>OZ024745.1:119023587-119083587 GCA_964016885.1 Eledone cirrhosa
GAACTGTTGTGGAATTACTTCTACACACACATATATATATAAACATACACAGACTTATGAAGTAAAACTAAACCAATCCTAGTTTTCTAATGAACAAACTGGTATTTGTTTATCTCAAGAAATGGCATCAGGCGACTGCTTATCATCTAATTTCAGTTCATCACCCCGTAGATATAAAATGATTAAAAAACGCAGAAAGAAAGAAATGGGGAATTTTTGGACAATCTTTTTTTCATTAGCCCTTCCTACTTATCTGAAAGGCGCAACATTAATCAAACCTATGTGGTGAAAGGTCATCATACGAATTCAATAATCATTATCCAAATACCTTTCATTACAAAAACAACATCCCAAAACCTAGCTGTTGCTAATGGGTACTTAAAAAAAAGTATAATATTTCGAGCTAAGGAGAGAGTTTCTACGTAAGTCATTCGACAAAGTTGACTTCTATACAAAACACCTTTGAGCAAAACCTCGATCAAGATTGACATGAACAACAACTACAAATCAAACAAGATACTTGTGATTGTGTGTGTGTGCTTGCTAGAGAAGGAGAAATAAAGAGAGAGAGAGAGAGAGAGAGAGAGAGAGAGAGAGAGAGAGAGAGAGAGAGAGAGAAAGGCAGTGATAGATAGAGGGAGAGGAAGATATAAAGAAAAAGAGAGTGAGAGAGAGAGAAAGAGAGTGATATATATATGGGATAACAAATTATCGTTATAGGTAATCCAGTTAGAGGTTGTGAATACTCCGTATAGTGGATAGTGTTAGCATACTGCGTTGTTTGACTCAACAAGAGGTTTCCTTAGGTAGCGAGTTTGTGAGTTCTCGGGAATTTCGATGCAGGTTAATCTTGGAGTAATAATATTGAAAGAGTGAAGAATAACATGGTCAACGGTACAAAATGGGTTTTATTTACAGTATTAACAATTGTTTCATTGATTAAGTTGTCTAACAATTGCTAATCCCTTGAAGCTGTGCCACTCAATTTTAAATACAATGTATGCTTAACCAAATCATCAGAAAAGTTTTTCAGGACTAACCGTCATCAGTGATCTTCTGGCCGTCATAGGTATTTCTTCGCATTAAAGATCATATACCTCTGGCTGGTGCGAGCAATAACCAAATAAAGTTATTGGGATGTATATGATCTTTAATGCGAAGAAATACCTATGATGGCCAGAATATCACTGATGACGGTTAGTCCTGACTTCTTACTCTATTTTTTAATTCATATGTATCACATCCGCAACAACGCAGCACGCCATTTTTTCATCTCTCTCTCTCTCTCTCTCTCTATATATATATATATATATATATATATATTATAGAGAGAGAGAGAGGAGAGCGAGAGAGAGAGAGGGGGGGGGGGGAGGAGGAGAGTGAGAGAGAAAGAGAGTGAGAGAGTGATATATATATATTTATATATATATTTATATATATATATATATATTTATATATATATATATATATATATATATATATATATATATATATATATATATATATATATATTTATATATATATATATATATATATATATTTATATATATATATTTATATATATATATATATATATAGCTGAGGATCCGCTAAGGAGAAACAATTGTTCTCGGTATGGTGAACTAACTGTTGTGTAACCACTTCTACCTAACTCGTCCCATGGACTGAGTGCTCTACCACTACGGATATTACCTTCCAGCGTTCTACCACTATATATATATATATATATATATATATATATATATATATATATATATATAACGAAGGAAATGTGGTAAGGAACCAGATGAACCATAACGCACCAAAGTACTCAATACTTAGGGTAGTAGAGTGGGTAATAGGAACGAGTAGGACCCCGACGGCTGAGCTCAAGCCGTTTCGACGGCTAATTCTGGACTAAATGTCTGACTAAATGTCTGACTTTTAGTCCAGAATTAGCCGTCGAAACGGCTTGAGCTCAGCCGTCGGGGTCCTACTCATTTCTATATATATATTTATATATATATATATTTATTTATTTATATATATATATATATATTATAGAGAGAGAGAAAGAGAGAGAGAGAGGAGAGTGAGATATATAGATAGATAAATAGATAGAGAGAGGGGGGGAGTGAGAGAAAATGAGAGAGGGAGCGAGGGCGAGAGAGAGGGAGTAGTTTTGTCTTTTTTTTATTCATTTCACATAAAATATATGACAAGTATTTTCCTGTTTTATGTTCTTTTCCTAAATTCACTAAATACTGTAAAATATATCAATGTCGAAAATCCTTTATTCTCTACAAAAGTCGTTTTTATTTCTGTTTGAATATGATTTCTGTTTGGTAAGTGTTAGAAGAAAACCATATTTTATTATTGAACGAACATCATATCACAATTTAAGTTTTAGTCAACAATGCTAACTTATAATCAACCGTTGTTTACACTGTAGCACTTATCCATAGTTTCTACATATAAATATGGATTGACATTATAGTAAAGGCACATGGCTTAGTGATTAGGGTGTTCATCCCACTGTCATAGCCGCAGGTGTGAGCCTCGCGAGATGGAATGGCTCTTCCAGCGCATCTCCCTTACCACCCTCGGGGGAAACGCCTTCTCCATTCTGTCCGCCGGGGCTGTGGGGAGACCAGCGCGTTGGACTCCATTTGCTCACCATACAGAGAGATGGGGAGAGTGAGAGAGATGGAGGCGATGACAGTGGGAGTTCGGCCCTTCCGCGTTCGGACCATATCCTTGTGGTTGTATTTATTATCTATATAGAAAATTATTTAATTCCCAAGATTTACTTATTGTTTTATGCAACTTATCGCTTCATCCAGTGATGTCAAACACCGTTGGTGCTACCAGGGAACTCCTGCGTGTTATGGTTCCAATCTGAAGCACATTCTTTCTTTCATCCGTTATCCGCCACCACAAGAATCCGGAAGCTGTTGTAACCATGGCAATCCTGCATGATTTATGCTAGTTCCATCTATGGCATGTTGTGTCCTTGAGCATGACATTTTATATCACTGTGCTCCAGTTCACTCGGCTGGCAAAAGTGAGTTATATTTGGAATACAAGGGGACAGCCTTGTCATACATTATATACCGTTGCATATCCCTAAGAACTACGACAAGGATGCACGTGTCTGTGGAAAGCTCAGCCACTTAGACGTTAATTTCCCGAGCAGGTAGTTCCGTTGATTGAATCAACTGCAGCAGTCGTCATCGGAAACGACAGAAGTCTAACAACATTAACAAGTACTTATCCAGACAACGTCATATATATATATATATATATATATATATAATTAAGTTAAAGATGTACATCCATATATGTATACTGAAATACTAGTATGTATATGAATACACACACGTATACATATGTAGATGTACCAAGTTTTTTCACTGGTCACTTTACTGTGAGTGGCCAGCTATTCTGTATGTAAACACACAGACAAACCGGTTTTTAGAGTCATACTGGTTTTTGAGGAAACACCTTTCCTCTATTCTCCAGAAAGCCAGACAAGGAATATTGAACTAGTTTCGTTGTTGTTACAACTCATCAGCAATATTTACCTATCTTCCGGCCTTTCTAGAGAATCGTAAAATCACATATCGTTATATGCTTTTTCTATGAAAATTAGTAGTGGGCAGACCAATTTGCATAGAGTGTGAGTAAGTACCGGTTCAACGGAGACGATAAAAACAAATAACGAAACGAAATTAAATTTCGTTTCGCTTGTAACTCACTTTTGTATGACTGACGCTTAAACAATTAAGTTAAAGATGTACATCCATATATGTATACTGAAATACTAGTATGTATATGAATACACACACGTATACATATGTAGATGTACCAAGTTTTTTCACTGGTCACTTTACTGTGAGTGGCCAGCTATTCTGTATGTAAACACACAGACAAACCGGTTTTTAGAGTCATACTGGTTTTTGAGGAAACACCTTTCCTCTATTCTCCAGAAAGCCAGACAAGGAATATTGAACTAGTTTCGTTGTTGTTACAACTCATCAGCAATATTTACCTATCTTCCGGCTTTCTGGAGAATAGAGGAAAGGTGTTTCCTCAAAAACCAGTATGACTCTAAAAACCGGTTTGTCTGTGTGTTTACATACAGAATAGCTGGCCACTCACAGTAAAGTGACCAGTGAAAAAACTTGGTACATCTACATATGTATACGTGTGTGTATTCATATACATACTAGTATTTCAGTATACATATATGGATGTACATCTTTAACTTAATTGTTTAAGCGTCAGTCATACAAAAGTGAGTTACAAGCGAAACGAAATTTAATTTCGTTTCGTTATTTGTTTTTATCGTCTCCGTTGAACCGGTACTTACTCACACTCTATGCAAATTGGTCTGCCCACTACTAATTTTCATAGAAAAAGCATATAACGATATGTGATTTTACGATTCTCTAGAAAGGCCGGAAGATAGGTAAATATTGCTGATGAGTTGTAACAACAACGAAACTAGTTCAATATTCCTTGTCTGGCTTTCTGGAGAATAGAGGAAAGGTGTTTCCTCAAAAACCAGTATGACTCTAAAAACCGGTTTGTCTGTGTGTTTACATACAGAATAGCTGGCCACTCACAGTAAAGTGACCAGTGAAAAAACTTGGTACATCTACATATGTATACGTGTGTGTATTCATATACATACTAGTATTTCAGTATACATATATGGATGTACATCTTTAACTTAATTGTTTAAGCGTCAGTCATACAAAAGTGAGTTACAAGCGAAACGAAATTTAATTTCGTTTCGTTATTTGTTTTTATATATATATATATATGTAAGTATGAATATGTGAATTGTGAGTATATGTATTTTGTAGAGGTGTGCAAATATATTTGTGTGTGAATGCGTGGGTGAAAGGATACGTAAACATGAAAGAAAAATTTAAGTCTGAATGTTAATTAAGTGCAAACACAAAACCAACCACGCATATCTTTACTATCTCTAATCCTTCTTAAGTATGTATATATATGTGAAAATGTATATAAATAAGTAAATATATATATATGTTTGATGTGTATAGTTAGATGTAAGTGTATTCATGTATTAAAGTGCTTATATATATATATATATATATATATATATATATATATATATATATATATATATATATATATATATATATATATAAGTAGAAGGGATATTTAATTTGCTGGAAATACAACAAATAAATATAAATGTTTATAACTGATTCAGAGCACTCGACAGCTTTCTGGAGTAAATATTCAATGATATTAAATAAATGGAAACTATATTTATAAAACCATATTTATTCAATTATATATATTTCAAGAGTACCAAAATTTTAGTACGCTATCATCAGATAAAATACAAAATGTTTTATAAATATTTGACATGACCAAGGATAATATACCTTAACGGTTCAAGTTATCCCTGGATAGTGAAGGGAAGAGAGAAAACAGATATTTAAAATTATTTTATGAGTATATTATCCTTGGTCATGTCAAATATTTATAAAACATTTTGTATTTTATCTGATGATAGCGTACTAAAATTTTGGTACCCTTGAAATAAATATAATAGAATAAATATGGTTTTATAAATATAGTTTCCATTTATTTAATATCATTGTATATATATATATATATATATATATATATATATATAGGAACAAGTATGACCCCGATGGCAGAGCTCAAGCCGTTTCAACGGCTATTAGCCGTCGAAACGGCTTGAGCTCTGCCGTTGGGGTCATACTTGTTCCTATTACCCACTCTACTACCCTAAGTATTGAGTACTTTGGTGCGTTATAGTCCATCTGGTTCCTTACCACATTTCCTTCGTTATATATATATATAATGATATATATATATAATATAATATATTGTATATATATAATATATATATAAATATATATATATATATATATATATATATATATATATATATATATATTATATACTAACCGAATTACCCGCGCCTTTCTGCATTTCACACATTTCTTTTGTAAGAAAATGATGATTGATTTTAAATCAGTGATATAATTTATGGAGAAAAACTCTGCATTGCAATATTACTCAGTATAAAATGTAATGCATGAAAAATTGGAAAGCATTATTTTTTGTAATATATGAAATCAAAATTACATTATTATATCTTATTCTTATTTTGTTTCTTGTAAATAATTTTTTCAAAATATCAATTCAAAACTTTTGTGAATAGGCATATCTTGTCATTTACCTATGGTTTAAATATCATATAAATCGAAGTAAAAAAATGTTCAGCGGGGATTTTCAGCGAGGCTTTGTGCCCCCGGAGAACCCTTTTATTAAAATGAAATATACTTATCCAAGTACCCTGGGCAATGTAGTTTAAGAATATATATCTCCAAAACCATAGGAGGAGTTCGTGAACAAACAAACAAACAGACAGGAATTACAACTTTATATATATATATATATATATATATATATATATATATATATATATATATATATAGCTTCTCGTTAAAACAATCTCTATACCTCTCATTTATATATATATATATATATATATATATATGAATTGAAAGTGGCAAAGGCGCTATGTAGTTACTAATAAATATTGCTTAGAAAACATAAGAAAACACAAACATAAGGACAATTTACGCTCTTCGGCAATCTGCTGTGGGTTGTTGATGTTTTCACGGATTAAAGACAGTACACCATAGAGCGTTAATAACCACGAGGGGTAGTTATTAGATAAGAAAACAACAAAAAACAGAAATGATGGCAAAGAGAACGACAGAAAAAGGAAATAAAGAGAAGAAAAAACAGAAGAAAAACATAGAGAGGGGGAAAAACGAGACACTGGTACATGTAAGTTGCAGTAACCAATGGGAGAGAGGGAGAAGTTAAAAAGGAGACGGAGCGTAAGCCCTGAATCCGTATTAACAGCACGAGAGAAAGCGAAGAGAAAAACGTCTGATCTTAGCGAGAACAGGCGCAAAGAGGGAGAGACGAAGGAAAACGGAAGTGAGAGGGGGGGAGGTGGAAATGGTAATGGAACAGAGAGGGGGGGGGGGGGAGAAAGGAGATAGATGGTAGGGGAGAGAAAGAGAGAGAAAGAAAGAGGGAGAAAGGAGGAAGTAAAAGAGTTAATCCAAAATGGCAGAACTTAAGTCCAAAACAAGCGAGATAGGGAGAAAAGAATGAAGGTCACAGTAATAAATTAATATGAATTAAAAGCGGCAGGTTCTTTGGTTGATTAAAGTTTATTCTGTTGTAAGGTATCTGATTTGTGGATAGGTTCCACCCGTTCTCCCATTAATCTTGGAGACTCTGAAATATTAAAGCATCAAAGGTACCGTCCTTCTCTCCCTGATTAAGTGACAACAAATACAAAACATCGCAGAATATTCTTGATTAATTAAACACACCAGGCTGAATAATTCGCCAAATACATAAATATTTTGGATAAAGATGAAGAAGCAGTCAAAATATGGTCAAATAACATTATTGGCAGTATCGGTAGAGAGTCGGACGTCACGATTTGCAGCATCGAGTTACGGCCCATTGCGGTCTGAGTTCAAATCCCGCCGAGTTTAATTTTGCCTTTCATCCTTACGAGGTCGATAGAATAAAGCACCAGTAATGCACAGGGATAATTGCTGGCCTTGTGCTAAAAGTAGAAACAATTATTAGTCAATTTATAAAATATATGTCCAAACTCGTCGAGTTAGAAATTACAGCTTTGCATTGAAGAAGCCAATTTTCTTTTGCCATCAAGTAGGATGAGTCAACTGATATAACTAGAAAAGCTCAGTCCCTTGTATTTTCTAGATTTATTCGTAGTAGAGACCATGAACCAATACACACACACACACACACACACATATATATATATATATATTGAAAACTACTTCCAAAGACAACAAAATGGAAATATATGTTTCACGCTGTTAACAGATATTCCCCTTATTAATCATCATGGAAAGCATGCATTATCATCTGCACGGACGATGACACCTCTACGGTGGGATTCACCTCAATCGTGGAATTATTCCTAACAGTGAAGCAAAAGAAACCTTCAATTATTTTTATACACCGTTTCCTCAATAGAGAAACCCTCCATTTCAAAATCAGTTACTCCTGGCCTAAAAAGACGTATATATAAGGCTATTTGAATAGTTAACTACATCATTCTGTTCTATCATGCCAACTACTACAGAGTGCGTCTTTCGGAAACAAACATGCAAGGATTAACTTGAGGGAGGGCGCTCTCAAGCTTTTATGTATTGAAGAAAGAACTACGTTTTATTGAACTGGTGCAATTGCTTCAGGAAGAAACTTAGAGAATAACGCCGCATTCTTATTCGATATTTTCCAATAAATGAACGCTCTTAACATGAACACAAAGGAGAAAAAAAATGAAAATAACCCTTTCAACCACCAGAAAAAACTACAACTAATATTGGGGAAAGCAGAAATAAAGAGTGAAAACAAAGTTGAAATGTTTTTGTTGACAAAATCCTGCAAGATTTACAAAATCTTATTGAATTCATTGTCACTGCTGAGTAAAAATATTGATAAGTATTTTCCCGCACTAGATGTCTTTTCCTTGGTTTGGGGGGGGGGGGGGGGGGGGGAAGATCCATTTTTGTTAAATATGTTAGGGGTGAGGAGAATTTTCTCTTTCCAAAGAAGATGAAGTTAGAAAAATCCTAAATATGCGATGGCTGAAACTGCAGCACTCATCTACAGATATAACTTCATTCCGATTGTTTCTCTCACACGAATACCCCATCATCCCAATGAAAGTACTTAAAGAACTCCTTCTGTCCCTAACATCACATTTATACCAGAGGCTATTGACAGTTTATGCTATTCCTAGCGGTTAATCTTGTGAAATCTCTTTTTCAGCTGGAAGTCCAAATTAGTTATTTCGAGAAACCCACATGATATCTGCCAGGCAACCGGAATTTCCGGTGTAGATTCTAAAGGAAAAAGGGATAAAGATCCCATAACTCCTTGTGGCGTTGTAGAGGCACCGTCATGCGGCGTGTCTAGGACACTTTTAAATCTGGTGGAGCCCAACCCTCTCCAGGTCTGAACACCGCCGCTTTTTCCTCTAGAGGAAGAATCCACCCAGTACTGGACTGGTACTTTTTTTTATCGACATCGAAAGGATGAAGAGCAAAGCTGACCCCCACGGGATTTGAACTCAAAGCGCTCAATGAGGTGGGACGAATACTGTAAAGCATTCTATCCGACGTCTTACCGACTCTGCCAATTCGCTGCAAGATTGTTACGCAAACTCTTCTACCGACTATTCTCACATAACACAACCATGTGGCTATGATGAGCCGCTAACAATATTGAGTGAAATGTCCAAAGGAAAGCTTTCGTGTTAGCAGGACCTTCCAGTCACCAAGGAATATATGAGCACTAGTCTGAAAACACTACCACTTTTACTACTACACACGTATAGCTCCACTGAAGTGAATATTCCCCACTAATTTGTCATTAACACAACCATTCATCTCAACAGTTGACTTTATATGCAAAACCCAGCCTTAACTCTTTCGTCATAATTTTCGAATTATACGGACAAACTGTTAAATATTGAGGTTATTTGTAATTGAGGAACCGACGTATGTGTGTGTATGTGTGGGGGGGGGGGGGGTCTGTGTGTGTATGCGATTGACATTTGAGAGAAAAGAGCACTCAATACCGAAATAGAGTTTTAATATTCATTTTATTAAGGCTAAAAAAATCCTGTCAAATCAATGGGTGGCAGTAGTTCCAGCTGCACACATGAAAAGACTGGTGTCGTGGTTCTGAGAACAATGCGGCTTTGCAGATAATCAATGTAAATTGACAATGGAAGGGCGCTCCCGCTCCAGTTAGAAGAGAACTATTGACCTTCAGAAGAAGCAGCGACTTCTGATTGTATTCAGCAACCGAAACAAATATTAATATATTAAGGCTAAATAGTGAGTCTTGTTCCTCTGAAGTTTCGCCTGTTCATCACAGTGTCATCAGACGAAACTCAAGAGTAACAAGACTCACCTTTTAGTCTTAATAAAATTAACATGTATGCACATACATGTTAAGTGTATGAGATCTTAAATATACTAAATAAGCTCTCTTGCAATAGATTGAGCATTATTTTCCTTGGCGTTTTACCTACGGATATCCTGCATACACATACATACATACATACATACATGGTGGCTGCCAACTCGTTTTCGAGTACGGCCACTACTTTATATCAATGCAGGAGAACCCCTACCGATGCGCTGAACGAGTGTGACTTTTTAGTCCAGCCAGCGACTTGAAAACTCTGGTACAAACACTACACTTGTGACAATTATTGACACACAGTGCTGGGCCCATGGTACCATGTGATGACAAGGGCAGAGAGATCTCCAGATATAAAGCAATGCCTGTGCCGTGAAGCTTTTATAGTGAGCAAAGGCACTGCACAAAGCCAGTCCCACTCTCTTAACCAAGATGATATTTACCAAAAAAGAAGAACAAGTCAACATACATACATACATACATACATACATACATACATACATACATACATACATACATACATACATACATACATACATACATACATACATACATACATACATACATACATACATACATACATACATACATACATACATACATACATACATACATACATACATACATACATACATACATACATACATACATACATACATACATACATACATACATACATACATACATACATACATACATACATACATACATACATACATACATACATACATACATACATACATACATACATACATACATACATACATACATACATACATACATACATACATACATACATACATACTGGCTGCCCCCTCTTTATCGAGTATGGCCATTGCAGGATATAACAATAATTAATAACTATCAATTAATGCTATCGTGCAATGCCTGTGCGTGAAGATTTTTTTTTAAAGTGAGGAAAAACTGTGCACTGAACCAATCCCACTCTCTGAGCGACAGTAGCTATAACCTGAAAAGAAGAAGAGATTAACATCATTGGTAACTACTGAGCGGCAGGTTTTATGTCGGAGTTATCTCAGTTTCCTGAGTTGCCTTCTCTTAGAAGAATGCCGTGACAAAGTCTATGAGTCCTTCACTCCTAGTGGATTAACCACGCGATCGGGTATCCAGCCCGATTATTTCTATGTCCCCGCGCATATACATACATATGTACACATGTATATACATTTATACATATGTAAATACATATTTACAGACATTTTTGGATGGCCGTTGCCTCTTACGAGTTCTTCCGCCCTTTGTTAAGTTTTGTTTTTGTCCTGCAGGGTGTCCAAAATCCCCTCCTCACCAAGTAAACTTGATGGGGTTTGCTAGTTTAGTCGCCGACGAACCGACCATGATACATGGTTGTACTGGTTTACATGTTACCAGTAGCACTCGAGAGCAAACTGACACACACACACATACACACACACATATATAAAGGAACGATCGACTTTCGTCAAATCGGACCGGGGAAACAATGTTTCCGTTGGTCTTTCCAGTTGCTAATACTATCTATCGGTCGCAACTCCAGGTAGAAGAAACAACGTGAAATAAAGTGCCTTGCTCAAGGACATAACGCATCGCCCGGTCCAGGAATCGAACTCACAACCTCAATATTGTGAATCCAATTCTCTAACCACTCAGCCACACGCCTTATATATATATAATACAGAAATATAATAAACGTATATAAAATCATATCAATAGTTTGAGTGTCAAATATTTTCTTTAGCTTTACATCAAAAGAAGAATATATTTGGTAAGTTCTCAGCGTGTTAGGAACATATCTTTCTGAAAAGAAACTCTGTTAGATGATCAAGTCTACAGTGCAAAGCACGTTACGGTGAATCATCCGATAATGTAATCAGAAACCTCCAGATCTTGGTTGTTTTTAACCTTAGATAGTTATTAATTATTTCCTGTTGAGTCGAAGATGTCTTTACTGAGGTTGGTTTTGTTGTTGTCAGACATCCTAGTTTTTACCATCATCATCATTACCATCATCACCACCATTACAATCATTAACATCGTTATTGTAGTCCTAACTTTATATACCCTCTCCCACCACCACTGTCACCACTATCATCATCATCATCATCACCATTACATTCATTAACATATTTATTGTCATCCTAAATATATACACCCCCACCACCACCACCACTGTCACCGCCATCATCATTATCATCATCATCTTTATTGTCATCATAATTATATATACCACAACCACTACTGACGCCCTCCTCCTCCCCCTCCTCCTCCTCCTCTTCACCATCATCATCACCCCTCCTCCTCCACCTCCCCTCATCATTCTCCCCCTCCTCCTCCTCCTGCTCCTCCTGCTCCTCCTCCCCTGTAAAGTGACACGACAAAAATCACCCAGTCCTCACTGTAAAGTGGTCATGTAGGTGACACGACAAAAATCACCCAGTCCACACTGTAAAGGGTCGTGTAGGGGACACGACAAAAATCACCCCAGTCCTCACTGTAAAGTGGTCGTGTAGGTGACACGACAAAAATCACCCAGTCCACACTGTAAAGGGTCGTGTAGGTGACACGACAAAAATCACCCAGTCCTCACTGTAAAGTGGTCGTGTAGGTGACACGACAACAATCACCCAGTCCACACTGTAAATGTGGTTGACGTTAGGAAGGGCCTCCAGTCGTAGAAACCAGGTCAGAAACAGTTCCGTGGGAGCAAGGTCACCTGATCTGGCTTGTTTCATAACGGGACAACTAGTCTAACACATGCTAGCGTGGCAAAATGGACGTTAAACTGTGATGATGATGATGTTCCAGATTGTGTGGGTCAAAACATCAACACCAACATTCATTGTCACCATAACCACTATACTGACCATAACATCAACACCAACAACAACACCAACAACAACAACACCAACACCATTGTTACCATGACCACTAAACTGACTACAACAACAACACCAACAACACCATGTCCACTATACTGACCACAACAACAACACCACCAACATCAACACCATTGTTACCATAACCACTATACTGACCACAACAACAACACCACCAACATCAACACCACGGTTACCATAACCACTATACTGACCACAACAACAACACCACCAACATCAACACCACCGTTACCATGACCACTATACTGACCACAACAACACCACCAACATCAACACCATCGTTACCATGACCACTATACTGACCACAACAACAACACCAACATCAACATGGTTCCTATCATTTTTATTTATATTTCATCTTTGTTATGTGTTGTTTATATTTGATGGTTGTGAGTATTGTTGTTATAGTTGTTGTGACTCCAGAGCATTCGTGATGTCTCCTTGACACACAGTTTACAATATTTCTATCTTGGACATCTCCTATGGAGTTTAATTTGAGAAGAGAGAGAGAAAAGAAAACGAAAACAAATAAAGAATATAGATGAAAGATGAGAACGAAAAAAAGAGAAGTATTGTAATAACGTAGAGTGTGAGAACTGATGCGACGATGATGATACTAGCAACAAAACTACTAGTAATAAGTGTTTCTACTTTTGGCACAAGGCCAGCAAATATCCCAGTGTATTACTGGTACTTTATTTTATCGACCCCCGTAAGGATGAAAGGCAAAGTTAACCTCGGCGGGATTTGAACTCAGACCATAAAGGACCTTACCTCTTTGCTGCAAAGCATGGCGTCCGACCTTCTACCGATACTGCCAATCCAACGCTACTAATAATAATTGTTTCTACTTTAGGCACAAGGCCAGCAATTACTCAGTGCATTACTGGTACTTTATTTTATCGACCCCGTAAGGATGAAAGGCAAAGTCAACCTCGGCGGGATTTGAACTCAGATCGTAAAGGGACTTAACTCTATGCGTCAAAGGATGGGTGAACGCTTGCTGACGCTTCTATCGATATCTATGGAGAAATGTATAAAATATCAACTGGCTAAAATACATATATTCCAAATAATGGATTTACCATATCCTGAGAAATGATTACGCATTAAAAAATACAAAGCACAAAAACAAAAAAAAGATTCATCCAGTTACTCACCATCTCTATAACAGCATGAAGTATTGTCATCTTCCATGCGTCCATGTGTTAAAACGGAAGACATGAAGAATATACGTGTTTTTGCAATGAAATAGGTAAATAGGTAACGAGTTCTGCATATGACAATTAAGGAGTTAATTTTGCACCGTTCTGGGTAATCAAATAAATCTCAATGACTAAAGATATTTAAATTTCTTTTACAGTTGTATTGTAAGGCTGCGGCCCTTCTTTAATAGTTTGAATAATTGGTAACGTGAAACATACAAACTATACTTCATGTATACAGTACGTTTTTATAAATGTTTACAAACCTCTGGATATTCATATATATATATATATACATACATTTATATACATACATACATACATACGTACACACACACAAACAGTTGCTTTATGGAAACCTTTTAGCTTAAGTCACAGAAACATACCTATATCTAAACATATCTGATAACAAACTATTTAAGCATCTCTCTATTCACTAATCAATACTTTTCTCATATGTGTAAATTCATATTTCTTCCAGAAAGTACTTCAATCCTTCATAAGATTTTTCATATAAATTTATCAACAGAATTTTCTATAGAAAATCATCTTATCTATAAATGCTTTTCTTAGAAAGTGTTTTTATATATATGCTCGTGTACAGTTTACTAAACAATTGTACTACTTTTCACATTAAACTCATACTTGTATCCAGTATATCCTCCCGTCTAGTAATCTAGTAATTTTCAACGAGATACAAACAACTCCAAACGATGTATATATAGGAATTCTTCAAACACCATAAAACCAGTCATCCGAGGACCGAAAGCAGGAGACTAACGCAGACACAGGTTAGAATATGAATATCTATAATATAATAAAAATAGTTGGATTAAATAAATAAAATAAGTTGGATTATTTTGAATAAATAATGAATGAATATTATGTAATTTATCTGCTAAATTTCGTAGCTGTTGATTAAACATAAATATTCTTATATATAAAGTATTGCTTATTTTAAGATTCACTTCTTTAAAATTTTCAAATGTCAATACTTCCGGTTAGCGTTTTTTTTATATTATAACACTTATTATATCACATACATAAACGTTCATATATTTGTATCGTTATATATGAAGTTTATATATAATAACGTCTTTTTTTATGTATCATGTATTACTTTACTGATTACGGAAGAGAGTGTAACACAGACTTCGCTAACTTTCTGTGCATATTGTCAATTACAATTTCATTTAAAGTATCATATCTACATGCATATATATTTGCGTATAATATCAATATACACACTACACATGCTAGCAAAAAACCAGCCCAAGGGTGGTTTTTCTGCTAGTGAGTATAATACAATCTTTAGTTTTGTGTTTGATTCCCGTATGACATCACAAAGGCAACACACATTTCTTTGTATGGTGCATGTGTGTCCTTTACTCATGTGAAATATGGGTCTTCTACAAGCATCGTGTAAAAGTCTCTCAAAGCTTTCACCAGCGACATTTTAAGCCAATCCTGAACATCAGCCAGTTAGAGAGATTTTGATAGGAGCCGAGGTCTTCAGCATCGATCTAGGCAGTAGTATCAATGCATCATTTATATTGGACCGGGTATCTTGTACATCTGCATATACAACTTTATTTGTATGGTCTGCAAAACGACATTGAAAAGCCTGGCGCTTCACGTTTGTAAAAGCCTGGCGATTCACGTTTGTAAAAGACTGTTGGATTCACGTTTGTAAAAGACTGGTTATTCACGTTTGTAAAACTCGATTCTTTTTAATTAGAGATAGTTTTTCTCGGTCACGAGCGGACAGTCATCTTATACGAGATCTTATAATTTATAGTTTAATGTAAAAAAACTGATCAGGGAAAATACCATTGTCTGCTGAAAAAAACTTTATAGAAAGTTGAGGCGAGCACATTTGATGTATAGCACATCAAGTATGTTAGAGAACACAATCTGTAACTTATTCTACTGAGGTCAATATTCTGCTTAATAGATTACGGTATGCTGCTAAATAGAGCTGACCAACTGAGCTAAAATTCTTATAACAATTATGTTATGTTAAGACTTTGATTTGACAACAGATTTTACTGCTGCAATTTAAAGGAAAAGGCGATATGTTAACTGTATGTATATGTCATTGGGACGCGTTTGCAGAATATCTCATACATCATGTAGATTATAAAGCATTCGTTTTTCTATTAAATGGAATAGAGGTTTAAGGGATTCAGGAATTTTCAAATAAACGAAACCAACTATGCCATTGATTTATTTTTACAGTGATCAATCTCTACATAACCCCAATTCTGATTTCACCTCCTTTGATATGGAGCGATTATAATAGAGAGCAATATTGCATATGTGTTCGAACAAAGGCTGATTACAAAAAGTATTACAATAATACGGTTTCTTAAACTAGATGGCACTGAATATCCACGAGTGCAATTTCTTAGAAACCCCATTTTTCATGCTTTTACATAAGGTTTCCATCACTTATTGTAATCTAGGTTATTCACAGTAACTCATTCATGTTCGAGGTAATGCATCAATGGGAGATATACTGATTGGAAGTAGGTAGCGATGTTTCAATTTATTCCCTTGACAAACTCGTGTATTTACATCGAGTACCTTATGAATCTGTTACCAACATTTGATGAGGGCATTGAAAGTAGATTTGAGTAAAGAATGGTGAAATTTCTTCTTCGGAAATTTATTATTTTTATTGATTGTATTCTGAAGTCAATAAAACAATTCTAACCAATTACTGCGTCTTATATAAACGATCATTTTCTCCCCCATATATGTGGTCTTGAGTCAAACTTGAAATTATAATCATCTTCTTCTTATTATTATTATTATTGTTGTTTATTAGGGCGGTGGATTGACAGTATCGGTAGAGGGTCGGACGCCATGCTTTCCAGCATAGTTACGTCCCTTTACGATCTGAGTTCAAATCCCGCCGAGGTTGACTTTGCCTTTCATCCTTACGGGGTCGATAAAATAAAGTAGCAGTAATGCACTAAGTAATTGCTGGCCTTGTGCCTAAAGTAGAAACAATTATTATTGTTCTTTGAGTCTCAGTCATTGATGTTATTTAACTGGAAAGTTTGTTGAAATGAATATCAAGCCACTACCTGCAGCCTCAGATATTCAGGACGTATCGGAGAGGGTTCTTGCTGTTCCCAGCAAGCATGCCTTTTGAAGTGTTCCAAAAAGCGGGGCTGGACTAATCTTCTTTAACTATCCTTGGAAACTCTTTGAGATAGTACCTAGTGCGCCTATGACAATCGGGACGACCTTGATTTCATGGCAGTTCCAAATCCTTTTTAACTCCCACTTTAAGTCCTGGTATCGGTTAATTTTCTCCCTCTCCTTCTCTTGCACTCTCGTGTCGAATGGGCAGGCCACATCCACAATCAGGCACGATATTTTTTCCTTGTCCAAAACCACCAGGTCAGGTCTATTGTTGTCCAGTTTCTTGTCCGTCTGTATCCTAAAATCTCACAGCACCTTCACCTGATCGTTTTATATCACCGACTCTGGCTTATGCTCATACCACTTCTCAGAATGTGGTAAATTATTTACTTTGCATAGGTGCCAGTGGATTACCCTGCCCATCACATCATGTCTCCAGCCTTTATAGTGAGTCTGGGCTAGGTATGGGATGACTTTGTTTACCTTAGCTGTTGTTTCTTTTAACTTTTTCCTGTCTACAATCTTAGGTTCATAGGTTTCCCACTATCATTGTTCATTTCATCTACCACTAAGTTTAGGATATCAACCAACTCTTGTCCTAGCCCGTCAACATTCATCTCCTCAATGGCCGTATCTCTGTTCCAGGTATTATTTATTTCAGCATTCAGATCATTGATTGCTTCGGATGGTTCCTCCGTTCCCTCAACCTCTTCACCTTCATTTCCCACTGGCTCGTTTGCCTGGCATACTCCACTCTCCATTTCCAACCTAATCTCTCTGCTCAGTTCCTCCAGTTCCAGCTCGCTTATCCACCCAATAGTTCTTATTACCCGAGCCTGCCCGGCCAATTTTTGTTCATCTAATTTAAATAGACCAATCTCGTTCCAGATGCTATGCATCCGTTTCCTATAGCCTTTCTCCTTGGGGTTACTCTTCAGGTAACATTGCATAACAGTTCTATTCAATTCTTTCGTCCAGTTGGTTCTGGTCCCTTTCCTTCTTCTTCCTCCGACACTAGCAGTATTTGGTTGACAGCCAGGTCCCTGCTGCTGAGCCAGGGAGCACCTGCTGTGTGAGAGTCTGTCACATGACATTCCAGTCTCCACTTCACCGTTATCCGAACTGTTTAGGTTCGACATTTAAACACTCTTATCGAGGATTGGTGAATGTATGGTTACATAACCACCGGTGATTTCATAACCACCGGTGATTTCATAATCACCGGTGATTTCATAACCACTGGTGATTTCATCATCTCCGGTGATTTTAGTGTGGCACTATCACGCTGTAGACGAACATAAATAAACAAACAAACAAATAGGTACCCCCCCCCCCCCAAAAAAAAAAAAAATAAGCATAAGTTTCATTGTAATGTAATGTTTGAATGTCTGACTTAGTTTTTTTTTTCTTGTCTGTCTGTCTGTTTGGTTTTTCTTTTCTTTTTTCTTTTCTTTACGTTTTTCGTTGCTGCTGTGCTGTTTTGATTATGATTATTGGTTTTTTGATTTTTTGACCGGGTTATTATTATTATTATTATTAATGCACTGGGTAATTGCTGGCCTTGTGCCTAAAGTAGAAACAATTATTATTATTATTATTATTATTATTATTATTATTACAGCTGCATTTATCTTGCTTTATGTTCATACGAGTTATCACCAAGTCACAACCAGTGACCTCAAGAGACAACAAGGTCCGCCATGTTCAAGAAAGAACATACATACTCACACATGCATCTTTAGTGTTTAGACTTGTGATGTACTTATATTGACAGAATCTTCCTTAGTATATGGGCAGTTCCCATTAGTACTATCTTTTGTATTTATCCTATACGCGGGTTTCCTGGGATTTGCGATAAGTAATCATTAGACCCCTTAGGTATCATTCCTAGAGCGCCTACAACCACTGGTATTGTTTTAGTTCTCAATTTCCACATTTTTCCAATTTCTATCTCCAGGTCCTTATACTTGCTCAATTTTTCAAATGTTTTTATAGATACATTCTTGTCTATTGGAACGGACATATCAATTAGCAGGCATACCCTCTTTTGAAAGTCCTTCAATATTATATCAGGTCTATTTGCATCTATTTTTCGGTCTGTTTGGATGCTAAAGTTCCACAAGATTGAGATGTGATCTTTTTCAAGTATGGGAGGTGGTTGATGCTCCCACCAATTCTTTTGATGGGGCAGGTCAAAATGCTTACACATTATCCAATGTATGTATTGTGTAGCTCTGTCATGCCTGTTTAGGTATTCGGTTGGAGCTATAGGACTGCACATTGAAATTATATGGTCAATGGTCTCTGGTTGTTTTTTTACATACACGGCATAATGGGCTGCATCCATTTGGCTTGGTAATTTTTTGTTGGCAGACACTGATCTTGTGCTGATATAATCAGTCCTTCAGTCTCCGATTTCAGTCCAGAGGATGCCAACCACTGATGTGTTAAAGTTTTGTCAACATCAGGATTGTTAGCTCGTTCTGGGTATTTTCTATACAGAGGTTTTTCTTGCCATTTCTTAGCCAGTTTCTGTAGCAGTTCTTTCTTTGCAGTTACTTTTACCTGCTTTGCTTTTTCTGTGTTTTCCATTTCAGCAGTAAATGGGTCTTCTGAAATGTGTAGTCCATTACTGTATCTTTGTGCATCTTTTGTAATGGAGTATGATCTTTTGATGCTTTCGTGTTTCAAAACGAGTTTGATCATCCAATCATGTGATTCCCTTAGATATGTAGATAATCCAATTGTTGCAGTTTTCAACGCAATGTCTAACTGGATTAACCCACGTCCTCCTTCTTTCCTAGGGAGATATATTCTATCTGTATCTGCCTTAGGGTGATGCATTCTGTGCATGGTTATTATTATTATTATTATTATTATTATTATTATTAGATTATTGAGTCTCTGGAGACGGTGCAGAATAAGTTTATTGTTTACTTACGTGTTTCTAAAACATGTTTGTCAGAACATTATATACTGTTTCGTAACTAACCCAACCAACTTCTTATGTGGCTGGTTGTTTTCTCTCTATCTGCAACCCTTGAAGGCTAAATATGTGTTTCCTTTTCTTACAAAGATGCCCTCATTAAAAAATCATATATAGGCTTTGTTATTTTGGTCTTTTAGCTTTCATGGTCCTGTCTGTATGTAGAGGAAAATTCCAAAGAAACGTTACATTTTCTCCCCCAGTTACAGCCTTAGGGTGAGTTTTGATTTTATAATGCCGACATATTAACCAGTGTAGATATTGAATAACTGTCTTGCCTTGGTTTATATACTTTACTGGTGCAAAATCTTGAGATCCAGAAATTGAGTGATCCCCTGTTTCAATCTTAGAACTGCAGAATTGGCACCTTCGTTCAAACGGCGTTGGATTGAAACCATTATTTTTAAGTGCGGTGGATTGGCTTTGCAACATAGAGTTACGCCCCTTTATGATATGAGTTCAAATCCCACCGAGATTAAATTTGCCTTACATCCTTACGGGGGTCGATAGAATAAAGTACCAGTAATGCACTGGAATAATTGATGGCCTTGTGCCAAAAGTAGAAACAATTATTTTTAAATGCGGTGGATTAGCAGTATCGGTAGAGCGTCAGACAACATGCTTTGCAGCATAGAGTTACGTCTCTTGACGTTCTGAGTTCAAATTCCACCGAGGTTAGCTTTGTCTTTCATACTTCTGAGATCGATAAAATAAAATACCATCAAGGCACCAGGGTTGATTTAATCGATTTAGACTCCCCCAAAATTGTTGGCCTTTTACTTAAATCAGAAACCATTATTCTCAGTTCAAATACCAACGTGGTCAGCTTTGCAGATTGTTACGCCCCCTTACGTTCTGAGTTCTAATCCCACCGAGGTCAGCTTTGCCTTTCAACTTTACGGAGTCGATAAAAACAACGACAGTCAGTTTGCCTGGTTCCTTGCATAATTTTCTTCTCATCATAAAAGGATTAAACTAACCCCGTACCTCGTTGTGTCATCTGATCTTTGTGTACTTGTTCTGTGCGTCTGCATATTGTGTATATAAACTTTTGGGGGGGGGGGGGGTCATGACAGGATGGGAGGTTGTTATTAATCTATAATTTGAGACCATTCATTTTCGACGCCATGTTAACTAGAGGGTTTCACAATATCCCTGATCCCCAATTGATCGTCTTGCTTTAGGAATAAGGGAGCAACGGTAGTATATGTGGTGAATGTCCTAAGAAGGGAAAGAAACATTAGTAATAATTATCAACCATTAAGTGATGTTATCAAAACTAGACCGAGACCATATATTATTTAGAACACGAAGCTTCATAAAGATCAAGGACCATGTGCTGTTTCATCATCGAATTTTCCAGCAACAACAAATAAAAGCGTTGCAAAAATTAAAATTTTTTTTGTCAATTAAGGGTGAAGATCGCAGTAAAATTTGCCTTCCTGTGAGTCGGAAGGAAACGGAAAAACGACAACGAAACCTAAGGAATAGCAACGGAACATTTTCTAGTAGTTCTGGATAGATTCATAGGTTTAGAAAGTGTTATATTGGCAGTAATTGATTATTATGATGTTAACATATTTAGTCAACATTTGGTCAATCATAATATAATAAAGGGAGGAGTGCGGGAATGTAAGGAATAATAATAATAATTGTTTCTTCTTTTGGCACAAGGCCAGCAATTACCCAGTGCATTACTGGTACTTTATTTTTTCGACCCCGTAGGGATGAAAGGCAAAGTTAACCTCGGCTGGATTTGAACTCAGAATGACAAGGGCCGTAACGCTATGCGTCAAAGCATGGCGTCTGACTATCTACTGATACTGCCAATCCACCTCGCTTTGAATAAATAATAAATGATTACATAATTTATGTACTAAATTTCGTAACGCTTGATTAAATATAAATAGTTTCATTGCCTATTACAAGATTCACTTCCGGATATGATATAATGGACGTTATATCACATCGCTTATATAAACGTTCATATACTTGCATCGTTATTTAAGGTTTATATTTCCGTCGCTAATTTTCTCCTTTTTCGTTTTCATAACATTTTGCCGTAATGCAGTTTATATATAATATTATTTTTTTAAAATGTATCATGGATTACTTTACTGATTACAGAAGAGAGTGTAACGCAATCTCTCTTCCATATCTGTGCATATTCTCAATTACGATTTTATTTGATGTATCATATTTACACGCATGTATATTTACGTATACTATCAATATACACACTACACATGATAATAGAAAACCACCCAAAGGGTGGTTTTTCTGCTAGTAATACTAACTCTCGGCCGCTCTGTGATAATATTATTATGTTAACATTGATGCATGCGTATTGAATGCATACAGCTAAGAGCGAGAATTTGCTTCGGAGCCAGTAGTGCAGCCAATTTCTAACAAAAGAATTCTCGCCAAAGCATGCCAGGTTAAAATGGCAGCAGTTGTGGATCATCACATCTATACAGGCAATCTCCTGTATACAGAAAACCCTACTTTAATTGTTGTGAATCTGTCAGTTTTTCTAAAGTTTTACAAGTCAAAATCATGTCTGTACATAATGTTAATATCAAAGATATGAGATGAAATCTGTTTGGCAACGCGGAAGTAGTTTTATGTATAAATTGTGCAACAAATAATAATTTACATCGGATTAATTGTAATTCAAACGGACACTTAGTTCTAAGGCAATGGGTACAACCCACTCTATCATTCCACAGTCGCTGTTAACTAAGTTATTAATCATCAAAAATATTGATAGATATTCAACATTCCATAATGGTTCTAAAATAAAGTTAGTTGGCACTACGACAACTTTAAAAACATAACACTTTAGTTGTATTGTTGTTAATAGTTCGTTTCACTTTGTATTAGACTTTGGGCAGACATTTTGAAAGACACATAATGTCTTTCTCATTATCTATCACCATTAAAAGATTATAACGTTAAAATATTATTATCGTACAGTTAAAATTATAATTTGTTCGGCGTTCCTTTTCCTTTTTCAACTTAAAACGTGAATACTGACGAACTGGTTTGGAGAAGGACTGTACTAAATAGAAACAATGGTCTCAGTCAATTGATGGGAGTTAAAACCTAGCAGCTTCATTTTCAAACATCGTTTGGAGTCCATAGAAATTCATGGCAGAATTATCTATCAGGCCAACGAACTACTTTTTGTTGGAATCCAGAATAAAATGAGGAATCGGGAATTGCTGCCAGCGTTAGATTAAAAGGAGCCAATATAACGATTAATCTAAATATATGCATTAATCACGCATCTTCCATTAATTGCCTAGAAATGAATATTTCAAAGGATGAGATCAAAACGTCACATTGTTTAATAGACAAGATCCAAACGACCGGTGATCCTAAATCAAAAGAAGAATGGAAAATATTTAGGGTTAATGAACTATGATCACTTATTTACACCAACATTTAAAAACATAGTTTAAACCCTTTTTTCCACAATACCCTGATTTGATAATTTTCTTTAACGAGTTTAAACAACGCTCAGTGAAGGTGCTTCTAAATTTGCAATAGTCTAAATAATTGTTTCTAATTTTGGCACAAGGCCAGCAATTACCCCAGTACATTACTGCTACTTTATTTTATCGATTTAAGTTAACCTCGGTGTCGGCGGGATTTGAACTCAAACCGTAAAAGGCTGTAACTCTATGCTGCAAAGCACGTTGTTCGACGCTCTACCGATACTGCCAACCCACTATCTTCTCACTATAACATTAGCTTTCAGCTGCAAACTTCTCGACACTTAGTTACTAAACGAGCTGGCTTAATAATGGTTTCTACTTTAGGCACAAGGCCAGCAATTTGAAGGGGAGGGAAAGTTGATTAAATCTACCCTAGTGCATTACTGGTGCTTTTTTAATCGAGCCCGCAAGGATGAAAGGCAAAGCTAACCTCGGCGGGATTTGAACTCAGAAGGTAAAGGGCCGTATCTATATGCTGCGAAGCATGGTGTCTGATGCTCTACCGGCCTTTAGCATTTCCATTACTCTATATTTACTATTGTATTTTCATGGTAAAGGTTTTACCTCTCATAATATCGAATCTATGATTTTGATGTTATTTATTTTGAAAACAACACCTTAACATCAGTATGAGTGGCCAGTTTGAACAGAAAAAGGTAAGGCAATTCTGTCCTAATATTGGTAGGGGTACTGAAGAATTTGTCGCGTCTAGTATTGATAGTTAGCCCGAATGAGCCTTGGAAAAGTTTCGTATCAACGGCGGATATGTAGAAAATGGTAAGAATGTGTTGATAGTTGACGCATTACTTAGATTGAAGCGTTTTTATAAAAATAAAATAATGAAATTATTGTGTACAGTGCTCAGGTGCACTACAACTCGTCAAAGGTGCATGTATAGTACATAGAATAATGTACAAATGTCAGGAAAATGAACAGTGTATGAGTCATGATATACATGTGTGCATGTGTATGGAGGGGGATATCAGATATAGTGTTGGCGAATTTCAGGAAGCATGAAGATTTTAAAGGATGCAGTGTCTCCGCAGCTAATAATTGATGCAGGTAGTTTGTTCCATGCTTCAGCAACTCTGAGCGTGAAAAAATGTTTCCTAAAGTCATCGGAGCTGTGCTGTTTTCTGACTTTGTGGGCATGCCCACGTGTGTTAGACACATGGAAATCAAAAAGATGCTCAGGGTTGTTGTTGGCAAGATGGTTAATAATTTTGTGGGTGTTTACCATGTCAGTTGCCAGACGTCGAGGCTTCAATGTATCCATTCCCAGGGAATCAGAAACGTAAAGAAACATCTATTTTCTATCTTTAGGTTTGACATTTCTATGACTGTCGTATTCGACAACGGACAATAGTCTATTCAACGAAAGGACTAATAAAACAGACTTGCTTTCAATAAATTTAAATGTTCCACCCACGGTGTAAATGAAGCAACAGCCCAGCAGATAAGAATGAGTGGTAAACTAAAGAATCCTCAAAGAATTCAACACCATTAAAAAACGAAGGCAGAAAGCAGATAGAAATTCGCATACAAAGAGAATGATGCAAGCATGAAAATATGTTGACTATGCCATGCGATGCTACATGGTCATGCACAAAGAGAAAACAAAGAAGAATTTGTCATCTAAATAAATAATGGTTTCTTATAGAGACACAAAGCCAGCAATTTTGGGGGAGGGGAAAGTCGATTAAATTGACCCCAGTGCGTGACTGGTACTTTATTTTATCGACCCCGTAAGGATGAAAGGCAAAGTTAACCTCGGCGGGATTTGAACTCAGATCATAAAGGGCGGTAACTCTATGCTGCAAAACATGGCGTACGACTCTCTACCGATACTACCAATCCACCGCCCTTGACATCTAAATAAGTAATAAAACAATTTTGCATTAAAATAGTAAAACATAGAAATGTAACGATTTCATTTATTTTGTCTTTACTTATATCCATTTCAACAAGAATATCTAGTATTTGAATATATTCAAATAATCATCGGTATGTTCACGGTTATTGACATAGTTATTAGAGCAGCAATCTAAACTCTAATCGCTAGATATATAGGTTATTAGTCCGGTGTGGTATATATGGTAACTAAAGAATCATAAAAATATCAAATATTGTTTTTCAGTGCAGAAGTAAATGATAAAGTAGAAAATCAAACTTTCCAGTTGTTGTCTTCCTGTTTCTTCTACAACAACTAAAACGGTACACGATGGGGCCCACCTGCAGCCCCGTCGGTTGGAGCTAGTATTACATATGTGGTTATTTTAGCATTGTACGCTGTTAGGAATCTTACTTTCATAATTTATTGTCTATTTTCTGGGGTAAATTCAATAAAGTATATATATGTATTGTCTGTTAATGTTTTCTGATCTAGTCATGAGTAGTGTTATGTGAAGTTATGCAATGCACTTACTCATTATTATTTGTGCATGGTGAGCTCGTAAAAAGGTGTTGGGTTCGTATGACCAATATATAATGGTTTTTACTTTAGGCTCAAGACTAGCTATTTTGGAGTAGGGAAAGTTGATTAAATCGACCCCAGTGCATTGCTGGTACTTCAATTTATTGACCCGAAAGGATGAAAAACAAACCTAACGACGGAATTCTACTGCCTTCCTCTTTAGAAGGTCACATGCGCTTTTGACGTGACGTTGAAACTGTCCAGTTCAGAGCATACCTATTGTCCCCACACTATATTCTACCATATATATATATATATATATATATATATATATATATATATATATATATATATATACATTAATTACAACGAGCCAGATGTTTAATGTATAGAGTCCACCCTGACTTACACATTCGTACTTACAACATGCGATTTTTGTAATCGGTGAAGCTAGACGAAATCTAAACATCTGGCTCGTTGTAATTAATGTATATATATATATATATATGGTAGAATTACTACCTAGGTTAAGGTTTTTATGGACGATGTTAGTAGGTTGTTAACGCACATGGTTGAACAATATTGTGACAATAAATGTTTGGCATGTTTCTTTTGTTGTTGCATTGGTTTGAAGGGGCGGAGATTTGTAAAAGGTTCAGGGGTATTTAGGGTCTACACGTGAGTAGCTAATGGCTAAGTATCTGGTACGAAGGGAAGGAGGTAGAAGGGGCTTTTATAGGTAGTGATTAACTTTGTTGAATTCTACGGTGGGACATACGTGACTAATGCCATAGGTGTAATGGCTGGCAGAGTCACCTTCCAGTATGGCGTGGCACGATAGATTGTTGATAGAAGGCTGGCTGGGGGAAGAGGGCATTGATGTTATGGACATTGATTGACAGGGTTAGTGATCCTGACTTCTGCAACTTCTATGTGGGTATGTTGCGATGGTTGACAGGGTTAATGGCCCTTAATTTCGCCACTTCTATGTGGGTATGTTGCGATTTTCACAACCATGTAATAGAGAGCAGTGGATTTACGCACACGTCGTTTGGGTAGGCGAATATTCAGTATTTATTTTATGTGTTTGTTTGCTAGTTAGGTAACATGTAGGACCCCATAACTCCTGATAGAGTCGTAGAGGCGCCGTATTGACAGACGGCGTTTCTTGGATATTTTTAAGTAGGGCGGAGCCCATCCCTCTCTAGGCCTGAGTACAGCAGATTTCTTCCAGAGAAAGATAGAAAGTGAGAGAGAGAGAGAGAGGAAATGAGCAAGAGATATAGAGGAAGAATGGCCTAGATTGATACTTTTTTATCGACCTTGAAAGGATGAAAGGCAAAGTTAACCTCGGCAGGATGTGAAATCCGAGAGCAGAGAGCTGGAACAAATACCATAAATCATTCCATCCTATGTTCTAACGACTCTGCCAATTCGCCACCTACAGGTAATATACGGAATCATATAGAGTTTACTATTACATATTCATTTCAAGTTATCTTATTTTTCCAATTTCAGCTTCTGCTCAATTACGTAGTCAGTTTTGTGTTGGTCTGTAGCCGTGTTTACCTTTAGTTGTAAGCTGGATAATTTGGTTTATTAAGTAAAGATTTACTCATTTATGTCGTGTTTAATTGCTTCTATCTGTTATTAATTTTCCTTTTCTGTTCAAGCTCATTTGTTTCAAAATGTTTAATGTTAGTTTATAGTTGTATTTACTCGGTTATTTATTAGCTTGGAGTGTGGCGTCACTTCTTTCCTCCTTGAGTTTGTCGGCTCGTTAAGTGAGTAGAGGTTTCAAATAAATTGTTGGATAATTGCATGGTCTCGGTTGGGTTGGGTCTGTTCGGATCCTGGTAGTTGAGCGTAAGGTAAAGGTCAGTTTATATCTGTAAACCGAAACATGTTTGTAAGGGGTTTGGGTCTGAGGTTGTTGCTAAGGGTTGCACTGGCTATGCCCGACTTCCATGTCAATTTTATAATGAGGTATAGTTTACATTTACTTGATTTCGTGGTTGGCTTTGGTTTAATTGGGATGTATTTACGTTCATGTTAAGGCAATTAACGGCCATAGTTAGACACACACGCACATATATATATATATGGATGTATCTATGTGTATGTGTGTATGTGTGTTTGTGTTTGTGTGTGTGTGTGTATACTCATGTTCACGAACTGGATCTCCTTCGATTTCGACTATGAGTGTCCAAGCTGCTCGATCACCGAAATAGCCTCCTCGTGAAATTAGTGTGGAAGCGTATCAGCATTCCATAGACAAGTAATACTGGAGATGATTCCATGTGAGAGAGTGTGAAGCTACAGTAACACAGCTTGTGACAAAGGTATTTGAATTACTTGCACCTTTCACTCGTCGTCCTTGCGAAGAATTTCCGCTTACCCAATACACTAACATTGGGTGTGCTCGAGGTAGAGTAAATGTCACGTAGAAGGACCGAATGCTGGGCCTTATGATTGTTAGCAAACTTGTTAACCATTCTACCATACTCTGTCACATATATATTTACGCGCGCTTACATACATACAAACGTATACTCATATATAATAATACAAATATATACATATTTGTATGTATGTATGTATAATACAAATATATACATACGTATGTATGTATGTATATCATGTCGCTCTTCAGCGCTTCTGGTAACAATTAACCCAGTACATATGTACATATTCAGGTCGTCGGCGACTAAATTGTTAACCCCACGAAACGTGATTGGTAAGGACTGTTAATTTGGACATCGGGATAAAACAAAACCCATCAAAGGGCCGAGGATCTCAGGAGAGTCAACGGCCATCTAATAAAGTTTTTGTTGTTGTAGTGAGAGACTCCAAGTCTTCATTAAGACATCTCTCCAGGAAAAGGTCACTCTGATATAAAACCTGCAACTTCATTTGCATCCATGATGCAGATCTGTTCTTCTTTTGGGGCAAATGCATTCGAGATTCAGAGAGTGGGATTGGCATCTCACTTAAAAGAGCTTCAAGGACAGGCATCGTTTGATATGTGACATTTTTTGCGATACATGGTATTGCTGACCATAGGCAAGTCCCTAGCAGGACTAAAAAGCCACGTCAGTGATGCTCTTGCCTAAGTATCAAGCGATGGCATTCCTCGAGATCAAGTAGCAGCCATCATCATGTATGTATGTATGTATGTATGTATGTATGTATGTATGTATGTATGTATGTATGTATGTATGTAAAGGCAGAATTCTAGGAGAAGGAAAACTCTGATATAACACCTGCAACCCTGATGGTATCCAATGATGTTGACTTGTTCTTCTTTTTGGTAAATATCATCTTGGTTAAGAGAGTGGGACTGGCTTTGTGCAGTGCCTTTGCTCACTATAAAAGCTTCATGGCACAGGCATTGCTTTATATCTGGAGATCTCTCTGCACTTGTCGTCACATGGTACCATGGGCCCAGCACTGTGTGTCAATAATTGTCACAAGTGTAGTGTTTGTACCAGAGTTTTCAAGTCGTTGGCTGGACTAAAAAGTCACACTCGTTCAGCGCATCGGTAGGGTTTCTCCTACATAGATATAAAGTAGTGGCCGTACTCGAAAACGAGTTGGCAGCCACCATGTATGTATGTAATTATGTAAGTATGTATGTATGTATGTATGCCTGTGTGTATATTTATAAGAATGGTTGTGTATCAATATGTACGTTTGTGTGTGAGTTTGTATGTTTATGGCGACACGTGTACATGTCTATGCGTGTGTGTATGTAGATTGTGTGCGTTTGTGGACTTGTCTCTGTGTGTTTGTGTGTGTGGATTGTGTGTGTGTATGGATTGTGTGTGTGTGTGTGTGTGTGGATTGTGTGTATGAGATTCCTCAAATATTTAACGTTCTTGTAGTGATATTCCAACAATTGAGGGTGATTACAGTTTAGGCTCCCGCCCAGTTAATTACAGGTTAATTAAATGAGAGGGCGGTTCTGTTTAGAAGTCCATCAGATGGGTTGCTTCTGTATTTCAAAGGCTCAGCCAAATCACGCACACAGAATGACATTAAGGTTACGCATGTCTGTCAAATGTTCAGCTACATACACGCTAATTCATGAGCAGGCTGTTCCATTGACCAAAAAAACTGCAACACTCATCGTAGAAACCGACGGAGGTCCGTTCTATGATTATATCACATTCTATTGTGTTATCAAATATGAAATTTGTAGAAATTTGTTTTTTTATACACATTTCTAAAAAATTCATACTTGACGACTCAATAATAGCAGGCTGTTCCATTGACGTAGAAATCGACGGAGGCCCGTTCTATGATCATATCACATTCTATTAGCACGCAGTTCCTTTGACCAAATAACTGGAACACTCATCGTAGAAATCGACGGAGGTCCGTACTATGTTTATATCTCATTCTATTAGCCGGCCTGGAACACTCATCGTAGAAACCGGTGAAGGTCCGTTCTATGATTATATCACATTCTACTTAACCCCTAGCTATATATCTCTGCTGCAAGGTGAAAGGGAGAAAACCATGAGCAAACCCAATGAAGCTTACTTTATTCTTTGAGTCGATCTATATTTGTAATTACTGGGTTGATAAAATACACACGGATCATAGATGAACCCCTCCCTCCCACTACCACCACCACCACCATACTGAAGCTTCATAAGTCAACCGCTTTGTTTACACTTCTAGCAAAAGTCAGTATTTTCTAAAAGAACAAAAGTGGTGGTTAGCCACTCTTTAGCGTAATGTTTAGAGCCGTCGCCCGTCATCTGAGAGTTGTGAGGTTCAATTCATCGCAGGCGCCTCTGTCCACTTTTCTCCGTCTCCAGCGGTGCTTTACCCAATTTTGACAATTATTGTTTATAGTGGTAGACTATCTAAACTATAATAAAGGAAGGTCTGCGGGATTGCGTACGGGTTATTTATTTTTATCCCGTTTGTAAAATAAGTTGGATTACTTTGAATAAATAATTGTTTCTACTTTAGGCACAAGGCCATCAATTACCCAGTGCATTACTGGTACTTTATTTTATCGACCCCGTAAGGATGAAAGGCAAAGTCAACCTCGGCGGGATTTGAACTCAGATCGTAAAGGGACGTAACTATGTTGGAAAGCATGGCGTCCGACCCTCTACCGATATTGCCAAATGAATGAATATTACAAAATTTACCTACTAAATTTCGTGGCTGTTCATTAAATATATTTTGTTTATTTAAAGATTCACTTCTTTAAAATTTCTGAAATGTCAACACTTCCGGTGGCGATCGCTTAAAATGTGTGTGTGTGTGTGTGTGTGTGTGTGTGTGTGTGTGTGTGTGTGTGTGTGTGTGTGTGTGTGTGTGTGTGTGTGTGTGTGTGTGTGTGTGTGTGTGTTTGAGTGTGCGTATGTATGTGTGTGTCCGTCGGGGCATACGTATGTACTGGTCTAAATCTTCACTATTTACTTTTACTATTTTAATAACCTCTGTCATTTTCGTTTTCAATTTTATTTACATCATTCTTAAACTCTGGGGCTGGAAATCATTCTGTTATTTTAAATAGAATATTAGTCTAACGACTCCATTTATACCATAAACTTGGTCTTGTCTTTGCATGAAATTGTTCTTTACGCTCCACATAACGATGTATTATCCTCGCTTTTTTCCCGTTGATTGCCAGGGAACGTCTTCACGAACCCAAATATCGTCTTCCTGTTTTCGTTCGGCTGCAACGTTTCTCGAAATATTTACTTCTGCGTTCACAGATTACTTTCAGTTCAATTTGAATGGGAAATTCCTGTTTCATCGATTTTCTCCGTAACCATGGAAGCTTGTAGTAGCCAAAAGTTTATTAACAGCGAAATAACGTTGTCTTTGATATGTTATTTTAAATAAGACAATGAATTGAAAAATACTACTTACTGTTAGTGGTGGTTAACATGTATTAGAAATAAAATGAAAATGATATCTGAAAAAACGTACTTGAGAACATGACTCCCTTTTTCGCAATTTAAGGGTTTTATTTCTATTGATGGAAAACAGTGACTGTTTTCGGTTTGGCATTTCGTAAAATGGTACTGCAGAATTGATTTCATAAAACGGTACTGTATGATAGTTTGCACTTTGATTGCCCTGGTCAGCAAGAGGGGCCTCTATATATTAGATATTTATTAGAAGAGGGGGAAATAACTAACCCCAGTATTAGAACAGGGGTTCGCAATGTAAGGGTTTTATTTCTTTTGTTAGAAAACAGTTACTTTTTCGTTTTGGCATTTCGTAAAATTCTACTGCAGAATCGATTTCATAAAACAGTACTGTATGATTGTTATAGAATTATTTAAATTTAATATAGAGCAATTGTATTTTAAAAATAAAAATGAAACGTACTGTAGTAGCCAAAAGTTTATTAACAGCGAAATAACGTTGTCTTTGATATGTTTTTTTAGACAAAAGTTTTAGAACAGGGGGAAATAACTCACCGAACGCGATAGTTTTGGGGCCGCAGGGACCACATTTTTCAAGTTAGAGATTTGAAACCTCGTCTATTTGCTTCCTTGGCACTTTTTACATAGGTGTGTAAATTTTCATGTCCGTCCGACCACGTCTACTACCATTTAACCGTGCAAATCTGAATTTCAACCACCGCCCATATCACAAATATATATTAGATATCGTCTTTTTTGAATGTATGATGGATTACGTTACATAAGACAATTTAACGCAGTCTTCGTTCAATGTCTGTATTATATATTGTCAATTACGATTTTATTTGATGTATCATATCTACATGTATATATACCTGCGTATAATATCAATATACACACTACACATGCTAGCAGAAAAACCACCCGAAGGGTGATATTTCTGATAGTTATTGTAATGTTCTGCGATGAATTGCCAGTATCGGGGGAGCGTCTGACACCATGCTTTACAGCATAGAGATATGGCCCTTTACGTTCTGAGTAACAAAAATTATTATCACAAGAGCGGGCGGTGGATTGGCAGTATCGGAAGAGCGTCTGACACCATGATTTACAGCATAGAGGTATGGCCCTTTACGTTCTGAGTTCAATTCCCGCCGAGGTTAACTTTGTCTTTTATCCTTACGGGGTCGATAAAATAAAGTACCAGTAATACACTGTGGTATTTGCTGGCCTTGTGCCTAAAGTAGAAACAATAATTGCAACGTTCTGCGTCAGATGTTCATTGCACACACACATACGTGCACACACGCACAAACACACACACACTCTCTCTCACACACGCACACTCTCACACACGTGCACGCACACGCATACATAAACACACACTCTCACACACACGCACGCATACAGTCACGCACACACTCAAACAATGCACACATTCACAGCATGCATACACACAAACTATACACTCCATGCTTAGATACATACACGCTATGCACACACACAGACTCGATACAAACACACTCAAACATTCAAACCATGCACACATACACAATGGCATATACATTCAAACCATGCACACACACACACACGTCATACGCACACACAAACCCATTATGCACACACACACAGGTACACACACACAGGTACACACATTTACATGCATACGCATTGCACATATTTTATTTGTATGAAATATTAGTTAAATATGTAAGAATGTTGATTTGTCTAATGTTCACTGCCTCCAGCTATTAGTCTTCCTACAGCTTCACAAGTATTAAAAGCAAATCAGTCCCCAACAACGATATTATATAAATGAAATTTAGGAAAAATAAAAACCAAAACGAATTTTTAAAAATCAGAAAACTTAAAAGAAAAATCTTAACGTCTAGTGGCAGAAGCGCTAAACTTAAAATTTGAAAATTTACTTGTCATTTTATTTTTATTATTAATTTAATTTCCAACTGAAATATACTGCCTAACTATAATGTTCAGTTTCCTTCACGCTATCTTGTCTCCCCTTTTTTCATTATTTCATTTTTCCCTTTTTATTATTTTAATCCTTAAAAGGGCGGTGGATTGGCAGTATTAGTAGGGCAGAGGATTGGCAGAAACCAATAGAGTGTCGGACAACATACTTTGCAGCATAGATTTATGGCCCTTTACGTTCTGAGTTCAAATCCTGCCAAGGTTAGCTTTGCCTTTCATCCTTACGGGGTCGATAAAATAAAGTACCAGTAAAATGCACTGAAGTCGATTTAATCAACTTTCCCCTCCCCCCAAATTGCAGGCCTTGTTCCTATATAAGAAACCATTATTTTAATCCTTAAAAGAAGAAAATACTTTCATCATTGTTTTGTATACGTTTCCAGAATAAATCCCCTTTCAGTCACATCCTAGTTTCATATCAACTTCGTCGACAAAATTGTTAACAGTGCTATTACTAGTCGCCTCATTCATTTAACTGTACTCTCTTCTTCAAAATGTCTATCGATTTCCCAGGTCATGTTGTATTGATAATTAAATAATTTCACTATGAAATGAAACATGGCTCAATGTCAATGAGAACAAGGCGGGAGTCAATTCTGAAGAGAATGTTGTCAAACAGAGTGGTATCTTTGCACTAATTCTCATTTTCTTTGTATTTGTCTGCCACTACCACTCATGATTTTGCCTCTCCTGGAATAAAAGTGAGGAACCGAACTTCATTAATTTGCGATGTTTTGCAACCAATTCCAAGTCTTCCATTCTCCTGTTCAAGATCAATTTGAGGAGCACATCCAACTCCAAGTCTTTCACTCCCCGTTCGAGATCTATTTGAGGAGCCTTTAGATGTTGAAATATTGCTACAGCTTCAGAAAGCAACCGACTCCTTCAGGGCAATAGATTCTTGCATGACAACAGGCGGTTCAGAGGATGGTGTCAGGTGTACTGATTTTTCTTCTTTACTCTTCTGAGACACAAGTCTTCTACAAGTATCATGGAAATGTTCTTCACGCTTTCATCAGAAATGTTTAAGACATATTCTGAATTTAGCTGCACCTCACCAACTCCAAACACTGGCATCGGAAGGGACCCAACGTCTTCATAATTAAAGCAATGATACGTATTTGTTTACGTTGGCCTGGACAACTTGTATGAATGAATGAACAGAAGAACCAAATGCAGATGCTGCATGGGGGAGTTTGTAAGCAGAAAGTGCATCCAGCATAAACCAAGCCTGAAGTTGAAGGACTGTGTAAACTCATTTTTGAATGAATTTGAAACACGGGGGCAGGACAAATGGGAAAGAATCACTCTTCATCGTCACCAATGGAGAGAATAGATTAAGGATAGTACAGATATTTTTGAAAAAAGTGCAAAAATTTAAGTGAGCTGCACGAAAAGGAACAATCTGAGAAGAGAATAGAGTAAACTTGATATGTGGAATATCTGGTCATATATATCTTTCCAAGACTGATCTGATCAGTCACCAACGAAATAATCGGACCAAACAAAAACAACAGTAATTTCACGAAATATGCAACTTGTAGTTTATGTGGGAAGGTCTATTGGTTGATTAAACAGACACATTGCCATACATCAGAATACACTTCAGTATACTGATATGCACATGCACATATGCATCAGTGATAGTTCGGTCAAAGGGCATGAAGAAGTTTGGCAGGTTTAAAAAGCCGCTGTTGAGAACGCACATTACACACGTTGTCGATGTACCTCGGTCGGTTTTAAGGATGCAATGTTGTAGTTGTTTCAACAAAGGAACAGACTACTCGTGAAATTAATCAGCAAGTGGCTGAGCATTCCATAAACACGTATACCATTAATGGAATTCTCAAAGAGATTTAGCTTGACAGAGAGTGTACCAGGTTGGCTTTTTGAATTACAGTTACAACTTATTTTTGCTGGAGAAATGTGAAATAAAGTGTTTTGTTCAAGGACACAAGGCACTGCCGAACAGAGCAGCTACTGAACCACGTGCTTTCACACGAAAATATTAATTCATTTCAAAGTACGGCCTACCCCGAGTTACCCGCTTCAGTCACCTTCTTTAACACGAAAGATATGACCGTGTAAAGTATTTTGCTTCGTAGACACGAGATTTCAGGTTCGATCTAACTGCGCGGCTCCAGAGTCAAGTGTTTATAATAGGTTCTATATGATCTATAACATATTAGTGGAAGGAAACTGTACAGAAATTCACCACCTCTCACTCTCTCTCTCTCTGCTAGTGTCTCTGTTTATCTGCCCCAGTCTCCTTCTGTATATATATATATATATATATATATATATATATATATATACATTTCTCTCTCTCTCTCTCTCTCTCTCTCTCTCTCTCTCTCTCTCTCTCTCTCTCCCTCTTTCTCTTTATATATATATATATATATATATATATATATATATATATATATATATATATCTATATATAAAACGGTAGATGTCTGTCTGTGTGTGTGTATGATTTTTATGCATTTCCACATTTCTCTACCGATTTTGATGATTTTTTTCCAAAGTGCTCCAAATTTACCAAGGATGGTCAACGCGTAATAAATTTTGCCAAAAGTTTCCTGCTTCTATGAAAAGAAATCGATAAATCTAAATACATGCTGTAACCCTCTCTCTTACACGCTTCATTCCTCTCACTACTACCACCAAAAATCTATGAAACTACATACATGTTGCAACTCTCTCTCTATATATATCACACACACACACACACACACATACATCTAAAGAGAGAATGGGAGATGTAGAGAGAGAGAGAGTGAGATAGGTCGTTATACAGAGAGAGGTACAAGATAATCAGATAGAGAGAGAGAGAGAGAGAGAGAATGGCGACGAACGCTGGTTCACACACATACACACACACAAACAAACACATATATATATATAAAGACAGAGAGAAAGAGAGAGAGAGAGAGAGAGAGAGAGAGAGAGAGATCTGCGCGTTCTTTATTGTTCTCCATTCTGTAGAAGAAGAGACAGAGAGGGTGTATGAGTGAGAGAGAGAGAGAAAGAGAAAGAGAGGGTATCAGAAAAAAGGGAGAGGGAGTTGAGAAAGAAAGAAAGTTTAAGCAAAGAATCGCTGCTTTCAACATTGGTCTTTTTGCTTACACGCCTCAAGGGATGACACGCAATATCGTCTACAAAGAGGTGCTATAAATGTTGGTGCAGGTGTTGGAGGTGTTGGAGTTATGCTGTCTGGATCACTATTTCCTGGTAGGGTATCCCATGGCGGACAGATCTGACACCCAGCGGCATCAGGGCCACCATCTTGCAACTTTGGTCTACTATATTTGCTATTGGAAGATTATTAACCCATCATTGATTGTCCAAAATGCTAATTGGTTCGTAACTTTTAATAACCGGTTCAACTGCTTTATGCACTTAATTGATAAGCTTATTCGCTTTCAAGCCACGTTTACCTGTATGTAACTTTTCATAGCAAATGAACAAACCCGAGCAACGCCGGGCTAAACTGCTAGTATATATATAAAGCTGAGGATGGGTGTGTTAAAATTTGTAACGTAGGCACGTCCACAATTTCCAACGGATTCTATTCAAAGTCGGGACAATTATTGCTTTTGGTCAGGAAAAGGTCATGAAGCAAAGAAATCTCAAATCCACCAACAATAAGGGCAAAAATCGATCATGATCATTCCCCCTCTCTATAATTTAACTGCTTTACTTTCTCTGTCGCTCTTCACTCCCTATATGACAACACTGCAGAGAGAGAAACAATGTATATGAGCAAATGGAGCGTTCCGTATATTCCCTCTCTCTATAATTTAACTGTTTTACTCTCTCTGTCGCTCTTCACTCCCTATATGACAACACTGCAGTGGAGCATTCCGTATTGACTACGGCTTATCTAGGGCATTTTCAATCGGCTTATTGCAAATAACAACCCGCAAAATAACACTTCATATAACAGATTAATGCTATAGACATATGAATCGGAATGTAACCCGTGAACGTTTTCCTGGGCAAAATTATTCGAACAGACATGACCTCATTGCCAGAGTGTTCAGACTGAAACTGGCTAAACTCATGGCTTTAATCAAAAAGGGTCAGGTATTTGGGGCTGTAAAATGTGACATATTCACCGTCGAATGGCAAAAACGAGGGCTGCCACATGCTCACATTTTGATTTGGTTAGCTGATAAAATCAATTCAAATGACAGCTTCAGTTCGGCTGAAATCCCTAACCCAGCAACTGACCAGGAATTACATGACATCGTCAAAGCTAACATGGTCCGTGTGCGTCGGGTCCTAATGAGCATCACACGTGTCTGAAAGGGGGATACCCCCCAAAATTTGTTGACCAGACTCAGGCTGGTGGCGACGGGTAGCCTCTGTACAGGCGGAGACGGCCCGAGAACGGTGGCTTCACCACAACAGTAAAGGGAGGTCAAGTCGACAATAGATGGGTGGTCCCTTACTGCCCGCTTCTCTTGAAGAAGTTCAACGCCCACATCAACGTTGAGTTTTGCAACATCGTCAAGTCGACAAAATACATATGCAAATATATTAATAAGGGCTCTGATGCCGCAATGTTCGCATTTCAAGCTGAAAATAGCAGGGACGAGGTCACAGAATACCTGGCGGGGCGGTACATCAGTAGCAATAAAGCTTTTTGGCGCCTATTTAGTTTACCCCTACACCAACATCTTGCGGTACATTTGGAAAATGGGCAAAGGGTTTACTTTACGGACCAAACCGCCGCCAAGTTAGCCGCCGATCCGAAAGAGACCACTCTGACGGGTTTCTTCAAACTTTGCCAGTTCGATAGATTTGTCCAAACAATTGTGTACTCCCAGGTTCCATCCTACTTTATAGGGCCGAAAAACACTTGGGTGCGAAGAAAGTCAGGCCAGGCTGTTGAAAGACATCCTGGTGTAAATTTGACAGCTGTCTTGGAAGGGTTTACACTGTGCCCCCAAGTCAGCATGAGTGCTTTCATCTCCGCCTTCTCCTGCATGAAGTTGTAGGCCCACAAAGTTTTCAGGACCTCAAAACTGTTGATGGAGAAATATGTGATACGTACCGGGAAGCCTGCTTTAAGCGTGGTCTTTTGGAAGATGATTCGCAATGGGATACCACTTTAGCAGAGGGTGCTTTGTTGAAATCACCTAAATGTCTATGGGAACTCTTTGCACTTTTGCTTCAAAAGTGTGAATTGGGTGATCCCAAATCTTTATGGGTCAAGTACAGAGACTTCATGTCTGAGGACTTCCTGCGCCTGGCTCATCTGCAGTATATTTCAATGGAAGTTGGTTACAGTGACATTATCTACAACAGGGCACTCATTGATATCGAGGACGCCCTCCTCGACATGGGTGGCAGTGAGTTGGCGACGTATGGCTTGCCGTCAACCGTCAGAGAGGAAGCTAACACGTTGGCCCCGGATTTGTTGCGGGAAATAGCATTTGACATCGAATCTCTTTCCAAATACTTAGAGGAAAATGAGCCCAACTTCTGTCTGACCAAAGGTTGGCCTATTTAACTATTATTGACGCGGTTCAAAATCAGACTGGGGGTATTTACTCTCTCGATGCTCCTGGGGGTACCGGAAAAACTTTTGTAACAAAATTGATTCTCGCTAAGATTCGTCAGGAGAAAAAAATTGTGTTGGCCGTTGCATCGTCCGGGATCGCTGCTATTTTGCTGCCGTGAGGTAGGACAGCACATTCAACCTTTAAACTCCCCTTGGATTTAGTAAAAACTAAGACACCAACATGCAATATCAGCAAGAGTTCACACCAAGCTCTGGTTCTCAAAAAATGTTGCCTCATTGTTTGGGATGAGTGCACAATGGCACACAAGGGTGCCCTAGAGGCATTGAACAGTACCCTGAAAGACATTAGGGATTCTACGGCTCCTGTGGGTGGCCTAACTCTTCTGCTATCAGGGGATTTTCGGAAAACGCTGCCTGTCATCGACAAAGGTAAAAGAGCTGATGAAGTGCGTGCCTACCTTAATGCGTCCATGTTGTGGCTCCAGATGAAGAGTTTGTACCTGAGCACAAAAATGCGTCCTCATTTGCATAGTGACAACATGTCTGCAGCATTTGCTCAGAACATTTTAGCACTTGGTGAGGGCAAGGTCCCTGCGGATGACAAGGGCGGCAGAGCAATCGACTCCCTGTGCACCATTCTGAGCAGCCCTTCTCACCTTTGGGAAGCAGTTTTTCCTAATGTCTCATCTAACTTTAAAAACCTCGATTGGATCAGCGAAAGAGCCATCCTTGCTCCGAAAAATACCAGCAGCTGATTGAGAAGATTCCCGGTAAAGAGCACATCCTCAAATCTATCGACCGGACGTCAGACCCCGACGATATCGTTAATTATCCGGTTGAATTATTAAATTCCCTTGAGCCTCCAGGGTTCTCACCTCACATTCTTAAACTTAGGGTTGGCTATCCCATTATGCTAATAAGGAACTTGCGTCCACCAAAGCAGTGCAACGGTACTCGCATGGTCATCAAGTCACTAACGCCCCACTTGATTGAGGCCACCATTGTAACGGGTGCGGGCGAAGGGAGAATGTTTTCATTCCAAGGATGAACCTTTTCCCCTCGGCGTCAGATATCCCGTTCGATTTCCGGCGATCCCAATTCCCGGTGAGACCATGTTTTGCCATGTCCATTAATAAGTCACAAGGGCAAACATTATCGGTGGCGGGCATCCATTTGGGGAAGCCATGCTTCTACCATGGCCAACTTTATGTTGCCTGTTCCCGCGTAGGGAGCAGGAATGGACCTTTTGCTTACACTCCTCAATGGATGACACGAAATATCGTCTACAAAGAGGTGCTATAGATGTTGGTGCAGGTGTTGGAGGTGTTGGAGTTATGCTGTCTGGAAAACTGATAGGGTCACCCATAGTGGACAGATCTGACACCCAGCGGCATCAGGGCCACCATCTTGCAACTTTGGTCTACTAAATTCGCTATTGGAAGATTATTAACCCATCATTGATTGTCCAAAATGCTAATTGGTTCGTAACTTTTAATAACCGGTTCAACTGCTTTATGCACTTAATTGATAAGCTTATTCGCTTTCAAGCCACGTTTACCTGTATGTAACTTTTCATAGCAAATGAACAAACCCGAGCAACGCCGGGGTAAACTGCTAGTATATATATAGAGTTCAAGGAAACGACAAAACGGAGGTACAAAAGGTCTTATTTGTTTCACGCTTTATATGGAAAAGGGGAAAGCATATATCTCTCTATATATAAAACGGGAGATGTCTGTCTGTGTGTGTGTATGATTTTTATGCATTTCCACATTTCTCTACCGATTTTGATGATTTTTTTCCAATGTGCTCCAAATTTACCAACTATGGTCAACGCGAAATAAAGTTTGTCGAAAATTTCCTGCTTCTATGAAAAAAATCTATAAAACTAAATACATGCTGTAACTCTCTCTCTTACACGCTTAATCTCTCTCTCTACTACCCTCAACAATCTATGAAACTACATACATGTTGCAACTCTGTTTAAAAGGTTCATCCCTCCCTCTAATCCCCTCTAAATATCCTCTGCAACTCTCCATAAAAGGTTCATCCCTCCCTCTACTCCCCTCTCAATCTCCTCTGCAACTCTATTGTAAAGGTTAATGCCTCCCTCTACTACTCTATCACCATTACAGTTTACAACAACGACAAAACTTCATTCAGGAACGCGACATAAACTTTGTAAACTAAGCAACACATCAATTTATACAACAACAAACATAGCTTTACTCTATCCGTCGCTCTTTCCTCTCTCTATAATAGATTATTCCTCCTCTCTATAATTTAACTGATTTACTCTCTTCATGCTTTGAGGTTTAACACACCTTCCTATAGTTTCTTAGCTTTACTCTCTCCGTCGCTCTTCCCTCTCTCTATAATAGATCATTCCTTCTCTCTATAATTTAACTACTTTTCTCTCTTCATGCTTTGAGGTTTAACACACCTCCCTATAGTTTCTTAGCTTTACTCTCTCTGTCGCTCTTCCCTCTCTCTATAATTTAACTGCTTTACTTTCTCTGTCGCTCTTCACTCTCTATATGACAACACTGTTTTACACCCCCCCTATAGTTTCTTAGCTTTACTCTCTCCGTCGCTCTTCCCCCTCTCTATAATAGATTATTCCCCCTCTCTATAATTTAACTGCTGGGGGAGTCATTGGAGTTCCGTATTGACATACGGCTTTTTTGGGGCATTTTAAATCGGCTTATTGCAAATAACAACCCGCAAAATAATACTTCATATAACAGATTAATGCTATAGACATATGAATCGGAATGTTTAAATTATTTATTTTTTACGACTTTAATTGGTTAAATATTAATATGACAACACCCATAGTGTTGTACTTCTGGCAATTCAGCCGAATACACTGCCAAGGATGAACCTTTTCCCCTCGGCGTCAGATACCTCGTTCGATTTCCGGCGATCCTAATTCCCGGTGAGACCATGTTTTGCCATGTCCATTAATAAGTCACAAGGGCAAACATTGTCGGTGGCGGGCATCCATTTGGGGAAGCCATGCTTCTACCATGGCCAACTTTATGTTGCCTGTTCCCGCGTAGGGAGCAGGAATGGACTTTTTGCTTACACTCCTCAAGGGATGACACGAAATATCGTCTACAAAGAGGTGCTATGGATGTTGGCGCAGGTGTTGGAGGTGATGGAGCTATGCCGTCTGGAAAACTATTTCCGGGTAGGGTCACCCATGGCGTACAGATCTGACACCCAGCGGCATCAGGGCCACCATCTTGCAACTTTGGTCTGCTAAATTCGCTATTGGAAGATTATTAACCTATCATTGATTGTCCAAAATGCTAATTGGTTCGTAACTTTTAATAACCGGTTCAACTGCTTTATGCACTTAATTGATGAGCTTATTCGCTTTCAAGCCACGTTTACCTGTATGTAACTTTTCATAGCAAATGAACAAACCCGAGCAACGCCGGGCTAAACTGCTAGTATATATATATATATATATGCAAACACATACACACACATGTACACCCCTCCCATACGCACACACGTACTGCCTTCATACTCACACGTATTGCTCGATTCTAAGAATTTGTCTGAGAAAAGGAAACAGAACTAATTTTAATAGAATCTGAATTTACTTAAAAATCTAACTAAATAACTTCATGTGTAGGGTAACAGATTTAAAACGTGGTTATCTCTGTTTTGAACAGAAACTTTAAGAACTATTATATTTATTCCTCCGGGGAAACGCCTTCTCCATTCTGTCCGCCACGGCTGTGGGGAGGCCAGCACGTGGGACCCCATTTGCTCACCATACAGAGAGATGGGGAGGGCGAGAGAGATGGAGGCGATGACAGTGGGAGTTCAGCTCTTCCACGTTTGGACCATCCCCTTGTGGTTGTGTTTATTATCTATAGAGTTCATTCTATTACCTAGCTCATTCTGAAATACAATACTGTTACCAAGGTAACATTTGTATGGTATGGTCCCATAACTCCTGATGGAGTCGTGGGGACGCCGTAAGGCACACGGCGTTTCTTGGGCATTTCATACCTGGCAGAGCTCCTTCCTTTTCTGGCCTCAGTACAGCACATTTATTGCAAAGAGGGATAGAAACTGAGAAAGAGATATAGAGGAAGAATCGACCCCGGTACTAAACTGATACATTTTTATCGACCTGGAAAGAATGAAAGGTAAAGTTGACCTCGGCGGGATTTGAACTCAGAGAGCTGAGAATCGGAATAAATACCAGAGAGCATTTTATCCGACGTTCTAACGACTCTGCCAATAGGCCGCCGTTCACGGTAACATTGTGTTTCGACAAATTATAATCGATAAAATCAGTGTGAGATACAAATAATTACTAATGTCAATATGATCGACTGAAATCTTTGAAGCCAATGAACCAGCATAACCGCAGTCGGATCACTAAAACTCAGTAAAATAATAAAATAATAAAAAACACACGCACACACAGACACATACAAATGTTTCCTCAGTACGTCCTTATCAGATAAAATAAATTAATGTCTGACATACCTCAACTGTGCTGATGTCTTGCCAAGACTGGAATTGAACCATCAGCACAGTTGAGGTATGTCAGAGATCAATTTATTTTATCTGATGAGGACGTACTGAGGAAACAGCACAGTACCTCTGAAATATATATAATAAAATATATTTGATCACATGAATGTCTATATTTATTAATATTCTGAATAATATTAATAACTCCAGAAAACTTCTTTGTTGAGTGCTTCTAATCTATTGTAAAACTATATTCATTGATTAATCAATGAACCTTGTCTAACTTTTGGTCATATATATATATATATACACACATGTGTGTGTGTGACTGAGTATGTATGTATACTTCTATCTATCTATCTATCTATCTATCTATCTAACCCCTACCTCTCTCTACACACACACAGACACACACACATATATATATGTGTGTGTGTGTGTAACTGAGTATCTATCTATCTATCTATGTCGACGAGGTTAAAAGGGCTGAGGTCAGACACCTTTCTCTCCGGCAAGCAACTGATTCGTTTTGTCAAATATCATTTTGGAAGAAGTATCAGGATGGAGAGAGATGTGCTGTACCCCAGCAAATTTTATGAAAGGTGGGTGAGTGCGGCAAAGATGGGCCGAGTGGTTGGGCCTTATGTCTATATAAGCCTGTAGGTTGAGAAAAAAGAGGAAGAGAGGAAGGGAGCACTCACTCTTGGTGCTCCTGGAGTTGAGGGTTGAACATTTTTTTTCGGGCTGTGTACAATTGTTATTTGTTGTTTTATTAATAGTTTTATTTTCATATACCTGTATGTAAACTCCCCATTTGTATTTGTCCCCTTCTTTTGTGCCCTCGTAGCTAATAAAGAAATTTATCTATCTATCTATCTATCTATCTACTTACCTACCTATCTCACCCAATCTCTCTCTCTCTCTACACACACACACAGTTTCCGTTACCCCAAAATTCGGGGGTGACAGTAAAATCATCCAAAGGGTGGCCATGTAATTATGATGGAAAATCGTTATCCACATATCCATGCCTATATATATATATATATATATATATATATATATATATATATATATATGTATGTGTATATATATTTATATATATATATATATGTGAATGTGTATGTATATATATATATATATATATGAATGTGTATGTATATATATATATATATATATATATGTATGTGTATATATATTTATATATATATATATGAATGTGTATGTATATATATATATATATATATTATTATTTTACTCATTTCAGTGATTAGACAGCGGCCATGCTGGGACGCCTCCTTGATAAAGTCGATTATATTGACAGATATATAATTATATATCTCTTTTTGTCGAACTGTTAAATTACGACACACACACACATACTCGCATATACACATACAAACACACACACACACACACACGCGCATACACATAAACACACACATACACACAAACACTCACATATACATACACAAACACACATACACACACAAACACACGCACACATACAATCACTCACATACCCTCACACACACACACACACACACACACACACACACACACACACATACACATACACACACACACACACACACACACACAGACACACACACATATATATATATATATATATATATACGACCGGCTTGTGCAGCTTCCTGCAACCAAATTCCACCACCGAGATGGCATTGCTCAACTGTATACTATAGTAGAAGACATCTGATCGAGTTGCCCCGCAACGGGGCGGAACGCGGAAGCACATGGCTTTAAAGCATGCTTCTTATCAGCTCAGCCATTACACAACAAACAAAATAATATATTAGTACTCAGTACTTACCTAGTACTTTCTTGTTTGAAGCAGATTATTCTCTCTTGTTTCTCGACTTGATAAAGTAAACAGGGCTTTATTAACTAAATGTCTTTATGTTATAGTTGTTGGTATATATTTTCGATAATAGTTGTCTCTTGTTTATTAGCTAGGGCTATTTTGTCTCTTGTTTATTATCTAGGGCTAGTTCTTTTGAAATTCTTTCCATTGTTAAAATTCTTGATTTTATTCTAAATGGTTAAATGTAAAGTTGTTTATTTTACTTGTTTAAACAGATCTCTTTTAAGTTAAGTCGTTGTCATTGTTGGTGTTGTTGGTGTTGTTATTGCTGCTGTTGTTGTTATTGTTGTTGTTATTGGTGTTGTTGTTATTGCTGCTGTTGTTGTTGTTACTGTTGTTGTTATTGGTTTTGTTGTTATAGTTGTTATTGTTGTTGTTGTTGTTATTTGTGGTGTTCTCGACTGTTATATCATTTTATTGTACTTTCGTCATATATTAATACTTTTTTGATATCAAATGTGTTGTTGTTATTGTTGTTGTTACTGTTGTTGTTATTGTTGTTGTTACTGTTGTTGTTATTGTTGTTGTTGCTGATACATTTCTTTATTGTTTTAATAGTAAGTTGATTTTTTTCTCTTCTTTGTTGTTATTGATGTAATGCTTGTTGTAGTTGTTGTATTTGTTGTTGTTATAACGCTTCTTGTTGCTATTGTGTTTGTTGTTTAACTCTTGCAGTTGTTGTGTTTGTTGTTGTTATAACTCTTGCAGTTGTGTTTGTTGTTATAACTCTTGCAGTTGTGTTTGTTGTTGTTATAACTCTTGCTGTTGTAGTTATAACGCTTGTTGTTGTTGCTGTTGTTGTTGTTGCTGTTGTTGTTGTTGCTGTTGCTGTTGTAGTTATAATGCTTTTTATATTTATGGTTGTTGTTATAATGTTTCATGTATTTGAAGTTGCTGTGGTATGTATGGTTGAGTTGCTGTTTAGCCCTGGGTCAAGTTCCATTGAGCAGAAATATGACACCTAGCTATGATTGTTATCATTACTAATCTTTCTTTCTCTCTTTCTTTCTTTCTTTCTTTCTTTCCAATTGTTTTTATTTTAATTTTTTTTGTTAATTTTTCAACGATTATTTTCGATATATTTTTGTTTGGTTATTGAAAAATGCTATTGTTGTTAGTATTGTTGTAATTGTTGTTGAGGTGTTGCAAATGAGTTTCTGCAAGCACTGTTTTTCCTAGTTTCTGTTGCTGCTGCTGTTGCTACCGTTTATGTTGCTGTTGCCACTACTGCTGCTGCTGCTGCTGTCATTGTTGCTGCTAACGCCGGTCGCACGATGCTACCGTTATTGATGTCTGTGTGACAGTTCTTCATATATACATCATGGCAGTCTGTAACAGAATGGAGACATGGGATTAGTGAATAACTGAGTGAAGGGTGCGATGAGTAACAGACGGAGAGAGAGAGAGTGAGAGCGAGAGTGAGGGAGAGGGAAAGAGAGAGAGGGGAAGAGAGAGAAAGTGAGTGAGAGAGGGAGAGAGAGGAGAGTAAGTGAGAGAGGAAGAGAAAGAGACAGAAATCCAATGAGCTAGGTAGTAAGAAAGAGATAGAAAGATGTCTAGTAAGGGAAACTGATCACGCCGATCATCATCATCACCATCACCATCACCAACATCATCATCATTATCACCATCACCATCACCATCATTATCACCATCACCAACATCATCATCATCATTATCACCATCACCATCATCACCATCATCATCATCACCATCACCACCATCACCATCACCAACATCACAATTATCACCATCACCATCACCAACATCACCATCACTATCACCAACATCATCATCATTATCACCATCACCAACATCATCATCATCACCATCACCAACATCATCATCATTATCACCATCACCAACATCATCACCAACATCATCATCACCATCACCATCACCAACATCATCATCATTATCACCATCACCAACACCATCACCACCATCATCATCATCATTATCACCTTCATCATCTCTACCATTACCATCATTATCATTATCATCATCATCATTATTATCATCATTAACATCGTCACCACCATCATCATCATCATCATAATCATCATCATCATCATTAACATCATCACTATAATCTGCAACAACATCATCATCATCATCACCAGCCCCTCCACCACCGCAACACCACCTCCCACTTCCTTATCCCCCTCATCATCATTATTTTCATTACTAAGGCCAGTGGATTGGCAGTACCAGTAGAGGGTCGGACGCCATGCTTTGGAGCATAGAGTTATGGCCCTTTATGTCTGAGTTCAAAATCCCGCCGAGGTTAACTTTACCTTTCATCCTTACGGGGTCGATACAATAAAGTACCAGTAATGTACTGCGGTAATTGCTGGCCTTGTGCCTAAAGTATAAACAATTATTTTCATTACTATCATCACCATCACCACCACCATCACCACAACCACCATCACCACCATCGTCACCACAACCATCATAACCATCACCATCATCGCAACCATTACCACCATCACCACCACAACCATCACCATCACCACCACCACCACCTCCATCACCACCACCACCACCACCACCATCACCACCATCACCACCATCACCACCACCACCACCACCACCATCACCACCATCACCACCATCACCACCTCCATCACCACCACCACCACCACCACCATCACCATCACCATTATTGTCCTCTCAATTCACGATGACCATTAATATTACAGCATTATTAATACCATAGGATTGGGGGTCCTCTACGAGGTTGATCGATCTACAAGAGATAGCAGCTACATCTCCCTCAAACCACACACATTAGTGTCTTACGTAAGATCGGATACATATAATATAGACCTACATACACGTGAAAGTTGGAATGGTCACGGTTGGAAAGTTATAGATCAGAGGTCTACTCTACCAGAGTAACAACAATGTCCCTCGGACGAGATTCTCTGCAGCATAGAGTTACGGCCCTTTATGATCTGAGTTCAAATCCTGCCGAGGTTAACTTCGCCTTTCATCCTTACGGGGTCCATAACATAAAATACCAGTAATACACTGGGGTAATTGTTAGCCTTGTGCCAAAAGTAGAAACACTTATTATAACAAGAGAGGCGGTGGATTGACAGAATCAGTGGAGCGTCAGACGCCATGACTTTACAGATTAGAGTTATGGCCCTTTATGTTCTGAGTTCAAATCCTGCCGAGGTTAACTTTGCTTTTCATCCTTACGCGGTCGATAAAATAAAGTACCAGTAATACACTGGGGTATTTACTGGCCTTGTGCCAAACAAGTATCATGACGAGAGGGCGGGCGGTGGAGGGTGGGAGTCGTTAAAGCCCTGGAAACATTGCCTTAAATTATGTTTTGACACTTTATGTACCCAGGTCAAATGTTCCTTTCATCCTCTCGAGGTCGATAAAATAAAGTACCAGTAATATACTGGGTTGATTGGATTAGATTTCCTCTCCCCCCCCCACAGTTGATGGACTTGTGTCTAAGTTAAAAAATATTAACACCTCATCCCCATTACCACCACCATCACCATCACCACCATCATCATAACCACCACCACCATAACCACCACCACCATCACCATCCACCACCATCACCATCACCACCATCATCATCACCACCATCATCATAACCACCACCACCATCATCATCACCACCATCATCATAACCACCACCACCATAACCACCACCACCATCACCATCCACCGACATCACCATCACCACCACCATCATCATCATCACCATCCACCCATGTCATCACCATCATCATCATCATCATCACCACCGCCATCCGCTCATATCAACATTATCATCATCACCATTCACCACCAACACCCTCCACCAGCACTACCACCACCACCACCACCATCGTTGCCAACAACGTAGCCACCACAGACATCACCACCACCACCACCACCATCACTATCACCCCCCCCCCCACTATTATCACCCCCACCCTCCGCCAACATCACCACCACCACCATCACTATCACCCCCCCCCACTATTATCACCCCCACCCTCCGCCAACACCACCACCACCACGAGTATGAAACCCTGCTTTCCAGTGATACCCGCACTTAAAAACTAATTGAGTGATAAAAGCAGAAACGATAACTGTAATAACAATTAGACAGCATAGGGACATGGTAAGGTGGTGGTGGTGGCGGTGGTGGTAATGATGGTAGTGGTGGTGGTGGTGGTGGTAATGATGGTAGTGGTGGTAGTGGTGGTGCTGGTAGTGGTGGTAGTGATGATGGTAGTGGTGGTGGTGCTGGTAGTGGTGGTGGTGGTGGTGGTAGTGATGATGGTAGTGGTGGTGGTGCTGGTAGTGGTGGTGGTGGTGGTGGTGATAGTGATGATGGTAGTGGTGGTGGTGGTGCTGGTAGTGGTGGTGGTGGTAGTTGTAGTGGTGGTGGTGGTGGTAGTGGTAGTGGTGGTGGTAGTGGTGGTGGTGGTGGTGGTGGTGGTGGTGATAGTAGAGGTAATGGTAGTGGTGGTGGAGATGGTCGCAGTGGTGGTGATGGTGGTGGTGGAGATGGTGGCAGTGGTGATGGTGGTGGTAGTGGTGGTGGGGGTGGGGGTGGTGGAGATGGTGGCAGTGGTGGAGGTGGTGGTAGTGGTAATGATAGTGGTGGTGGTGGTAGTAGTAGTGGTGGTGGTGGAGGTGGTGGTGATAGTGGTGGTGGTGGAGATTGTGACAGTGGTGGTGGTGGAGATGGTGGCAGTGGAGGTGGTGGTGGTGATGGTAGTGGTAGTCGTGGTGGTGGTGATAGTGGGAGTGGTGGTGGTGATGATGGTGGTGGTGGTGGTGGTGTTGATGGTAGTGGTAGAGGTGGTGGTGGCAGTGGTGGTGGTGGTGGTGGTGTTGGTAGTGGTAGTGGTGGAGATGGTGGCAGTGGTGGTGATGATTATGGTGGTGGTGGTGATGGAGATGGTAGTCATGGTGGCAGTGGTGGAGGTGATGGTTGTGGGGGTGGTGGGGGTGATGGTTGTGGGGGTGATGGTATGGTGCTGGTGATGATGGTGGTGATGGTGGCGGTAATGTTAGTGGTGATGATGATTGTGATGCTGATGATGATGGTGGTGGTGGAGGTGAAGGTTATGTTGATGATAATGATGATGGTGGTGATGGTGGTGATGGTGGTGGTGGTGATGATTGTGATGATGGTGGTGCTGGTGCTGGTGGTGATGCTGCTGATAGTGGTGATGGTGGTGATGATGCTGGTGGTGATGGTGGTGGTGATGGCATTTATGTTGCTGATGAGGATGATTATGGCGATGGTGATGATGATGATGATGTTGACGATAACGACAATGACGACAACGACGATGATGATGGTGAAGACGATGTTAGCATGTAGATGAATCGTTTCTGAAATTCTAACAGTAATCATTACTTAAAATGGCGCCTTATCAACCGTCGCTAGGCTGGCAGTTTATTTACCTGTCGATGGTGTAGAGTCGTCTCTCACAGGTAAACAAAGTCCGACCTTTTAGTGTAAGAAAAGGAGAAGGAGAAAATTAACGGATACCAGGATTTAAAGTGCAAATTTAAAGGATTTGGCACTGTCATGAGATCAAGGTCGACCCGACTATCATAGAAGCACCAGGTACTATCTCGAAGAGTGTTCAAGGATGGTTAAAGAACATTAGTCCATTCCTCTTTTTTGAAACACTTCAAAAGACATGCTTGCTGGGAACAGCAAGAACCCTGCGATACGTCCTGAATATCTGAGGCTGCCGGTAGCGGCTTTCCAGTTAAATAAAATCAATGACTGAGACTCCAATAATAATTGTTTCTACTTTGGGCACAAGGCCAGCAATTAGCGCAGTGTGTTACTGGTACTTTATTTTATCGACCCCATCAGGATGAAAGATAAAGTTAACCTCGCGGGATTTGAACTCAGACCATAAAGGGTCGTAATAATAATAATCATACGAAGAAGAAGAAGAAAAAAAGAAGTACTGAGTTCTCGATTCACAAATATAGCCATTTCTATTGAAGGAAATGCCTATTAAATATTTTATCATGTTCAGGTAATATTATAATTTGACTGACAAGAGTGAAGCCTCATATTTCCCAGAAGAAAATATTGGAGAAAGGAAAATAACCGAAAAGAAGAAAAATGAAGAAAGGAAAAGGAATACAGATAAAGCATGAAGTAAGAGATTAAAAGTATGAGAAGAAAGAGAGAAGAAGAAGAAAAACAGGAAGAAAAAATATAATCAGAACCGGAAGAAGGTAAAGAATCTGAATAAAGTTGTATTATACAAAAATGTTGAAGTAAATAAAGAGAGTCTGCAATAATTAGTAATACATAAATGAGAAGAAGACGAAATATATTGCATACAATAGAGTGATACTGTGATATTGTGTCACAAAAAAGGAAATTACGCCAAAAGAGCTGAGGATTTTAGCTATCTTGGTTCATGGATTAACACCTCAGGAAAAGACATGAACACTAGAATTAACTTAGCTTGGACAGTTAGAAACAAAATGGATGTCATTTGATAATCAAACTTGAACACCAAACTAAAGGTTAAGTTCTTTCGATCTACAGTTGAAAGTGTTCTTGTTTATGGACCGGTGTGCTGGACAAACACAGAAAAAATAAAAGAATGGTTAGATGGAACACATACAAGACTACTGAAAAAAGTGCAAAATGAATCTTGCTGGGAGTACAGAACAAACGAGTTCCTATACGGTGAACTGTGACTGATTACACACGACATAAAAGCTAGAAGATTCGATTCCATAGGTGATATATCGTGAAGAGATGAGGCGGAGGCATTGCACCAATTATTGTTATGGGAAACCCCACACGGTAGAACCAGAGGTTAGTCTCATGTTATGTTTCTGGAACGGATTTGTAAAGACACGATTTTTAGAAAGAATAAAAACACGGAGGCCATGTTGGATAAGGACAAGTAGAGAAGTATAATTATTAATGTTGTCCCAGAAAATTGGACATGATGATGATGATGATAAATATTACTGATCCGTGAAATAGCCAAATTTTAACAAGCCAGTCTATAAAACAACTACAGGACACATTATACTATTTTAAAACTTTCGTTATCAAACCACCCGAAACCGCCTCTGGCTTTGTCATATGTTTTAATGTGTTTATATCTATCTAAAATCCTCCCACAATAATTCTATGTAAGAACCTTTGTTAAGCTATGTTCCAAACATCAGCTTGATAATGCCAACGTTAGATATATTACTAAATCCCCCTAAATTTCGTTATTACTTTAAAAATCATTTAGCAATTATAGGCAGTCTTTCATTAGAAATATGGAAACAAATTGATAATAATTGTTTCTACTTTTGGCACAAGGCCAGCAATTATCCAGTACATTACTGGTACTCTATTTTATCGACCCCGTAAGGATGAAAGGCAAAGTTAACCTCGGGAGGGATTTGAACTCAGTGTGTAAAGGGACGTAACTCTATGCTGTAAAGCATGCCGTCCGACCCTCTACTGATACTGCCAATAATAATTGTTTCTACTTTTGGCACAAGGCCAGCAATTACCCAGTGCATTACTGGTACTTTATTTTATCGACCCCGTAAGGATGAAAGGCAAAGTTTACCTCGGCGGGATTTGAACTCAGATCGTAAAGGGACGTAACTATACTGGAAAGCATGGCGTCCGACCCTCTACCAATACTGCCAATCCACCGCCCTCTGCCAAATAATGAAAGTCATGCAGGATCGAGAGTACTAGATGCAATATATCAGTAAATAAAATTGAACTGTTATAGCTGGATTATCCTTGATCATAGGTTTAACTATATTAACAACACAATATTTAGTTTATGCTACAACTGATGGGTTATAAATAAAATTATAAATACGATTTTAAAAATATATGGAAGAAGACAAGATTTCAGAAATTCGAAGAGATGTTTTTTGCTTAACCCCAGATCAGCTTTAATCCAGCCTGTTTTGCAAAGGGGATGTATTAAGGATTTTATAATTAGTATGTTCTTTTCCACTAAGAATTTGGAGTATTACTTAATCGTTTTGTCCTGTCTCTGATTAAAGGTTTTATAGGTATGACCAATGGGGTGTTTTTTAGACAGCATATGTATGGCTTTATTAAGATGATAAAGTTCGACTTGATGTTGTTAATGGTGTCACTCGGTCCCAAATAAGGCTGCTATTTTATTATTTTTACAGACAGTGTATCTAGAGTTGCATTATTTCGTGTGACTACTTTTAAAATATAGTAGAATCTGATATGAGGTCAATTCAATTGCTATTTCAAGGAACGTTAGTAACCACGTAATAGCTCCACTAGTGGTCAAATAGGGGACCAGACGATATAATCTTTCCTTAACAAATTTTGTAAATTGAATCATGTTAATCTTATGCAAATACTTAGCCAGAGATGAGATCGTATCGTTAGTGCTAAAAGAAGATTTAACTGCAACGATTCTCAAAGATAGTTTTGTAGCCCAGACAAGCTACTATACATCCATATCAGACAGTTATTAGGAGCGCTAAATAATAATGGTGAATTAGCTATAGAAATTTATACGAGACATTATAGGTATAAAATAATATAACACAACATGATGCATAATACCAAACAATATAGCGGCCCGCTATAGAAACGTAATAGCAGTATATAAAGAAATACACGATAAATAAAAATATAAGACAATGAAATATGATTACAATACAGCACACTGCGCTGTAGAGGATATAGCATGAGATATAATATAATAAATAAACTTACAATATACATTCAAAAGAAAATCACAAAAGATACCAAATGGAATAAGGATTAGTTAACAACAGTGTAACTAGTAGAAAACATCGAAAATCCAATAATAACACAATACAATACAAATCTGTACTCAATATACTGTCATACAACACGCAGTAATTTATAATAGAAATTTGTAAACATAAATGAGATAACTAACAGAAAATTAGAATCAACAAAAAACACAACCCACGAACAATGCATTTGATGGTATAGTGCTGTGTAACATTAAACATACTACATAAGACAACACAAGGTATAACGTAAATAGAGTATTAGAAAATGATTAAGTACTGTAAGAAGGTAAATATATGTAGATAAATATATATTCTTTAGTTATTATATTTTATAGTCGCTGTCACCGAATATACTGATACTCAAATGAATAAAATTAGCGCCTGTTTTGTAAGTTACACCATCTTTTACTCAATAGCTCCCTCTCACATTCTCAGAGGAAGATGAAAATGCTTGATGGATTGGACGGAGATAACAACTGAAACCTAATTGAGCTGTTCTTGGGTTGTCTTACAGAGAAGAAGAAGAAGAAGAAGAAAGAGGAGAAGAAGAAGAAAGAGGAGAAGAAGAAGAAGAAGAAGAACAAGAAGAACAAGAAGAACAAGAAGAAAAGGAAGAAGAAGAAGAAAAAGATAAACATTAAAAAGAAAAATGAGAAGAAAAAGAAGAGATAATTATGGTTGAAAAACATGGTATATTTACAACAATACTTATCGACAACACAACACAGGCTCTCAGCTATTTTCTATGATCCCCCTCGTCCTACGATTCGTTTATAAAAGGCACGCATGTGAATTTATTCACATGCTATTAAATGGAATACAATCAACAATATATGGCGGAAATATCTGAGTAAGACTACCCCATATGTTGGTTAATGATTTATATATGTTGAGTTTAATGATGGAATGAGTTGCTGCTCACAGAAAGTAATGTGAATCAGACTCCGGATTCCAAAGTGCAAACTGGTCAGAATTTTAAAGTTTAAAGATTGTTTTTGTACATATTCTGAAATGAACGTAAAAAAGTAAAAAAAAAGACCCAACAACACATCAACAATAAATAAAACGAAATACAAACATTAAGTTTCAATTTATGACCAGTGAGCCTGTAATCCACTATCCAATCCATTCGGTCATCTTGCCTTATAAACATCACAATAATGGTACAGACCCCCCCCCCCATCGGTGACGAATGACCATAGGATTTCTACCTAGAAAGTTCCCCTGCGAGGCACACAACGATGCCAAATGAGGTCCATTTTCATGAGAAAAAGCTACTAGTTACATTTGAAGTCTTCTTTCAACAGTCAGATGTCAGTTTTAACTGAAAAAACAACAACAAATAATGCAGAAGAGAACAATTAGAAGAGTTAAAATTAATGAATGCAAGATTTTGCAGCGCTAGCATCACATCTTCATGGTCAGACAGTGAACTTTTCAGCCCACCCTCGTGTATATATATATATATATATTGTTATATTTGTGGAGGGTCATATTGTTATAATATAGCCAGAAATAATAACAGAACACACTGTTTGGTTGGTCTTTGCTTCTGTATCTTTTATATCTCCATAGTTAATTTATTTGACAATTACTGTTTGTCATTGATTGACCAACGATTAAAAATACAGATATAAACACATATATATATAGTCTATGAAAGTGAGTGTGTTCTGTGTTATTATTTCTGGCAATATTATGATAACAATATGACCCTCCCCAAATATAACAATATTTGTTTCGACACACGATTTTATATTAAAAAAACTTGCAAAACATATATATATATATTATATATATATATTCTATTATAAGTTGAGCCAACTTATGCAGCTTCATATGCAAATGAGATTAATCACCTCATTTATACAGACGAGAAAACTATATATTCTCGCCTGTCTTCTAGTCCAGCAGTCGCAAGTGTGGGTGGGATCGTCCTGAAGAGAACCAGTTCAATTCGAAATGCATCGACGATCATCCCCCTTGCCTCTGCTGGACATCACCAGAGGGTTTTTTTGCATAGCCACGGTTTCTAAATGTTTACCTGTAAACATACCTTGTTTCTTTACAAATACGAAATATATATACAGAGAGCGAGAGAGCGAGAGAAGGAAGAATATCTGGTTGTTTAATCAATACAAGGCTTGACCACTTCAGTCTACATGATGGTCAGTTCTGGCTTGAGAACTAATGTGGTTTTTCAGAGCAGAGATTCTGTTAAAATGACTTTCATGTAAATTACATATTACTTTTGGTGGAGTCTATGGTGTCTGATCTTGATAAACATTGAGACTTTCAGACCTCCTTCAGATGTATTAGTAGACAGTGATCTCTAATAACATACACACACACACCACATACGTATATATATATATATATATATATATATATGAAAAGAGGCAGGACCCCGACAGCTGAGCTCCGGCCTTTTCGACAGCTAGATCTGACAGTTCGGATCTAGCTGCCGAAACGGCAGGAGATCGGCCGTCGGTGTCCTGACTCTTTTCATATTACCCACTCTACTACTCTAAGTATTGAGTACCCTGGTGTATTATGGTCCACCTGGTATCTTACCACACCCTCTTTGTTTTATATATATATATATATATATATATATATATATATATATATATATATATATATATATATATAAATTGAGGAACCAACTAGCATTTAATACATATATACCAAATGATATATAGATTTAAATACATATTTAGGTGTTAAATAAAAACACTCACATATTATATTATATTTAAATTGTCTACTTTCAAATATAACCATCCAAGTACGGAAGTATTGGAAGTACGGCCATTTAAATATCATATAATATGTGTGATTAATGTTTTTATTTAACATCTAAATTTGTATTTAGATCTATATATCTAAAACAGAGAATATCTGTCTGTTTGTCTGTCTGACTCCCTAACCGATCTTTTACAAACTTTTCACATGTAATACTTATGGTCATTTAAGTGTTTTGAGCAAAGAATATTTCAAATTTTCAATGCCCTAGGGCCTGCATTAGGCGAAAAACCGCATATTTTAGGCTTTAAAGGCCTTTTTGAGGCATAACGGAACAATAATCCAGGTGATTTCTTCAACATTTGCATTACTTATGTCATTTAAAGTATTTTGAGTAAAAACGATTTTCTCATTTTTTGCCCCAGGGACCGCATTAGGCGAAAAACCGATTTTTAAAAGCATTTTGGTTGCGTTAGGGTCTGTAATTCGAGAAGTACCCAACCGATTTTTTAAAAACTTTGCATATGCATTACTTATGTTTCAGAAACGTTCTTGACTGAAAAAGATTTCAAATTTTTGCCCGGGGACTGCATTTTGGTTGCGTTAGGGCCTGTAACCTTAAAAGTATCCAACTAAATTTCTTCACCACTGCAGTCCCACATGCTTACTGCTCTGTAACTATTGCTTTCATTCTACCATAGCACAACAAATACATGTTCAGTTTGTCGAATGCCTTTTTACTTAACCCTATCATCTTGGCTTTCGTGGGTTGAACATTTTACTCTCAGGCACCCAATTAAGTTAAACCCTTGGTAATCTACGACGAATTTTTTTTATAAGCACAAAATATAGACACCATCCCCAGGCCTAGGTATTTCGTACTTCTCTGTACTGTTTCAGAAAGGAGGGATAAACATGCCAATCTATGCTTAGACACCCGAGCAACGCCGGGTCATTCTGCTAGTCTATATATCTAAAACAGAGAATGTCTGTCTGTCTAACTCCCTAAAACTCGAGAAGTACCCAACCGATTCTCTTTCAAACTTTACACATGTAATACTTATGGTGTGAGTGTTTTGAGCAAAAGATATTTCAAATTTTCAATGCCCTAAGGACCGCCCTTATAATATCTGTCTGTATGTCTGGCTGTCTGCATTACGACATGATGACACTATCTGTGTGTGTATATATGTATATATAATGTATATATATATATATATATATATATATATATATATATATATATATATATATATATATATAGTGTGTAACGTTTTTCGAAATATTTACACAGATTGATTTTTTTAGTTTCAGAAGATCCCGTTAAGGGCGAAAGCAGCGATTCTTCGCTTAAACTTTAATCTGTTATTTTAATATATATATATATATATATATATATATATATATATATAATTATATATTCGTGTACAGATATTTTTGCATACACAATAAAAAAATATAAACAAACGTATTTATTTCACGAGGCTCGATAAGGATAAATATATATCAAATATATAAGAACCCTAGAGCAAATAAGGGATATACACGATTGGCTGAAGAAGGACGAGACTGTATTAGTAGTACGACCAACGGCTGCTATCACACCAACAGCAGCAAAAACAACAACAAAAAAGAAAGGGAACGCAATTACATGCTTTTGAAAAATCTTAATGGAAAATTATTTGCCTATTCACCCAAGGCGACTTCACTTTTTATTTGGACTTCTGCATCAATTGGTGAACATACGACGAAACTGTTTCAGAAAGGAGGGATAAACATGCCAAATCTATGTTTAGAATCCCGAGCAACGCCGGGCCATTCTGCTAGTATATATATATACATAAATGGCAATTTCTGTCTGTTTGTGTGTGTGTTTGTTTGTGAACCTAAAACTCAAAAACTACCAAACCGATCTTGATGAAATTAATAATTCTTGTTATTATTAGTATTATGTAAAATGTTTACTTCACCTTAGGAAATGCATATCGGTTCTTTTATATAGTAAGTTAATCTCTTGATTGACTAAATATCTTTATTTTCGTTTTAGAATCCTCTTTTTATGTCTTGAATTTCCTAAATTTGAGATCTGAAATACTTTCAGGCTTTCAAACCTTTTAGTTAATTTAAACGTTTAGATATATTGTACGGAGATCATTTGTTTACATTTATCGTGTATAATTTTCGTTTTATCCAAATTGATTAATAATCTGTATTTAACTTGATCTATAATATTGAATACAGTAGAATATGGTTGAATCGAAATAATAATACTTTCAAGAGTAAATATAACTAATAATTAATCCTATATGTAATTGACAACTATTGATTTAAATAGTATTGTTTATAATATTTATAATTCTAAACATTATATAAAATGCATATACAGATGCTGATATGTAATTAAGTTATAATAAATACTGTCATACTTATTTACTATATTTGTAA
>OZ024745.1:119088587-119101087 GCA_964016885.1 Eledone cirrhosa
CTAAGTGATAGGTTGTTGTATTAGCGTAACTTTTAAATTGAAGTGAAAATATAAATATTTATTGGATGAGTTAGGAAGAGTAAATAAACGTGAATAGAAAATAAACAAATAATAATAACTGGAGAATTTTAACCAGTGTTTAAATATGATTAAATGTTTAGTTTATCAATTAAATTATCAATTAAATTATTGAGATCTATACATTAAAATTGAGATCTATATATTATTAAAATCTATATATTATTAAAACTATATATTATTAAAAAATCTATATATTATTGAAAGAATATATTCATATATATACATACGCACACATATATACATACATATACATATATATATATATATACACATACATATATATACATACAATAAAGGACTTTTTATGTTTAAGATATAGAAATTTTTCTAAACTTATAAATTTTTCGGAGAAATCGGAGCAAAAATCGGAGAAAAATCATTTCTATGTAATAGCAAAACAACGTGAAGGAAATTAAGTTATTTACTTATATTAAATGTTATAAATGTTAAGATAAAGGAAATTTAAGATTATACAGAGCTTATATTATTTAATAGTAAGTTATAATTTTATAAATTTTATAAATTTTATATCTAATAAATCCACCTGTTATGTAGTTGTGACTGTTATTATATAAGTTTGTTTATCATAAAACGTAAGAAATCCTTTATAACAGAGTGCATTCGAATTGTATGTATACATACATATACACAACCTCTACATAGGTACACATACACATATATACATATATATATAGTCCAGAATTAGCCGTCCAGAATTAGCCGTCGAAACGGCTTGAGCTCAGCCGTCGGGGTCTTACTGGTTCCTATTACCCACTCTACTACCCCAAGTATTGAGTACTTTGGTGCGTTATGGTCCACCTGGTTCCTTACCACATTTCCTTCGTTATATATATATATATATATATATATATATATATATATATATAGAGAGAGAGAGAGAGAGAGAGAGAAATATAAAGTACATAGTATAATTAAAGTACATAATATATAAAATAAAATAAAAATGAATTATAGTTTTTAAAGGAATTACGATTTGGAAATATATTCATACAATTTTAAGCAATATAACTTTAAAGCAATATAATTTTAAAAAAATATAAAAAAATATTTTAAGATATAATTTTAAAATAAGAATATGTCTAAAAAATTCAGTATAAAAATGAATTTAAATTTTTTTATATAATATTTAACTCTCAGTATGTTTAACTTAATTTTTATAACCATATGAGAAGAAAGAGAAACTTTCAAAAGAGAAACTTTCAAAAATAGGAGAAACTTTCAAAGAAAATAATTTCCTCCTTTTAAGAGCTTTCAGTATGTTTATCTAGAAAAATTTTCTAGGAAAATTTTTTTTATAATGAGAGTTTTAAGCAGTCAAATGAAGGAATCTAATGATTTATAGATAGGTTCAATATATTTAATAGAATGAGTTATATATTACATTTTAAATTTATATTTAAACGTTGAATTCAATCTATGTTTGCAGCAACTGAAAAGATTGCTCCTTACGTTCAGGGAATTTTTGCTTTTTAATATAAAGAATATTTCGTCTATACAAAGATCACAATTTTCTGAAGAGGAGTTAAATGGAGTAGCTTTTGAAATAATATTCCCAAGTAACGAATATTTAACGTTCTTTAATTTAAGGTCCCATAATAAGCTAGATAGAGAAGTTGAAGATTTTTTGTTTAAATGCGTAAAAGAGCATTTATGGTTATTAAAACGAGATTTAAAATCTGTGGAAGTAGATCCTACATAATTAAATGAATTTAGGTTAGTTTTTACATTACAATTATATACTATATTTTTAGCTAAGCAATTGTTATTTAACGGACAGTTAGATTTATGTCTCCTGAAATAGTTCTAGTCCTGTAGAATCTCATCTATATTAAAACTTTTATACTCTGCTATGTATTGAATACCTTACTTACTGTGGTTTCCTCCGATTCAACCCGGAATAACATACCTATATATTCATATATATATATATATATATATATATATATATATATATATATATGAATATGTAGGTATATATATATATATATATATATATATATATATATATATATATATAAGGGTTGACGGACCCAGCATATTTATCAATGCCAGTACCGGTTGTATCTCAGCGCACTCAATGGGCAATGTAAGATACATTACCAGAGTATACACATAGTTATTGGCCTCAACACAACACACGTAAAATGGGTGCCTATAAGGTTACCGGACTCGAGTTTCTGCAGCACTAATGCAGCAGTAAGGTGCACTGCACCATCTGTCTGCATATATTATGCAACAATGCACAATCGGCTTATGCTGCTTCATCAGCGGGTATCGCCTAATCAATAACCAATCGATCGACATAATCCAAACACCGGCCCGTGCCGGTCATGTCTGTTTGTGACAACTGACACGGTAAAGCGATTAACTGGTACCCGATAGGACTATCTCTCAAATAGCCACCGATTTACACATTTTACGTGGGGACGGGAAGCTAAAAAGAATCAATCTATTAGTTCCTGTCAGAAGCACTCAGCCAACGTGTCTCACACACAAATTATCAAGGGGTGAAAAGATGGCTATTAGAAATAGCAGTTCACAGTGATATAAAATAGAATGGTAGCATTCGGTTCATGTTTCCAAGCTCCATGGCTAGAGGAAAGCGATGGTAACAATGGTAGCGCCAAGAACCTTTAACAGACAATAAATGCGATCATCCATTATATACCAATATAGTATATATATATATATATATATATATATATATATATATATATATATATATGTGTGTGTGTGTGTTTGTGTGTGTGTGTCTGTCTCCTGAAGGTGTGTCGACACCAACTTGCATCTCCTCTTGCTAATCTGTGGAGTAACTCACTGTATACTGGCTATATTCCTGAAAACTTTCTGTCTCAGACCGTTGTTCCAGTCTTCAAAAAGGGAAATAAGTCCCTTGCAGTGAACTACCGTCCGATCTCACTCACCTCTCATATTATCAAAGTATTTGAGATCTTGAAAGCAACGGCCTGCTGAACTCCAACCAACATGGGTTCTGTAATGGAAGGGACTGCTTAACGCAGCTCCTGCATCACTTTGACGATGTTTTGAGAGACTTGGGAGAGGACTCCAGCACTGATGTCAACTACCTTGACTTCAGCAAGACATTTGACAGTGTTGATCATAAGATTCTACTGAAAAAACTATCCAATATTGGTGTCTCTGGAAAGTTACTATAGTGGATCAAATGTTTCCTGACAGGCAGAACCGAACATGTTGTAGGCGAAGGAGTAAAATCAAGCTCTGCAAAAAGTCAGCAGTGGCGTCCCACAAGGCTCTGTGTTGGGTCCACTTCTTTTCCTCCTCTACATTAATGACATTACTGACATCATCAAGCACACCAACATAAGAATCTTCGAAGATGATTCCAAGCTCCAAAAGGTCATCAATGAGGTGGGTGACCGGACTTGCCTTCAGTCAGACCTACTGGCTGTTATCCAATGGGCAGAAAAGAACAAAATGCTGTTGAATGAGGATAAGTTTCAATTAATCAACTTTGGAAAATAAGATGCCCTGAACCTACCATACTCTCTTCCTTCAGGTGAAACTCTCGTTCCCATGTCGATTCAATTTGGATTGCCTCGGAAACATAACCTTATTATGTAACAAGCTGTCTGACGATGTCGCGGAATTTAGCTCCAATTATTGAGCGCTCTATGATGTAACCGATATAGTGGAGAAGAGAGGAACCAGCCACTAGCTACACCCGGAAATTCCCTCTACCATGAGGATGGAAATCCCTGATACTGGACGGACATAATAATAACTTTCGGCAGGATAAATACGCGGAAACAAAAACACCGATAAACCCCTATTTCCCTGCACCAAATCGCATTTGAACAGAAGCCCCCCCCCCCCAATTCAATCTATATATGAACAAATTGACAATCATATTAATCATCTATCTCATTTTGCATATATGTAATGTAAGTGTTTTTGCATTTATTATTTTTCTTTGTTTTGTGTACTTTATATCTGTTTTTTTGGTTTTGTTCCATGTGATGGAAATTCTAACTACTACCTTTCATACTGTAATTTACCCTCCGTTCTACTGTACGGTACTATCGTTCAGTATGTAGATAATATAACTTCTTACTTAAACATCTCTCTACGTAGTAGATAGTATAGGTGCATATATTATTTACTCACTTCAATCTATATTTTTTTTACTCACCTCAATTTAGATTCTCACTTGAAAATTTAATAATTTTTAATTTCTCATTTTTAATATTTGATTTCTGATTTTCGATTTTTAAATTTTAATTTTTAGTTCTAATTTCCAACTCTCATTCATAACTTCCACTGTGAAACCATGATACCTAGAATTAAGTACATTTTTTTTTTCAATATTGTAAAGAAATAAGTATCAGCAGCCAAAAGAAATATATATTAATCTCTATTTTTGTATGCAGTGTAAATTTACCAAATAGAAGCAAATTAACCAAATATAAGCAAATGTATTAACTGCTAATTTAATGGTATGAGAATGTAAATATAAATGAACAGACACACATACACTCACACGAACGTACACTTATAAAAAAACACACACAGATATACATTCATGCAAACACACAGAGTTTCACCCACGAACAGACACACAGAATCACACGAACTTATAAAAAAACACAGACATACATTGATACATGCAGAGTTTCACCCCCAGCATTTCCTTCTGTCAATCGTCACAGAAATGTAGGTATACTCACACACACATACTTGTCAGTCGTCACATATGTATATGTATGTGTAGATATACGTGTGTGAGTGTTTAAATCTCTGTGTATCTGATTAAATATTTACGAGAAGATGTGTGTGTATTTAACTTACATACGTAACGAATGTGCAAACACACAAACTCACGGATACATACACATTCATGTACAAAATGTGACGTCATCGGTCGTCGTGTTGTGAAATATACGTTTGCTTAGTTGTCTATATGGTATATTATTTTAGATAAAATAATTATATTGTTTTAATCCAAATGAAAATAAAAATTACATGGTGTTAATGCCGGGGTATCATACTATTACCTTGTAAAATTTGATTTGATTTGGTCTAGCTATTTGAGAATGCATAAGGAAAAGACAGACATAGAGACACACCATTTTATATATATATATAGAGATATACATACATATATATTTATACAAATATATATATATATATGTATATATATATACTTAAATATATATATACATATATATATAAATATATATATACATACATACATATATGTAAATATATACATAAATATATATACATATATACATACATACACACATATATATATATACATACATATGCATACATACATATATACACATACATATGCATACATACATATATACATATATATACATCCATACACACATATATATATATATATACATATGCATACATACATATACATCCATACATATATATACATACATATATATATACGTATATATACATACATATATAGATATATATATACATACATGCATATACATACATATACATACATATATACATACATATATACATACATATATATATACATACATACATACATACATACATATATATATATATATACATACATATATACATACATACATACATACATATATATATATACATAGATATATACATACATATATATGCATACATACATAAACATACATATATACATACATATATATACATACATATATGTACATACATACTTATATATATATACATACATATTTACACACATATATATATATATACATACATACATATATTATACATACACATATATACATACACACACACACACACACACACACACACACACACACACACATATATACATACATACTTACACATATATATATATATATACATACATATATATACATACATATATACATACATATATACATATACCTATGTATATATATGTCTATCTATCTTGCTGTATATACAAAGTAGAACACTGATGTGTATATCCGTAATAGTAGAGCATTCAGTCCAGGGGACTAGTTTTGTAGAAGTAGTGCCACAACTGCTAATTCCCCATTTCCGAGAACAATTGTTTCATCTTATTCGGATCATCAGCCAATCTAAACCGAGCTGATGAGCCGAATAAGGTGAAACAATTGTTTTCGAAAATAATGAAAATGACTATATATATATATATATATATATATATATATATATATATATATACTGTATATATATATATATATATATGTGTGTGTGTGTGTGTGTGTGTGTGTGTGTGTCTGTGCATATTTATGTGTGTGCGTGTGTGTGTTTGTGCGTGCGTGCGTGCGTGTTACTATAAGCGTGTTTGCAAATTAGACTATGTGTGTGGATCTGTTATCTAATTCGAAAATAAATGAAAATAATGTGGGCTAGGGTATTTCAAATAAACTCTGAAAAGATCACTTATATTCGCTGTAGGCCCGCCCACGAGAAGTGTGGGGAAAGCGTCTCAACTGTCCTTAGTGAAGCCCACTATTTTGCAAGAATTTTGTTCAGGCTTCCGTTTTGAAGATAACTTCCACCTCTCTCTAAAACCCCTAAACCATAATGGGGACTGAACTTCTCTTTCTGACGAAACAGTAAATAAAAAAAAAGTATGCGGTGCAATTTAATTTGTAATTATAGGGTACCGATGTAAGGGAAGTAACTTTAAGTGCTGTCAAAACAGCCTGTTAGTTAGATGCATGGATATGACTAGTTAATTGTGATAGAATATACTCTATAAGTGAATGTGTATTGGATATCTGTAAAGAAATTAGTTTAATCACGTATAAGAATGTAAAAGTATGAAAAGTGAAGTAATTTCTATCTCTTACTACGGTTGCATTACATAAAAAAACAAAGATAAGCAAAGATATCAATAAAAGTAGAAACGAAAGGTGTACAAAACAATTCAGTTAGGTTCAAGGAAATTAGAAGGAAAAATAAGCATATATATTCATAAAAATAAGTACGAATATTTACTACGAAATTTAGAAATGAAGTTCATCTGGATTTAGGAAAGTATATACACCATATTTTAGACTGAAGAGAAAACTGAAAAAAGAAAAACATTATAAGAGTGAAAATAGATATATTAGGATTACAGTATTACATTGAGATATAACTTTAGAAGTTTTGAAATATATAATATAATGGTTACTTCAGAAGATTTGTTGGTGACTAGCTCACTCTATGTACATTTTGGCAAAACAAGGGGGGATAATTCCCGAAAAGTTGTATAAATGGATAAATAGTATCAGTATGATATTAAATTCTTCTATAATTCCCGATTGTTAAAAAATATATATTTGAAAATCGCAGGCAAATTTTTTCACTAAATATAGGGTGACAGAAGGATTAATGTACTATTCCTATTGATATCACATAGATAAAGTTTAATGAAGAGTTTTGTGAAGATTATGTGAAACTTTCATAAAGAAGTGGATTTTTGTGGTTTAACATAAACCCGTAACTCCTGAGGTGGTCGTAGGTGCTCCGACACGGAGTTTCTTGGATATTTTTGAAACCCAGTGAACTCCCTCTCCTCTCCATTTTCTTTCAAATTAATTTATTCTAGATAAAGACAGAGAGTGATATAGCAGAAATGAGAGAGAGAGAGAGAGAGAGAGAGAGATGAAGAAAGAATTGATCCCACTACTTGAATGGTAGTTATCTTTTATCGACATGGAAGAGATGAAAGGCAAAGTAGACCATAGCGGGATTTGAACTCAGAAGATAGAGAGCTGGAACGAATATGCCAAAGCATTCTATCCAACGTTCTAATGACTGCCAATTCACCACATCCATAACGCATAACTAATGATATATTATACTAGTGATATTTCAGTAATATCTATTAGTATAATTATGTTCAAATACATACTAAAAGGTTCTTCTGTATGAAGAAATGAATTAATATCCTGAAGGTAGTAGGAAGACATTATATATATATATATATATATATATATATATATATATATATATATATATATATATATATATATATATATATACAGGTGTATATATACAGGTGTATATATATATATATTTATACAGGTGTATATATATATATATTTATACAGGTGCATATATATATATATATTTATACAGGTGTATATATATATATATTTATACAGGTGTATATTTATATATATATACAGGTGTATATATATATATATATACAGGTGTATATATATATATATATATATTTATACAGGTATATACCTGTATAAATATGTATATATATATACACCTGTATAAATATATATATATACATCTGTCTATATATATATATATATATATATATATATATATAAATGTAAGTCCAAAGAATCATTAGATAAAAATATATACAGTGTTTCCTCTCCCATTCAGTATAAATCAACGACATAAAAAAATCATTTAAACGAGGCTATAAGTTTAAAATGTACTTATGAAGAAATAATAGAAAAATGATACAGATTATTTTCCGCGAGGTACAGCCATATGTCACTTATCTAATTATTTCTTCTAGCCTGTAGAAGTTGACTAGACAAATAGTTAACTACACGGAATTAGGTACAAAATAGAAGTTTGAAGAAAAGAATGCACATAAATTTCACCAGAATTCTCATTATCTTTACCACCGGTGGTTTCGTTCCATTTTTTGGATGTACCCGGTCTTGGATAAATCCACGAGGCTTGGAACTCACCAGGAGATACCCCAGACTGGACTAAGTTTCTTCTACCATGATCCCCGCCAGAAATGAATTCAAAATGGCTAAGAACCATCACGTGGCCAGAGGTCAAGGCAGAAAGTTTGTGATTGGTACCTGTCGGCGAGTAGGCTGGTTGCTAGAAAGCGCAGCCGAATATTGCCTAACGTTTTACTCAACCTTACAGAACAATATATTCAGTTCAAACGGTATATGTATATAATTAGACATAGTCACAGATACATATATGAGTTTGGCAACCATTCACGGTGTGACTCAATGAAGAATTAATTAAATAATTATTAATCAGAGCTGTATATAAAAATGTATCCAAAGAAGCATTAGATAAAAATATATACAGTATTTCCTCTCCCAATTAGTATAAATCAACCACATAAAAAATCATGATTCTTTGGACTTACATTTTTATATATAGCTCTGATTAATAATTATTTAATTAATTCTTCATTGAGCCACACCGTTGCCAAACTCATATATATATCTTTGACTGTCTAATTATATATATATACCCTTTGAATTTTATATATATATATATATATATATATATATATATATATATATATACCTGTATAAATATATATATATATACCTGTATAAATATATATATATATATATACCTGTATAAATATATATATATAGATATATATATATATATATAATAATAATATATATATATATATAATATATACACCTGTATAAATATATACATATATATAAATAATAATAATAATAATAATAATAATAATTGTTTCTACTATTGGCACAAGGCTACCAATTATCCAGTGCATTATTTTATCGACCCCGTAAGGATGAAAGGCAAAGTTAACCTCGGCGGGATTTGAACTCAGAATGGCAAGGGCCGTAACTCTATGCGTCAAAGCATGGCGTCCGACCATCTACCGATAATAATAATAGTAATAAACTAAAGATATATACTTTATATCATCTCTATTTATCCCATTATATATATTTCGAAGATACAAAGTTTTATGTATAACATAAACTAAAACATGTCCTCTTCACACAAAATACATATGAGAAGTATAATTTTTCCGTGATATTCTGGTAGACAGACGAGCTGGACAGATCGGTGACCACCAAGCAAATGGCTAGAAAAACTCAGCACACAGGAGGTTACGTGACTGGGAGAATAATTACAGTTGGTTTAAACATTTAATAAATTATTTCAAATATAGCGTAATTAGATTGTTCAAAAACAAAACAAAAATTGACCGTTATTCAGTCTATCTGCTTATTAAAATAAGTATTAAATCAAAAATATATATTTTATCAAAGGAAAAAAATGAAAAAACATTCTAGGAAACAAAAGTGGTATTATGAAAATATAATAATAAAAGGGGAAATAATTTGGATTACAAAATTTGAAGGTAAGTTATCTTTGTTTATGTATAATTAGATTTTGAAATTATTGAGTAGAAAAGTATTTAATAATTCACAAGGTTTTTTATATAAATATATATATATATAACTCAGAAGGTTATAATGCTAGGAGGTAAATTATTTATTTCAAAAGAAGGGACATAATTAACTATGTCAAATTTATCACTTCAACAATCTTATTTAACTAGTTAATATATGTATATGAGAGATTATTAATACTTTGTGTAACTATATAGAAAGAAAAGATGTATGCATTATAGCCAAATTTATCAATTTATATTAAATTTAATTTATTAAGATACAACCTAAAGTTAAAGTAGATGAAAAATTGTAACTGAGGAAGATTATAACGGAGAGAAATTAGCTAACTTATTTTGCCATATAATCTAGATTTTAAAAATAAAGATAACAAAATCATTTAAAAATTATATATCAAGAGTAATACCTCTCTTATTATTTTATATATATAAAGCTTAATTAAAAACTCTAAACGTTTTCGAGACTAGGTGGAAGCAAGAATTAAAAAAATTAAAGCCTATATATGAAGGAATATTCATTATTATGAATATCTATTTTAAAGTTTAACTAAAAACTCTATGAAAAGTTTTCGAGAATCGATGGAGGCACGAGCTGAAGATCTCAGATCGTTTATTACTAATTAGTTTTTTATTATAAAAATATAAAGAATTCCAGTGGTACATAGGTTACAACTTTTAGAAAAGGAAGAATTTTTATAAAGTAAAGCACAAGAAAGTTTATGCCAAGAAAGAGAATTTTCTATATTTTTATTTTTAAGCGCCCAATTTAATTCAGATAATTCCTAACGATCGACTTTCGTCAAATATGACCGAGGAAACAATGTTTCCGTTGGTCTTTCCAATTGCTAATACTATCTATCGGTCGCAACTCCAGGTAGAAGGAGCAACGTGAAATAAAGTGTCTTGATCAAGGACATAACGCTTCGCCTGGTCCAGGAATCGAACTCACGACCTCACGATTGCGAATCCAGTTCTCTAACCACTCAGCCACACGCCTTCACAATTCAGATAAAGCAGTACTAAATCTCTTGTCTTCTCGTTTGAAGAAAGGTGGTATAATCACCCCCGCACGAGGGTGATTATACCACCTTTCTTTAAATTTAGAGGAAATGGCGCCAATAAGACTTATCTTTTGTTTTAAAAATGCATTGGTAAACTAAATTACGGTCAAGCCAGTTATTAATTAATGGGCAAGAATAACTATTTTTACAACTGCAATTACCTACGCTGTTATTTAATGATGCCACTCTGTTTACATAGTTCGTAAGATTTTCATCGTTTATGTTATTGGTATAACATTTGTATCTATATATTCAATTTTATCAGGGTAACCTGCTCTGTTTAATGCATGGTTATAGTATTTAGTCTTATTGTAACATGTCCTTATTGGTTGAGAGTCTAAATATTCTTTGCTCAACGCTGTTAACTATAGCTCTTTTAACATTTTTAGGGTGGTTTGAATAGAAAGTAATATAATTAAGGTTTTCATTTAATTTATGGAACGAGTAGTAAAGGCCAGATTTAAGGTTTAATGTTATATCTAGGAAATTAACTATTTTATTATTATTTTCAATTTCGAGTTTAAGGCCGTAATTATTAAAAAAAGTCCGTTGTAATTTTCTTCTTTCTATTAAGAGCACTATTATTATGGTTAATTACTACAAAAAAGCATCATCACGATATAGACCTCCAAGCTCAGGTAATCTTCTCTGAATTAGGTTAAGGATAAAAATTTCAACAAGGTCGGTGACCTGAGCCGAGTCTGTAGATTCCATAATAAAGTAGAAATTTCAAGGTCCATCAGATCTAGTCCATAGATGACCATTAAATATATATATATGTATATACATGTATATATATGAATACATACACAAACACATATATATATACATATATATACATGTATACATATGAATACATACATATATATACATGTATATATATGAATATATATACATATATATAGATATATATCTATATCTATACATATATACATACATATATATACATGTATATGATGTATATGTATGAATATACACACATATATATACATATATATATATATATGAATATATATATGTATATACATGTATATATATATACATATAAACATGTATATGTATAAATACATATATATATATATATATATATACATGTATATATATATGAATACATATATATATATATACATGTATATATATGAAGACATATATATATATATATATACATGTATCTATCTATATAT
>OZ024745.1:119106087-119121087 GCA_964016885.1 Eledone cirrhosa
TAGAAAAATGTAATGTTAAAGAGAGCGTGGCCAATTGAGGTGAAATAATTGTGCCGTATTGTTGTTATGAGATGCGAGTGTGATTTCAAACGTGGACGGATAGCACGGAACCCAAGCCTTCGGTGTACATTAAAGGTGATGCTAACATCATTCGGGCAATGCTGATGGAATATTTTCCACATCATGCAGATAATGTAGCGCTCACGGCGGCTTTGGAGAGATTAAAGTTTGAGTTTTTCTAGTCGACCCCAATAGTTATCGCCTGATATCTATCTTTTTTGTAATTGACCTTTGAGGTGCTTCAACTTTCATGAAACCTTGTTTCTTGTGGGGAGACCACAGTCGACAACAATATTCAAGGTGTGGTCTGGCAAAGGTGGAGAAGAGAAGGATAACAGTATGGATATCTCTCAAATGGAAAGTTCTGAACCCAGGAACACATTCTGCGGGCCATGTCATCTTTGCTGTTTATATGAGTGGCCCAGCTTATATTGATGACGACAATTATTCCCAAGTCTCTGATGTTATTGGATGCCACGAGAGTTTCACGTGAAGGAAGAGAGTATGCAAGTTTCAGAGCATCTTCTTTTCCTTCGATTAACTCAAATTTATCCTCATTCAGCAGCATATTGTTCTTTTCCGCCCATTGGAAAACAGCCAGTAGGTATGACTGAAGGGAAATCCTGTCACCCACCTCTGCAAAGATTCTTATGTTGCTACACTTGATGTCAGTAATGTCATTAATATAGATGCTGAAAAGAAGTGGGCCCAACACAGTGCCTTGCAAAACGCCAATGCTGACTTTGGCTGGGTTTCATTTTACTCCTCCGACTACAACATGTTGCACTGCCCGTTGCAGTAACTTCCCAGAGACGCCAATGTTGGATAGTTTTTTATTTAATAGAATGTTGTGATAAACTCTGTCAAAGGCCTTCCTGAAATCGAGGTAGATGACAACGGTGTTGGTGCCCTTTCCCAAAGCTCTCAAAATGTCAGCAAAGTGATGAAGGGGCTGCGTTAGGCAGTCCCTTTCATTACGGAACCCATGCTTGTTGAATTTCAGGAGGTCGTTGCTTTCAAGAAAGTGAGTTATTCCTGATCTCCCCACCCTCTCAAATACCTTGATGATATGAGAGGTGAGTGAGATCGGACGGTAATTCACGGCAAGGGATTTGATTCCCGTTTTGAACCTATCGGGGCCTACTGTTGAATTGTGATATCAGAGGCGCCAAACGTTATGTATGATATAGTGTGTTAGGGATTAACATCACTGATACAGCCCAGATCAGCCTTATCTGGATTGTTGAAAACAGAGCAGTATTGTTTCTGCAGTATCTCACCCACGGTTTTGGCATTATCTCGGAGAGTGCCATTTTCATGATTAGAGGGCCAACAGTGGAGACCTTGTGTTTTTTCGCAAATGAAAAGAACATTTTGGGGTTGAGTTTGATTTTCTCAATGCCCCCATTTCTCCTCAGCTGTTCTTTGGTTGTGGTAATGCTCTTCATGCATTGTTGGAGGTTACATTTTCTTTATTCGAGCAGTGCAATAGCCGTCGAATTTGTTGCTGTTGGCAGTATTTTAGTTTGTTGAATTTTTGTTTGTTCTTTTTTATTTTTATGAATTCTTTTTTCTGTTTTGGATTCTGCACTTAGGGTCTTTTGTGTTGATTCCCTGTTCTTGGATTGCAAGAACGTATTCTTCAAAGCGGGAGCCAATAAAGTGGTTGTTGGTCCAAAATAGACTACTTTGCTTATATTACTCTCACTCTGGAGCTTCCTGGTAGCGTATCCATGCATGATCTTTTGCTGATAACCATGCAGTTGTTCATCCATGGATTCACTGCGGTACTGTTGGGCAATTTCCCTGAGTGTGAGTTTTTTTTATTATCACGCAGGGAATATCTTTCAATGAGTTTCTTCCCAACTCATATGATCTTATCTGTCTCATGCAGACAGATTTGCTCAATAGATGACTGCTACGCTTTGAGATTCGTAAATGTTGTCGGAGGAATATGATGCGACACTCAAATGCTGTCTGGACTGATGTTAGGTCTCTGACTCCCTGCTTACGTTTCAAGTAGAGGCGGTCTATGTCACTGTTGATGTGGAAGTTTCCAGTGCTGTTTAGAATATTTCGAGCTTTAATATCAATTGCTCGGATTTCGGCTATCGTTTAATCGAGTATTCCAAACTTTGGTGTTAGGACAGGCACAGCAAACACATTGTGAGCCACTGTTTTATTATGCGCAGAGAGTTCCGATGACCATATTTTTCTTAATCGGGTGTAATATTCCCTGGTTACGCGTTCCTTATTACAGATACCATTATAGGATATGTTCTCATCTATCCCCAGGTATCTGTAGCAGTCTACGTCAGATATCAGTGAAACAGTTGGGCCATTGATAAAAATGTTGCTAGATTGGGTTGTAGTTTTTCCCCGCTTTACAGTTATATATGAACATTTATGTTGGCCAAACTCCATTCCTATATCGTTTGAGAATGTTGTAACCAGGTCAAGATTTATCCTCATCCTATCTATGTTCTTGGCATAGCGTTTCAGGTCATCCACAAATAAATTATGGGTTAAGTTCGTATTTCTGTCCTCCTGTGAGCCAATGATGTATCCCTCACATTTCTTGAGCAGAAAGGACAAGGGGTTTAATGACAGGATAAATAGTATCACAGAAACTGTCTCCTTGAAATATACTCCTGTGATATTCTATTTCATCAGTGAAAATAGAGTCCTCCTCTGTTTTTAACTTTCAGATAGTAGCCGAAGAAGAAGACAGCTTCTCTATGGCTCTGGTAATAATGCCTGGGACTTCAGCAAGTCGGAGGGCCTCTATCATCCAAGAATGGGGAACAGAATCAAAAGCTTTCCTGTAGTCCATCCAGACTGTAGCCATATACCTTCTAGGTTGTCGCACCTCCGATATCCCAGTTTTGTTGATTAGGAGTTGTTCATCACATCCCCAAACACCTTGCTTGTTCATCTGTGATGATGTTATCATTTTCACAGTGATCTTGGAGAAATAGGTTCAGGCAGGCTGTATATACATTATACATCAGGTTCTGGCATGCAATGGGTCAGTTGTTTTTTGCCAATTGGGTGTCTTTGTTCTTGGAGACCAGCATTGTTTGTACTAATGTGAACCATTCTGGTGTATGTGAAAGCTTGCTGGTAGAGGTCGATAAGTTACATCCGATAGAATATCAGATTTTTGTATCAGTAGCTGACAATCATGTCTGTTCCTGGTGTTTTCTTGTCTTGGAGTTTTTCTATCACTATCTCAAGGGTATCCTCATTTATTTCGTATGTTTTTGTTGTAGTGTAGGAGCAATAGTTCTTTTGGATTTTTTTTAGCCACACTGCATCTTGGTTAAAATTCTTCTTTTCACCATTTATTTTTCTCCAGAAGGCATCTATGTCTTTCTGGGATGGGGCCTCAGTGACAAGTATGTGTGTGTGTGTGTGTGTGTGTGTGTGTGTGTGTGTGTGTGTGTGTGTGTGTGTGTGTGTGTGTGTGTGTGTACGTACGTACGTACGTGGTTTTGTGGTTAGAGTATTCAGCTTACAACCGTAAGATCGTGAGTTCGATTCCTTGCCGCGCATTGTGTCCTTGAGCAAGACACTTTATGTGATTCTGCTCCATTTCATTCAGCTGGTAAAAATGAGTTGTACCTGTAGTTCGAATGGCCAGCTTTGTCACATTCTGTGTCACACTGAATCTCACTGAGAACTAAGTTAAGGGTACGCGTGTCTGTGGAATGCTCAGCCACTTACACATTAATTTCACAAGCAGGCTGTTCCGTTGATCCGATTAGCTGGAACACGCGTCGTCGTAACCGACGGGGTGCCTTCCATGTACATACATATTAGAAGAAATACTTTACGTGATGCAGATGACAAACGTATATGAAACCATATATATGTTCATTCATATTAGATGTACGTAAGTCAGGCTGTGGCTATTGTAATCTAGGATTACATCACAACCCCATTAACTCTGGCAGAAAACAAACAATTGTGTTTCAGGATTTTTATCAAACTTTGCGTACATCTTTTCACTTAGTAACTGAAGCAAAATAGACTTATATTCAAATGTCACATTTATGGACAACCTCCTTTATATACACACATACAAGTTTACACGGGTTTACAAGTACATATGTATTCATATTCATTATATACGTTAGACACACACGCACACAGGTATATATATCTAATATTCATGTAATATATAATATGTAAAGCTTTTAATACACGCACACTCATTCATATATATATATATATACAAGATACGGGTGTACAAGGCCGTGTAGTGCTTATCCACATGCATGTCAGTATATATATATATATATGAAACACATATTTAAATTTAACGATCGTTAAATTTGCTAAGGTACGAGTCTTTTGTTATCTTGGCAATTTAACATTCTTCATACGTATTGTGTTGGTCTTCAAAATTTAAATTTGTGTTTCCTATTAAACAATGCTTCAAGCAAGCTAGAAAACTCTGTTATATATATATATATATATATATATATATATATATATATATATATATATATATATTGTGAGTATATGTATTTTGTAGAGGTGTGCAAATATATTTGTGTGTGAATGCGTGGGTGAAAGGATACGTACACTTGAAAGAAAAATTTAAGTCTGAATGTTAATTAAGTGCAAACACAAAACCAACCACGCATATCTTTACTATCTCTAATCCTTCTATAGATTTAGAAAAATAACCAATAATATATTCTATAAAAAATGTCAAAACAACAGATGGGAATCTAATTACTCACTGCCACCAAGAATTCTCACTGCTATCGAAAAACCACTCCTTCAACTATTCTTCTAACAACTTCACCCCTCCCTCCTAATATTCTCTATAAAAACGAAATAGGTCCTCAGTAATATTATTCTGATGAAATGACAGTAAATAATAACATTGACATATTGAATGTCTGTAGAACTAAAAGTTTGTAGATAGCAGCTGTTTTAGGTTATGTAACTGTTATAGAAACACGTGTCAATAAATTCCTTTCTACTAAACTGTATCCATTCAAATCTTTCTATATATATATATATATATATATATATATATATATATATATATATATATATATATATATATATTATATATATATATGTAGAGGTTATATTTAATTTGTTGGGATACAACAAGCAAAATATTTTTATAACTGATATAAAGCACTCAACAAATTATTGGAGTAAAAAACTAACCTATATTATATTTTATCTGATCAAAGCGCACCATAGTTTGCTCTGGTGGCCCTTGAAATATGTATAATGAAATAAATAGGGTTTTATAAATATAGTTTCCATTTGTTAATATATTATATATATATATATATATATATATATATATATATATATTTATTTTATGTTGTTCCAGTTCACTCAGCTGTAGAAATGAGTTGCGACGTCATTGTTCCAAGCTGTATCACCGTTTGCCTTTCTCTTGGAAAACATCGGTGGGGTGGAGAGTGGAGACTGGTATGTATGGGCGACTACTTTTCTTCTACAAACAACCTTGCCCGGACTTGTGTCTGTAGATGGAACTTTCTAGGAGTAAATCCCGTGGTCATTCGTGATCAAAGGGGGGGGGGTCTTTACCCTTATATATATAACAAAGAAAGTTTAGTAAGAAACCAGGTGAACAATAACGCACCAGAATACACAATACTTAATGTAGTAGAGTAGTTAATAGGAAAAGAGTCAGGTCCTGACTCTTTTCCTATATATATATATATAGGTATTGAAGTTTCCGTTGAAAACAGAAAAAGTCATAGGAGTGAAGAGTGCTCTATGTAAGTACATTATATATATATATATATATATATATATATGGCCGTCGGGGTCTTGAACATTTTCCTATTACCCACTATACTACCCTAAGTATTGAGTACTCTGGTGCGTTATGGTCCACCTGGTTCCTTACCACACTTACTTCGTTATATATATATATATATATATATATATATATATATATATATATATATATATATACACTATTAAGAGAGTATATGTGTGTATCTGTGTATGTCCAAAGGTTCCGAAATGGTGCATCCTAGAGAAAGCCGGTTTTCATTTTAGAAATCTGTGCCCCAAGGAGAATGTCTTAGGGTTGTTAGTTATTAAAATATGTAATTGTTAAGAGATATAACTCAACTTCAAGGTCACCAATATTGAATATCATTAGAATCCACAACTGTTAGAATACCTCTCTCTATATACCTATCTGTCTCCCTCTGTATTTTACACTTTTTCACTCTGTATATTTCTTTTCTACACACTCTCTCTCACTCTCTTTTATATCTTCTATGGCGATTGTAGTGGTTGTGGTGGTGGTAGTTGTAGTAATAGTAGTATTATTAGCCGTAGTAGTGGTGGTGGTGGGAGCAGTAATAGTAATTGTAGTAGTAGTAGTAGTAGTAGTAGTAGTAGTAGGTTTTAGACAAACTCTCCCAGTCATTCCGAGCCTGTTTGAAGAAAAATCGACACTTCGGACTTCTTTCAAAGTTTTGAAGCTCGCTACAAACATGAGGGCATATCTTGGTGGAGACGAACAATCAGAGCAGTTCGCCTAGAATCTATTAATGCTTAGGAGCTATTGATAGAAGTCACATTGGCACGATGGTGGAATCATCTTGAATAACGGTTCGCGAGTCACAAGTGGCTCAGTGAAAGGTCTATATCGACTCCAAAACATGTGACTGTAAAATTGGTAAATCAAGAGATGTTAAAAAGAATTCCAAAGGTTTCGAAGCTCTACCGGTTGTCGATACTGTGGTGGAACAGTCGGAACCTATCAATTACCCGACAGAGTTTCTCAACTCTTTAGAACCATCAGGAATGCTTCCATTGTCCTTCCCCTTAATAACTAACAACGCTAAAACATTCTCCTTGGGACACAGATTTCTAAAATGAAAACCGGCTTTCTCTAGGATGTACCATTTCGGAACCTTTCCATCATGTTGTTGAGAAATTTGGACCCACCAAGGCTATGCAACGGCACTCGATTAGTTGTGAAAAATATGTATCCACATTTGATTTAAGCCACCATTTCAACATGGTGTGGTAGGGGAGAGGTTGTGTTCTTTCCAAAAATTTCTCTTGACTCCACTGATGTCTCATTTCAACTCAAATGACTTCAATTTCCAGTGAGACTTAGTTTTGCAATGACATACAACAAATCACAAGGACAAACATTTTCGGTTGCCGGTTTACACCTTGAAGCGGGCTATCATTCAGGGGAGACATGTAATAAAAATAAATTGAAATAAAAGCATACTATTGTGATTATTGCCCAGTAACGACGGGCTACTCAGCTAGTGTATATATATAGCTTCATCACCTTCATCTTCAGTCCTTCTGGCAATATGTCCCACCCACTTCTAACGATTTCTAGGATGCCGTCAATGTTTGTTTTTTCTCGGATCCATTCAGAGATTTTTCGATCTCAACAGGTGATATTTAACAAGACCCTTTCGTGGCATCTTTACATTGTTCATAGCTTTAAAGTTAGTTCTTTTGTTAGATTCCAGGTTTCTGATCAGTAGGTGAAATTCGGCAGAATATACTGGTCATAAACTTGAGGTTCCAAGACAATTGGCATGTCTTTGTTCTTGAAGATGGCACTCACTCACCCCAGTGTGATACGGCGCTTGATTACGTGTTTTCTAGAAATTGAAACTGAAACTGAAATACGTTGACCGAGGGAGATGTAGTGATCAACCTCCTTGATCTAGTTCTCATTGATCGTAAAGCAAAGGTCGGCATCCTCAACGCAGTTATTGTACATGTTTTTTTTTTTAGGATTATGCTAAAACCAACTTCTAAGATAGCTGTGTTCAGTTCGAAGATGATGATATAGTCAGCGAACCTAAAGTGGTTTAGATATTCAGCGTCCATTTGATGCCCTTCTCTTCCAATCTGAGTTTTCGAAAGACCCCTTCCAGGACTGCTGTGAAGATCCTTGGAGAACTAGTGTGCACCTGTTCAACTCCTCTTCGAATTTGAAAAGGTTTTGAGTATATACGGATATATGGCATTGATGGTCGTCGTCTTGGTGCCCTGATGTCTCTATACGAAAGTCCAAGTATCTGTGGTCGGATAAATGGTGCTAAACGAAACGATTCAATGTGAGAGTCGAACTTCGACAAGGGTGCGTATTACCCCCTCCCCAGTTCATTATTTACATGAACGGGATTGACATGAGCAGCTAGATTGGAGGTGGTATCATGACTGGTGAGTGTAATATCAGTCAGCTGGAATTTACAGACGACATGGTGTTACTTAACTCGGTAGTAGATGATCTTCGACTTGCAATTGTAGGTTTGATGACAAGTGCTGCATGGCTAGAATGAAAATCAGTGCTGCGAAAACTGACAAACTCGTCCTCTCAAGGAAGACTGCGCAGTGCCCTCTACATCTGAATGAAGTTTCACTGAAGCAGGTAGAGAAGTTTAAGTATTCCGGGGCCGTGTTCACGAGGGAGGAGGCTGAAATACGTGCAAGAATTGCAAGATCTGGTGCAATAATGCGTCAGCTTCTGCATTCAGTAATCAGAAGAAGGGAGGTATGCGTAAAAGCCAAACTCGCAATGTTCAATTCGGTATTCGTGCCAACCCTTAACTACGGTCATGAATCTTGGGTAATGACCAAAAGAATACGATCGCAAATACAAGCGGCCGAAATGGGGTTCCTCCGAAGGGTCTTTGGAGTAACGTTACTCTATAGAGTGCGTAGCTCAGTGATCAGAGAGTCACTCCAGGTAGAGCCGCTACTTTTCCGAACTGAGAGATCACAGATCCGATACAATGGGCATGTGTTTAAAATGTCTTAGGTAAGAATCGCTGGACACATTTTACGGGCAAAACCAACCGGCAGGAGACCCGGGGGTAGACCCTGAGCAAGATGATTGTATAACATCTATGAGCTTGGCTGGTTACGCTTTGGGATCTAGACGGATCAGTTGGAGATGGTTGCTTCTGATAAGACCCGCTGGAAGGAGTGTTTGAGGACTTTGCCCCCACGACCCTCTCAGGAGTATGTGGGCGAGGAAAGAAGATAATAGGTTGTCCTACCAGTACTGCTGATAATTACCAACAGTACTAGTGAGGTATTTGTACAGGTGTCAGAGGTGTCCAACACGGATCTAATTTCTGTCACTTTCTTCTCTGTTGGTGCATAGAGTTTTGGCTTTATATTTGTTGCAACCAGATCAGCAGCTGCACAATTTTTTGTAACATACTTAAAAGAGTTTGCTGCTTAACTGCTGCTGTTCGTACTACCTCTGCTTTTTTATGGGAACAGATGGTGTGTGGTGTGTCTGTTTCAGGTACAGGATACTATCACTCTCCTTTGGAATTTTTTCTTTCCTGGTGGTGCTGCGGGAGGTCTCAGGTTCACTGGGTGCAGATGTCCTGCAAGCCTGTCCCTTTTAGAAATAATTTACATGTGATATAGGAGTTGTCTATTTTGAGCTTCTTCTTGCTTTTAGGCTCGTTTTACGAGTTGTTTCTATTTTTAATTTTTATTCCTTATTTCCTCTCTGTATTTATTTAGGTATTTTTTCATGCTGATTAATTTCTTTCGTTCCTATGAGATAATTTGATTACAAAAGTAATGAGAAATGTCTTTTCACTTTACCTCTGGCTCTGTATAGTGAATCAAAACGAGACACAGACGAACAACAAACGGATGACACAACAAAACACGACAGAGAACAAAAGACATTATCAGGGCGGTGGATTGGCAGTATCGGTTGGGGAGGGTCAACGCCATGCTTTTCAGCATAGAGTTACGTCCCTTTACGGTCTGAGTTCAAATCCCGCCGAGGTTAACTTTGCCATTCATCCTTACGGGGTCGATAAAATAAAGTACTAGTAAAGTACTAGTAATGCACTGGAGTAATTGCTGGCCTTGTGCAAAAAATAGAAACAATAATTGTTAAATACCTGAGGGTGCATCACCAACTGTTCAAGCTTAGTAGCAATCAAATATATACACAGTGTACCCCCGGCATTCGCAGTCCCGACATTCGCAGAATTTTCCTTAAATTCTAACTAATAATTGTTCATGGAAACCACCGCATATTCGCGGAAGCGTAAACATCATCCGTGATTTTTTAAATGACTTTGTCGTCCTATTGGACGCCCCTTCGCATAAGATCTTTTTTTAATTATATTTTACGTTCTATTTTGACGTTTATAGGCATTTTGTGGATCACATCCAATATTCGCGGTTTTCCACTATTCGCGGGTTCTCTAGGAACGTAATCCTCGCGAATACCGAGGGACTACTGTGTATATATATATATATATATATATATATATATATATATATATATATATATATTTATTAAAATAACAGATTAAAGTTTAAGCAAAGAATCGTTACTATATATATATATATATATATATATATATATATGCGTTATCTCCTTGATGCGTTGTGTCCTTGAGCAAGACACTTTATTTCACGTTGCTCCTTCTACCTAGAGTTACGACCGCTACATAGTATTAGCAAATGGAAAGACCAATGGAAACATTGTTTCCTCGATCCGATTTGACGAAAGTCGATCGACTGTCGATATATATGCATATATAATTATGTTCGACTGACCATGATAAACCATCAGGTGTTTAAAAACACATTTTCTCTTCTTCCATTTTTTCGATTAACATTATAGTTTGTACAATTCCTGATACACTCTCAGGTATTTAACCATAACTGTTTTCGTTCTCTCTAGTCTGTTGATGTGTTGTCTATTTCTTTGTTCCTCTGTATCTCGTCTTTTTTCACTAGTTCCATATAGTAACTCGTTCTATCACTGTGGTAGAATACCAGATGAAGGTTTAACATCCAGCTGTATTTTATGTATTGTTATGTCACAAATCGAGTTTGAGTGAGACAGCAGGACAAATGGTATTTTAGAGTTACGGACAAGCATGGTAATAGTATGATAGGCAGCAATACATTAAGAAGCATTAGGTGTTTCAAAACATACCTGTCATATATATATATATATATATATATATATATATATATATATATATATATATTAATTATGTGAATACACTCTCGAGATGTGCAATGTCACCGAACACGGAAGAGACGAACCTCTACCGTCATCGCCCCCATCTCTCTCACTCTCCACATCTCTCTGTATGGTGAGCAAATGGGGTCCCACGTGCTGGCCTCCCCACAGCCCCGGCGAACAGAATGGAGAAGGCGTTTCCCCGGAGGATGGTAAGGGAGATGCGCTGGAAGAGCCATTCCATCTCGCGAGGCTCACACCTGCGGCTTGCCATCTCAGCGCCTATGGTGGTGAATAGGGAAGTAGCCCTAGGGCAAAGGACACCAGAAGTCTCCATTGCTAAGGTCACGACCACAAACCTGTCGGAGAGCGACCGGTACATTAGGTTAGGTGGGTAAATGAATATGAAATAAATGGGAAAATATATAAAATAGAATAAAATGGGATGAGATATAATGAGTGGTTCATTAAAAAAGGGAATCAGCTTTGAAAGAAATTGGAATGAGTATCAGTTTGCTTATAATTTTAAATGCGGATTAATACCTGTCAATCACCAAATCTTTACTAAATAATGGGCTTAATTTCGCAAAATTGATTGCCAACATAACCGACACCGAAATAGGAATTATTCTAGATACAAGTAAAACCAACAAGTATTATAACAATTCTATATGAATGAAAAACATATTCTAATATTCCATTCTAAATAAGAATGGGAGCTTACGCTTCTTCTGAAATTTACGATTTGCATTGATTTGCATTGACATATAACATAACCAGCAAATTGCTCAAGCGACGGAGTTTGTATATCTCGGTCACAAACTATCATCAAACAACAATGGAATGGTTGCTGCACAATATCAAATCGCTCTAGGTTGGGCAGATTTCAACAAGAACAAGGAAGTACTAACATCAAAACGAGTGTCCTATCATTTGAAGGCTAAGATCTCCGAAACTTACATTCTACCAGTTGTGTTACATGGTCTTGACTGTGTTAATTGGATGACAAGGTCGCTTCAGAAGCTCTCTACATTCCAGATCCACATCATGAGACATATAGTTGGCAAGCAGCTCAGCGACTGTATCTGTATCAGTGAGCTGCTCAACATTACCAAACTTAGACCATTTACATCAATTGTCAAGTCAAGATTACTCAGACTATACGGTCATATAAACAGATCAACTCGTGGTGTGAGTAGGTTATGCCTGGAAGGGAGGTTGGCTGGTAAAAGAGGCAGAGGCTGGCAGCCAAAATGATAGCTTGACAATATCAACTTATGGACTGGACTTGATCTTTGCTCTTTAAACTCTGCTACTGGTGATCGAACTTTGTGGAGAGAGATATCACATGTTGATGCGCAGTCTGCAACTGACGGAGTTTAGCGTTAATGAGATAGCATAATCTAAGATAATTGTTTATACTTTTGGCACAAGGCCAACAATTATCTCAGTGCATTACTCGTGCTTTATTTTATCGACCCCGTAAGGATGAAAAGTAGAGTTAACCTCGGCGGGATTTGAACTCAGAACGTACAGGTCCGTACCTCTATGCTGCAAAGCATGACATCCGGCCCTCTACCGATACTGCAAATCCACCGCCAGCATAACGTAAGAATAATATTCGTTCTCCTATTGAAGGGAAACTGTATAGAGATGATGGCCTGTTGTTCTAAAAATGTTACTCTCAACTTACAGATATATTAAAAGAAACTACACAAACGATCAAGTGTTAATAAGTAAATTTTTCTTGTTAAATTCTTAATGTTGATTTAGAAAATGTCAGTAATAGTGCAATGGTGTTTGAATATGAAGTAAAAGACAAAATTGTGTTCTTGATATTTGTACTGTTTTCGTATATGGCAGGTTTCTGACAGGATTCTCATTGTACATTCACTGACGAAGGTATCACGTAGTTCATTACTTCTAAGCACACCTAAGTGCCAGAAACACAAATTGCACCAGGTTACATACACACAAACATTCTTTTTTTTCCATTTTTATAGGGTTTTGAACTCCACTATCAGATCTGGCTAAAATTTCTTTAGTAAAAAAAACGGTGATTATATATATATATATGAATGTATGTATAGTATATTTGATAATATACTGTATGTTTATTTTAAAACATATTGAAGACCATTCGTTATGAGTTTTAAAATAGGACTAGGTCACTTACTTAGTCTCGGGAAGCAACCGACAGCTGTTTCTCGTTCGTTAACGGTTATCAATATTGCTCACCCCTTCGCTTCTGCTGAGATTTATATGTATGTAAAAACTTATAATTTTTCTTCTCCATTATAGAATTCCAGTGATGTTTAAGAGCTGATTAAACAGCAATTGCCGTTCCAGCAAAAATTAGGAATTAGTATCAGTGCTCTCAAATAGCGATGTATATATGAATGTATGTATAGTATATTTTATAATATACTATTTATTTTAAACCTCATCGATAGAACACATTAAAATAGCTATATGCTGTATGATGACGTTAAACCCAAGGCAATAGATATCAACAAAAGTGGATGTTTATTCGCTAGAGATAGGTGCGGAAATTATAGTCACCCCAGCTCAACAAGTTAAGAATTTTGGAACTACTATATACAAATGTAATGAATCAAAACACATCAAATATGTTAGAATTTTGTGCTCCTCAATAAACAAGCTCAATAGACTTTATCCATAGCAATAATAAATCAAATGTAAAGGATATATATATATAGAGAGAGAGAGAGAAAGAAAGAGAGAGAGAGAGAACCATATATCGTAGATAAAACACCGTATATCGTATATATACTAAATATATATTTCAAAAGAGGCTAATCAGCTGATGTATACATTTGAGAATACAATGTATTTTCAGCAGTACCAGAGGGTGGAAGACAGAGGAGAATACACAATCTTGATAAGGAGCAAAGACTCCGTAACAATATTATTGATTGTTTTGTCTGAGCTACTGCTGGTACAAAAACATGAACAACTTCATCCTTTTGTTGACTTGTAAACAAACCGAATATTAATAATATTATAATAATATTATTGTTACTCACTCACTCACGAACACACATATATATATATATAAATACAAAAAGTGCCTCCCGTGTTTTCTTTTTATCTATTAACTATATATATATGGGAAAGAGTCAGGTCCCCGACGGCTGAGCTCCGGCCGTTTCGACAGCTAGATCCGAATATATATAGTGTATCGTAATTTGGAATAAAATCTCAAACCTGGTAGAGCACTCAATCCGATGGTCGTGCTGTATTATAGAATTATTTATTATATTAAATGATACAACTTAGCAGGATACACGTGTTTCATCGAAAGAAATTCATCAGTTCGGCTATCATGAAATAGCTGCGAACCATTATATTTCGTTGTGAAAAAAGTTCTAAAAATGGCTGGATAAAGGGTTAAGAGTTATAGTTAGATGCATAGACAGTTGCTTTTATAAGGGTAATTTGCTGTGTAAGGGTGTCTGCCAGACAAAAAAAGAATTAAGGGAGCTAACTTAGGTGGCTTAATAGAGTATGAATTAGAACGTTTTTTAGGGAAGTTTATGTAGGTTACAATTTAATACGGAGAGATATGTAGAAGGTGCGGGAGTGGGAGTAAACGAAGGATGGTGAAAATATGGATCTAACTGAGGTGACTTTCTGAATGTTAATTAAATAAAGTGTTTTATTTAATTCACAACGGAAGGTAAGGATCGCAACCAATTCAAAATGGCGGACTAATGAAATACTTGACAAATTGACCGAATACACATTCGGTCAATTTGTATCAGTTATATATATATATATACGAGGTGTGTCAGAAAAGTTCCAGGACTGATGTCACAAAAGATTTATTTCAAACCCAAACTTCACAGTAAAACTTTACTCCTTCAAAGTAATCCCCCTGGAGTCTAATGCACTTTTCCATCCTT
>OZ024745.1:119131087-119141087 GCA_964016885.1 Eledone cirrhosa
ATTGCTATCGTTAATGGACTAGCGAATAATTCTTTCTGGTGGCAAAGAAAATCTGAAAGAAATAACAAGTCAGGCATTGCAAGATGTTTGAAAGCAGTACGTTTCCAGAGGTGAATAAGTATCAGGTTTGGTTATTGCTTTATTATAGGTTATAGGGAGAAGAGTTTAACCTATAATTAGTGTAGTAAGGAACCAGGTGGACCATAACGCACCAGAGTACTCAATATTTATGGTAGTAGAGTGGGTAATAGGAAAAGAGTCAGGGCACCGACGGCTGAGCTCCGGTCGGATCTAGCTGTCGAAACGGTCAGAGCTCAGCCGTCGGGGTCCTAACTCTTTTCCTATATGTGTGTATGTGTGTGTATGTGTGTATATATGTACGTATGTATTATGTGTGTGTGTGTGTGTGTGTGTGTGTGTGTGTGTGTGTGTGCGTGTATTGAATTTAGCCGTGATTTCAACTGTGACCGTCCACTGCCGGTGTCATAGATTTATTTTCTGATTTTTTTTTGTTATCGTTTCTGTTGTTTTCTTTCGTAACCTTCAAATGTTGTTCTTTATTATTTTCTTATGTCACATGACCTTTGATTGTTATTTTATTCAACTTCCTTTGTTTTCTTCCCTAACCTTCGATGTTTTCACATCATTTTCCTCTTTTCTGTCTTTCTCCTCCTCTCCCATCGTTCATATTTTATTATTATCTACCAATATATAAAACATTATTTTCACGTTTCGTGCTCGTGTTTTTTCTATTGTAATCAATCTCAACCTTTTTTCCTGTCTTTCACTCCCCTCTCTCTTCCTCCTCTTCCTCACTCTGTCCCTCTCTCTGTCCCCCTCTCCCCTTTTCGTCATAGTGAGATAAATTAAATTAAAAGAAATATTTCTTAACTTTGTATCATTATTATTATTATTGTTCTTTGAGTCTCAGTCGTTGATGTTATTTAACTGGAAAGTTTGTTGAAATGAATATCAAGCCGCTACCTGCAGCCTCAGATATTCAGGACGTATCGGAGGGTTTTTGCTGTTCCCAGCAAGCATGCCTTTGAAGTGTTCCAAAAAGCGGGGCTGGACTAATCTTTTTTAACCATCCTTGGAAACTCTTTGAGATAGTACCTAGTGTGCCTATGACAAGCGGGACGACTCTGACTTCATGGCAGTTCCAAATCCTTTTTACCTCCCACTTTAAGTCATGGTATCGGTTAATTTTCTCCCTCTCCTTTTCTTGCACTCTCATGTAAAATGGGCAGGCTACATCTACAATCAAGCACGATGTTTTTCCCTTGTCCAAAACCACCAGGTCGGCCCTATTGTGTTCCAGTTTCTTGTCCGTCTGTATCCTAAAATCCCATAGCACCTTCACCTGATCGTTTTCTATCACCGACTCTGGCTTATGCTCATACCACTTCTCAGAATGTGGTGAATTGTTTACTTTGCATAGGTGCCAGTGGGTTACTCTGCCCATCACATCATGTCTCCAGCCTTTATAGTGAGTCTGGGTTAGGTGTTTACACTCGGATACAATGTGAGCAACAGTCTCCTCTCTCTCTCCACAGATCCTACACAGTGGGCTCGCCTCCTCCTTGTAAATATGGTGTTTCACCCACTTCGTTCTGAGGGCCTGCTCTTGCGCATCCATTAGCATAACTTCTGTAGCCTTTTTAAGGTCTCTTTTTAACCAGTTCCATGTCTGTGCATATCTAAATTCAGTTTTCTCAAAGAAGGTACTATGAAGGGATTTTTCATGAAGGGTGGTCTTCCTCCTTGTTGTTATTTCCTCCTTGGACATCCCCTGATCTATTGTCCTCTCCTACAGTACAATTCTAAGCATTGGCTCCCTACTGTCAGTCACGTATTTGTGCAGGTTGTTTTTCTCCATCTAAACACAGTCCTCTATGCTGATAAGACCTCTTCCACCTTCAGATCTCTTTAAGTAGAGTCTATCGACATCACTCCTCTTGTGGAACATGTTGTAGATAGTCAATAGCTTCCTAGTCTTCCTATCCATTTCTTTTTGTTCAGCAACATTCCATTTCAGAATTCCCGCACTGTACCTAATAATAGACGCAGCTCGGGAATTCACTGCACTTATGACATTCCTACTATTTAGATCTGATTTTAATACGCTCCTTAATCTCCGAATGCACTCAGATTTTATCAATTCCTTCATTTTTTTGTTCTTGATGTCATCTGCCTCCAGAACACCTAAATATTTGTATCCTTCTTCAGTGTCAATTTCCTTTATCATCTCACCTCTTGGTACCTGGATTCCGTTGCTTCTGTTCAATTTGCCCCTCTTCATCACTAGGACTTCACACTTATTAATACCAAATTGCATACATAGATCATTGCTGAAAATACGGACAGTGTCAACAAGTACATCCAACTCCTTCTCACACTTCCCAAAGAGTTTAAGATCGTCCATGAAGAGGAGGTGGTTGATGGTAAGCTCTCCTTTTCCCAACTTGTATCTTGCTCTCACTTTCCGCTGTATAATGGTCAGGGGTATCAGGTCAAGGACAAACAACAGAGGGGACAAACCCCCTCCCTGGAAGATACCTCTCTTGATCTTCACGCCTCCCGGTGCTTCATTGACGGTGAACAGGTGTGGTCGCCGTTCGCCAGGCATGTTTTCCCACAGCTCGTCTCCTTGGCGGAACTGCAGTCCTGGGTAGGAAAAGACCGAGGGATAGCGCTTGGAAACTGGAATGTCTCCAGGTGCTCAATGCCCTCTGCCAGCTGGGCACCAGTATCGGTGGAACATCCACCTCGGCGTTCTATAGAGGACTAGTCGAGATGAAGAGCGACGACGTTCTCGGAGAGATCCTGGGCGTCGAAGAAGATCAGCTGTTTGCTCTCTTCCGGAGAACGTTCAGCCCAGGGCCTATGGATAACTTCCAAAAATCCCTGGCCTTGCAGTGCCATTGGGGAGCCTTGCCGGTTCAAGATAAGCTCTACAGGCACGAAAGTGCCGTCAGCCAAGCCTGTCCGAGATGCGCGCAGAGCGACGAAACCGTCGTGCACGCACTCGTTCAGTGCCCGAGCATTGCTGACTTGTGGAGCTATGTCGAACAGTTGCTGTCGCGTGTGGGACTGATCCGGTTATCGACTGAGTCCATTGTGCAGATGGTCTCGCCGTTTTCCTTCGAGGAGGAAGGGCAGGCGGTTTTCATCTGCCTGGTGGCCATGGCGAAAGAGATTGTGTGGCGGACAAGGTTGAAAGGATTAAAGACAGACACTTTCCTCTTCGGCGAATCCCTAATTAACTTTTTCAAGTTTCACTTGAAGAGGTAAATCAGAGTGGAGAGGCAAGTGCTGACTTCTAGCAAGTTTGTTGAAAGATGGGTGAATGTAGCGAGAATGGTCCGAGTGAACGGGACCGCTCTGAATATACGCCTGTAGTTTGAGAAATGGAAAAATTGAGAGAGGGCGCTTGCCCTGGTGGTCAGGGTGGTCGTGGTCTTTTGTCTGGTTTTCGCCACGAGTAACCCTCGGAGGTTTCCCCCCTATTGGGGAATTTTTCATTTTTTCAATTTTCATATTTATTGTTTATATATATAAATGTTTCTATGTCTTTTTTCCTTTTCTTTTATAAATAATAAAAATCTTTACACGCACAAAACCCACATCATACCGTCCTGTGCTGTCTGTAATGTTTTTCTTGATATCAGCCCTTGTGGCCAATAAAGAAATTATTATTATTATTATTATTGTTCTTTGAGTCTCAGTCATTGATGTTAGTTAACTGGAAAGTTTGTTGAAATGAATATCAAGCCACTACCTGCAGCCTCAGATATTCACGACGTACCGGAGGGTCCTTGCTGTTCTCAGCAAGCATGCCTTTTGAAGTGTTCCAAAAAGCGTGTCGGGGCCAATTTTCTTTAACCATCCCTGGAAACTTTTTGAGATAGTCCCTAGTGCGCCTATGACAATCGGGACCACTTTGACTTCATGACAGTTCCAAATCCTTTTTACCTCCCACTTTAAGTCCTGGTATCGGTTAATTTTCTCCCTCTCCTTCTCTTGCACTCTCGTGTCGAATGGGCAGGCCACATCCACAATCAAGCACGATTATTATTATTATTACTACTACTATTATTATTATTATCATTATTATTACCTGGATGTTCACCAGGAGCATTGTTTCATAAACAATTCTTCTGCTTCCTCTCGTCCTCTCCCCCTCCTCTACTACACCTCTACTGAATTTAATGAATCCAATTCATACTATTTAACGATAATTCTACTCTCTAACGCCATTTTATTTTTCTCACGTAATCCCAAACCACAATTGATTCCAGTCTTTCTCTCTCCCAGAATTATGTTTCTTTTCAAAATAAATTACATTAAATAAAGACATAAATACGCAAATAAAACAATCTTTGGTTTTAAACAATACTAAGCTTTCTCTCCGTTTTTATCTTTTTCTTCATAATGATTTAAATCGAATTAAATGAATAAAACAGTACTGAGCTTACTCCTTCCCTCTTCCCTATCGAAGATTTAAAAGAAAACGATTTAAATTAAACAAATAGAACAAAACCATTGACCCCCCCCCATTAATAATTATAAATAAATGGACGTCGATAAACTTATTAAAAGCCAAATAAAAGCGTATAACATTGAAAAAAATGAGACGAAATTAGCAGATGGAAGAAATTCCTCTTTTTCTAATAGTCTCCAAATAGTGTTAAACGAAAGTCAGATCTCGAAAACATTGCATGCTGTATTGCCTCAGTGAAGCAGATGAGCCACGCGCTCTCGCTCTCTCTCTCTCCTCTCTCTCTCTCTCTCTCTCTCTCTCTCTCTCTCACACACTCTCTCTCTCTCACACACACTCTCTCTCTCTCTCTCTTTCTCTGTCTCTCTCACACACACACACAAACACAAACAAACAATATATATAGCTAAAGAGAGAAGATTAACATGGTTGGCTGTACAATAGGGGCTTTATTTAAAGTACTGACAATTGTTTCGTTGATCATGTGTGTCTAGAGTTCGCTAATCGCTCGAGGTTGCGTCAATCGATCTCCAATACATTGTTTACAATCCACGACGCGGAGTACTCTAACTGGATTACCTATAACGATAACTTGTTATCCCATATATATATATATATATATATATATGAGGTGTGTGGAAATAGTATCAGGACTTTCTGCGCTATGAGATATATGAGAAGGGTAGAGATTAGCGTCTTGCGTCACCGTGTGAGGTAATATCCGGGGAGTATATATTTTCGAGGGGGATTATTTCGAAGAGGAAAACTTGTAGTTTGTAGTTTAAATTCGAAATATCTTTTGCAACCCCAGTCCTGTTTTTTCTGACACACATCGCGTATATAATATATATGAGTGCGTGAGTGAGTGAGTGAGGGAGTGTGAGTGTGAGTGTGTGTGTGTGTGTGTGTTGAAGTCTCAACTATTTCCAGTTTCAAATTATTAGAATCTTCTCGTATTTTCGAGTCCTCTATAATATTATTTCATATCTTTATAGTGTCACTGCCAGCAATGTTTGGCTCCACCTATTATTATAGCCATATGTAGCCAATGAAGTTGGGTACAATTCTTATTTCGCCATCTTTCTATCTATGGGTTTCCTACCGGAATTTGACTCTTAAAATCACATGTTACATGTCACGAGAGAGAGAGGGGAAGGGAGAGAGGGAGGGATAGCGAGAGAGGTGGAGAGGGAGGGAGGGAGAGAGGGACAGTGATAGAGAGATGGAGGGAGAGGGAGGGGGATAGAGAGAGTGAGGCAAAGTGAGAGAGAGAGAGAGGGATAGAGAGAGAAGAATAGAGAGAGAGGAATAGAGAGAGAGCGAGAGGAATATATATAGAGAGAGAGGGGGATAGAGGGAGAGGAAGAGAGAATGAGTGAGATGGGAGACGAAACTTTAGGATTAACAACACATCTCCCCAGTACACTGTTTATTCCAAGTTGCCGAAACGACCCCAGTAGAGCTAAACCCCCAGTTGCTCTATATGGCTAACGCAAAAAGCATACATTATATATTGGGTAACGCCGTTATGAAATACGAAGAAAAATGCATGACAGTGATGAGAAGAGTACACAATAAATAGGACACATCATTCAAGTTCCTAAAACTGGTGCAGTCAACCATTGGAGTACCACAGTAGACCTTTGAGTGTGCGTCCGTCATAGCATTTCATTAAGCTCTAGAAATGCTTGGTGGTGCAGATCTCTTCAAGTAATTAAGTTTAACCCGCCAGCAGAAGCAGTTACATGGGTGCGGCTGAAAAATGTGATAATTTTTATATAACGTATAATAATTTTATTATTATATTTAGAACATGCCTTGGAGGAGGGCGGTCAATAAAATATCACTCCACGGTAATTGGTGGAATTATTACAGTGTTAGGCGAGATTCAATTTGCTTTCTGAGTTAAAATTCCGCGTAATGATTCAAATCCTATAATAGCTACATCTAGTCCCTAAACCACGGAACCACTACTCAAAGAATGTGCGGAGTAGGATTGTGGTCATCTGCTACAACAGTTGAACTATGATACGAAGCTAATCCCACAAATACACTACAAAAACTGACTACGGAAACTGCAAAGGTCGGAGGACGATTGTGGGTGTCTCCTGCTACAGCATTCGAATTCCGAATAAAGCTAAAACAAATACCCCATGCTATTCTATACAACACCTTTATGTCTTTGCCGAATTCTCTGCCTAATAGATGAGGAACTGGTTGCCTGATTTATGAATGAATATACAAGATCAACAAATAGTAAGAATAGCAATGGTGAAGATGTTTTACTGTCACGACAACAACATTAGACTTACTCAGACAACAGCAATGGTGGTGAAGATGTTTTACTGTCACGACAACAACATTAGACTTACTCAGACAACAGCAATGGTGGTGAATCTGTTTTACTGTCACGACAACAACATTAGACTTACTCAGACAACAGCAATGGTGGTGAAGATGTTTTACTGTCACGACAACAACATTAGACTTACTCAGACAACAGCAATGGTGGTGAATCTGTTTTACTGTCACGACAACAACATTAGACTTACTCAGACAACAGCAATGGTGGTGAATCTGTTTTACTGTCACGACAACAACATTAGACTTACTCAGACAACAGTGAACAAATTCTTAGAAGAAAACAACTGCTAATATTTTTTTATAACAACCTCACCAAAAATGGCTCTGGTTCTATGAAACACAATCATCTATTTTAATAACACAATTTCATACAATATTTTAGTGAAATAATTGATAATTTTAGCAAATCACTCCAAATTCTTCATAAATTGATTGAAATATGGTGTATTTCTTTGGAAATATGACCACGAATGGGTTACTCCTCCAAATACTTTAATTAATTGAAATACACTGTATTTCAATAGAAATATGGCTATGAAAATCTGAAAACTTTGATAGATTTTATGCCATTTCAAGTTTTGAATAAAAGAATAACTTGGCTACAGCATGATCAAATGGTTAAGACGCTTGCTTCACAGGTATTTTTTTTTTATTCACAAAGCTCAGGTTGTCCTAAGGCTAGAGTAATTAACACTCATCGAAAAGGCCACACAGTGGGATCAAATAAGATGTCAAGTTTTATCACACTGTGTGGCATTTTAAATAAGTGTTAATTACCATAGCCCCAGGACAACCCGGGCTTAGTGAATAAAATTGGGTAGACAAAAAATAGCAATGTCAATAAACGTATAAAGCCACTTCAAGGTGCGACAACCAGTGATATCAGAGTGTCACGTTCGTGGACGCTACCCCTGGAAATGAATTAGCTAACCAATTTAGAAAGGCCCAAAGAAAGACGCATTTAAAGATTAAAGTGATAGAAAAACCAAGAAATTATCATAATGTCCCTGCTCTGCAAAACCCATTAAGAAAACCCATTGTATTAAGAAGAAATATGTTATATGTAGAATAAATTCACAGTTAAATTGTAAAACGAGAAATGTAGTCTATAGCATAAGTTGAACAGAGGGTACTTGCAGAAACATGACAATGACATAGCTGAGACAGCTCGGAGCATAGGAGAAAGGATAAATCAACACCGGAGTGAACTAAAAGGACAAAAAGACGGTTCGCTACTATATGAACACGGCAGACGAAGACACGATGGCAATATAGACAACATAGAAATTAAAATATCTAAACATAAAAATCACTCAACGGGTAGATAAATCAGAGAAGCAACTGAAATAGAACTAAGAAGACCGAAGTTGAACTGAAAGAATGAATGGAATAACAACAACAACCATACACAAACACACAATAGTGACCTCAGATAAATATAAATAAATATACACAGGTACAACCACACAAACACACACTAGTGCGCAAAGATAGAATACAAACACACATAGACTCAGACAGGAACACACACCAAACAGAAAACACACGCAAACACGCATGAGCAAATAGAGACAAGAATAAATAAATAAATAATGGAATAGAAATTACAATACAACGGGAGCAAACATAATAGTACCACTGATGATGTAACAGATGTGTGATGAAAGAACTTTGATAGACTATATATATATATTTATATCTATATTTTTAACCGTTGGTCAATCAATGATAAACATTAATTGCCAGCTAAATTAACTATGGAGATATAAAATATACAAAAGCGAAAACCAATTCAAACCAAACAGTGAGTGTATTTTATTATTATTATTATTTCTGGCAATATTATAACAATATGACCCTCCCCAAATATAACTACACACACACACATATATACATATGCGTGTGTGTTAAGTATTTCCGTAGAAAAGGTACAGGAAAGAAGAGTGCTCTATGTATAGTACAAAGCTATTTTATTACAATAAATATATCATCAGGAAGCCTGATGATTTCTCCCGAATGAAACAGTTCTAGTCCTGTAGAAGCCATTTTTATATTAAATATATATATATATATATATATATATAGGAAAAGGTATGACCCCGACGGCAGAGCTCAAGCCGTTTCGACGGCTATTTCTGGACTAAATTAGAATTTTTAGCCTGGTGAATAAATAGCCGAACTTGTCAAGGGGGTACTTCCTTATATGGGAAGATTGTAGTTGTCAAGAGGATTGATTAACATTTGTTGTAAACACAAATAAGTCTATCATGGCATTTGGTGCGATGTAGGGGTAGTTGAACTTGCCTGTAGAACAATAGGGAAGTGAGTGGAGCGGTCAAGCGTTGAAAGTGATATGTATACAGCAGATTCTAAGGATAGTGTATGAAGTGGAGGAGGGAGGTTATAGAATAGGTAAATCGAATGAGAGTAGGAGACAATAAAAGATAATAGAAAGAAATAAAAAAATATATAAACTTAGATAGTGAGAAATGAATAAAAAAAAATCACAATGCTATCTTACAATTACAGGTTAATAAGTTGAGAATAGAAAAAACTTGTAGAAATTGAGTAGTACCAAATCTGATACAAAATTAAAGGGGTTTAACACGTCTGCTATAAATAGTTAGTAAAACGTATTCGGCAAATTCTATCTTAAAATTACAGGGGTGGGGGAACTGATGCTACAGAGGCCCGATGGGCTGCATCGCGGTAGGCGAAAGGGGAAAAGCAGACGTGGAAGAAAATAAGGGGTGGAAGGAAATGATAGGATGAGACAAGGGGAAGAAGAAGACAAAGAGGAAATGAAAAGAAAAGAGATACATCTACCTATGTAATCTGGGGTTTCCCCTAACTTACTCGGCAAGTGGGGGTATCAGCCCTTGTCTACCCACCCGGGTCGTTATGGGGTTTGAGGGCGAGCGTAAGTCCTACGCAATCTGTGTTTGCATGCGGTTACCAGTTCGTCTTTCTTGTTTAGGAGTTGGTCCTTCGAAAACAACATTTGTAATGTTTCCTCCGAGCATAAGTTACACGGACGGCGTCCTCCCGTGTAAGAGTTAGCTCTGGACAGTAAGCTAATATATATATGCATATATATATATATATATATATATATATATATATATATATATATAT
>OZ024745.1:119146087-119148587 GCA_964016885.1 Eledone cirrhosa
ACAGACACACGTAAACACAGAGACACAGACACACGTACACAGAGACACAGACACACGTACACAGAGACACAGACACACGTAAACACAGAGACACAGACACACGTAAACATAGAGACAAACAGACAAACAGACACACGTAAACACAGAGACACAGACACACGTAAACATAGAGACATAGACACACGTAAACACAGAGACACAGACACACGTAAACACAGAGACAAACAGACACACAGACACACGTAAACATAGAGACACAGACACACGTAAACACAGAGACAAACAGACACACGTAAACATAGAGACACAGACACACGTAAACACAGAGACAAACAGACAAACAGACACACGTAAACACAGAGACACAGACACACGTAAACACAGAGACAAACAGACACACAGACACACGTAAACACAGAGACACAGACACACGTAAACACAGAGACAAACAGACACACAGACACACGTAAACACAGAGACACAGACACACGTAAATACACAGACAGACACACATACACACGTACAGAGACACGTAAACACAGAGACACATACACATGTAAAAACACAGAGACACAGAGACGCGGACACATGTACATACGGAGACACAGAGACAGGTAGACACAGAGACAGGTAAACACAGACACAGGTAAACACAGACACAGGTAAACACAGAGACAGATAAACACAGACACAGGTAAACACAGAGACAGATAAACACAGACACAGGTAAACACAGAGTCACAGACACAGGTAAACACAGAGTCACAGACACACAAACACCCCTCTTTAAGTTATACTTATCATATAAGAGATTGGTAAGTAACAAAGGTAAGGAGACAGACTAAATGTATTATAATGTTATAGTTTCGTTAATTTCCACTCTAAGTTCAAACCCTGCCACTTGTCTGACAATGTTTTATCGGGGACGATTAAATGAAGTCACGTAGATGGATAGTTAGAGCATTCGGCAGATATTCGCATCGTCGGGGGTTCGATTCCTGGCTGTGTTTTGTGTCCTTAAGTAACACATTATTTCATGTTGCTGCAGTCCAGGCAGTCGTACCGGTAACTCAAAGGACTAACATTATCGCTTATTTTATCACACTAACGGCGGTGGTTTGGCAGAATCGGTAGAGCGTCAGACACCATGCTTTGCAGCATAGAGTAGTGACCCTTTGTGTTCAAATCCGCCGAGGTTAACTTTGCCTTTCATCCTTACGGGGTCGATAAAATAAAGTACCAGTGATACATTGGGTATTCGCTGGCCTTGCCCCAAAAGTAGAAACTATATTATATCACACTAAATCTCCCCGAGAACTACGCTAAGGTTCCACGTATCTGTGGAATGCTTAGTCACTCGGGCGTTGTTGGGATAATTGAACCCTCTTCGACGCACCGACGGAGCTCCATTACAATTCAATAAAAGTCGCTGAAATAAATACCACCGAATATCTGGTATTCTTAGCAATGAAATCAACTGTAGACATCAACAAAATATGTGGTCGTCGTTTATCTTTGAAGTGATTATTTTGTTAAATATTAGTGTAGAAAACAATATATTTATTTTAAAATATATGTGTGTTCCTTTAAATAGCCGGGAGAACACAGCAACATTTTAGCTGTTCTGTAGATAATAAACACAACCACAAGGATATGGTCCGAACTTGGAAGAGCCGAACTACCACTGCCATCGCCTCCATCTCTCTCGCCCTCCCCCTTACCATCCTCCGGGGAAATGCCTTTTCCATTCTGTCCGCCGGGGTTGTGGGGAGGCCAGAACGCGGGACCCCATTTGCTCACCATACAGAGAGATGGGGAGAGCGAGAGAGATGGGGGCGATGAGAGCTGGGGGTTCGGCTCTTCCACATTCGGACCATATCCTTGTTATTATAATATATATTTATTATCATTAACAAAATATGCGGTCGCTGCTTATCTTCGAAATGATTATTTTGTTAAACACTAGTGTAGAAAACAATGTTCTTTTTTACTTGATGTCGCGGCGAGAAAAATACCTGAACATCACCAAATCACTAAAGATTCAAGGGCTCCGATCTCTATCACCAGTCATTCATCGATACATATCGTAAAACCATGTGCTTATCCGAGAAAAATCGATACATTTTTAAAGATATGGAGTGTAGGTATTTCTGTGTCTGTGTGTCTGTATCGTAAGCACAAGAAAAAAATTGACTTGGCAACAATGTTTCATATCGCACACACGTCAGGCATACATACACAATGTACATATAGAGGCAAAACATATTAGCATACACACATATATGGATGTGTGTGTGTGTGTATAGATTAACTTATAAACTATGAATACACGCACGCGCACACACACTCTCACACACACACATACACACACACACACGCACACGCATACACACATGAACATATACGGCTGTGGGTGTGTATATACATTAACTTATAAATAATTGTTTCTACTTTTGGCACAAGGCCTTTATTTTATGGACCCCGTAAGGATGAAAGGCAA
>OZ024745.1:119153587-119163587 GCA_964016885.1 Eledone cirrhosa
CTGTGCAGCAGTCTCACAATCATCAAAATGATCGAGTACTTGCAAAAAGTCTCAAATCAATTCCTTCAAGTGTAGGAAAAGTGTTCAGAACACAGAAACCGGCATCAGTGATGATTTGGGCAGCCATTTCTGAAAGAGGTAAGTCTCCTCTGATTTTTGTGCCTCAAGGAGTTAAAATTAACAAAGAACTTTACATAAAGGATATTTTGGAAGGAGCACTGATGCCATGGTGCATATCTGTTTATGGCGATGACATTTGGACTCTCCAACAAGATGGAGCGACGAGCCACACTACTTGCATAACACAACAGTAATATGATGAAGAAGATGGCTGAAGTGGTCCTTCCAGTGTTCGAGACAACTTTGTGGTGACAACTTTGCCATTGGTATCCTTCATCAGATCTGCCTTCATATGGGGACTTGTACGAGCTCTGCAGGGCATGCTGATCACCTGACTGAGGTCGTAGTTGCATGACACTTCCGTAATTTCAACTTCAGTGTCGTAGCCAGCAATAAATACTGTAGACCCAGCAGTTGATGACAAACGACCTCCAACGGCGTGAGATAAGGATGTGGTCATCGCCTTCCGGGTGATGCTGTCTGTACTGTACTAAGTCCAGTGATGGATGAGGTCACGGGGGAATCAGGCGTCGGTGATAAAGAGATTGTTATTGCGGTAGAGGAACACCAGGCAATTACCATTGTCATTAGTGGATGGGTCAGTGAAGGTTGTGGTCAATGGGCTGAGTCTGCAATGAATCATTTGGAGAGGAGCTGGTGGACGAGGAGATGCTAGCATTGGCGTATGCCACGATGATAGTTATGCCGTGGGGTGATTTGTCCCCAAACCTGTTGGAGCTGGTCGTAGTAGTCGTCCTTGACAGTGACCTCTGTAGTGGCATAGGCAACGATGATAGTTATCTTCCCGTGCCTCAGGAGAAAATGGGCGGACAGCAAACGGTCGCCCACCGGGTTCCAGCTGATGAGCGAGTTGCGGACGTAATTGGGCATGGGCAGTGCCCCACGACAGAGGCAACGCCAGATGAGTCCGCGCTGTTCCGCGAAGAATTCTCTACTGCCAGTCCAGCGTGTTTGGCTGAGTCCCGCCAGTTTGTTGTAGTGGAAAACCCTTCCAGACAGCAAAGTGGCTACCCCTTGGCGAAGGAGCAATAGAACATTCCATGTGGCAACAATTTCGTAGCGTAAGTTGATCTCTCATCGATCGGGGGTATGCAAAGGTCGTAAAAGGTTCTTCAGAGCGGGATGTTGGTTCACCACAATATTTGGATGATGGAGTTGCCATCTTGGAAGCAAGAAGACACACCCAGTGTGTGTATATATGTTAATACATACATATGAAGGCGCATGGTTGGAGCACTAGACTTGCAATCGGGAGGTTGTAAGTTTCCTTCTTTGACTGGGTGTTTCGTTGTGCCCTTGAACAAGACCCTTTATTTAACGTTTCTCCAGCTGTAGAAAGGAATTGTGATATCACTGGCGCAAAACTGTATTGTCCTTAGCTTTTCCCTTGGATTTGTGCGTCAGAGTGGAACTTCCTAGGTGCATGGCTACGATTGAAAGGAGCCTTTACCCTTTATTTATTTATATTTATATATATTTATATATATATATATATATATATATATATATATATATATTTATATATATATATATATATATATATATTTATATATATATATTTTTATTATATATATATATATATATATATATTTATATATATATATTTTTATTATATATATATATATATATATATATATATATATATATATATATATATAGTGAAGGCGTGTGGCTGAGTGGTTAGAGGATTGGATTCGCAATATATATATATATATATATATATAAAAGGATCGATCGACTTTCGTCAAATCGGACCGAGGAAACAATGTTTCAGTTGGTCTTTCCAATTGCTAATACTATCTATCGGTCGCAACTCCAGGTAGAAGGAGCAACGTGAAATAAAGTGTCTTGCTCAAGGACATAACGCACCGCCTGGTCCAGGAATTGAACTGACAATCTCACATATATATTTGTATGTAAAAGGTAAACAGAAATAACAACACAATCGGTACAGTATATGGAAGGGATATATTAGGTTAACGCTTGATATAGAAGGAACAGGGACTTAACATTTCGGACACTAGTCCTTCATCAGAAGAATGGATGAGAAATAAGATAGATTGAGGGGACGGGCGGGTTGGAATTGGAAAAAATGTCTTTAGATAAAAATAACGGGTCCATTCATGTTGACATCTCTTGCTTATATATATATATATATATGTATATATAGTGTGTGTGTATATACATATAAACACTATAGATTCATATTTACACATATACACATAAATAGTGAGAGAGAGAGAGAGGGGGGGGGAGAAAGAGAGAGAGAGAACAGTGGCAGAGTCGTTATACCGTCAAACAGAACGATTTGCGTTCTCTGGTCAACTTTGCCTTTCATCTTTTCGAGATTGTTAAAAGGAATGACTATTCGATTTTGAGGTGGATTCTTTCTCGATCTCACTGTTGCTCTCTCACTTCAGCTCTCCTCTCCGCAACAAATCGGTTGGGTTCAGACCTGGAGATGGAGAAGCTTCGCCAGGTTTAAAATGTCCATAACAACCCAAACGTCACTGCGGTCTCACTACGACACAATTTCGAACATGGTAGAGCTTCTACTTCATCTAACTTATTTCACTATTTATTTGGTAGGGTTAACAAGCGTGTGATATGTGGGCAGAAAATAAATGCATCGTAGGAAAATTTGCGTTCGTGAAAAGCAGATTTGCTTAGGATATCACTGACTTACAAAATGAGATGCTACAAAAATATCATAGGTATCACCAACAGTGAACACTTCAGCAACAAAACCATTCCCACAGTGATCAGAAAATATATAGGCAACTATGAAGTCATGAACTATGAAGATAAAAATGAAATGATACAGTTATGTGACAAAATCTGTTCGATCTACCAAGACTATTGTCGAAAGATCAATTAAAGTACGTCAGATGAAACATCACAAAATGGACCGGTAAAACTTGATGGCAATCCTAACTCCTGGATTACAGTAGAGATTGCTGGTGGGAGGGGCTATACTATTCCCTCCTACAGCACTGTCAAGGTCTCTGTGTATCACAAGTTCTCTAACAGTAACTAAAAACGAAACATTGTCGAAGTGAAATTACTACATGTCACGACAAAATTGGTAAAGCGCCAAATTTATTGAATCTACCGCCATGTCAATCTGTTTATTGTCAATCTTTGCTTGTCAACATATTTGCTTGTCAATATGTTTGCTTGTCAATATGTTTGCTTGTCAATATTTGACTAACGGTAGATGGGTGGAAAACTAGAGTGGGTGGGTGGGATACAAGAGTGGGTAGATGGAGAATAGTAAATGTCAACATCACAGAAGTGATGAATATATCATGCAAATACAGTTTAATAGAAAAAGGAAAAAAAAAATATTTAGATAGAGAAGAATGGAATGTAAAATAGGAAAATATAGAGAAAAAAGAGGGGAAAACGGAAAAGGGAGGGGATGGCAACGACTCCAGTGTCACAGAAGAATGAGGAGGGGGATGGTGGAGGATGATTCGGCTCTGAGTCTAGGGTGTAGCGTTAAAGGGGCAGCACCCCGTGGACAAGACCGCAAAAGCATTCTCACGGACAATGGCCAGCGACACCCGCTGCAACAGTCACCCCACCTAGCGGTGCTCCTTCCTCAGATGAGCCTCCGACGTTCGGATCTTGCGGAGGAGCTCGGCTGTACGGGATCCAGGATCTACCGTATTTCTCGGCGCCGAAGACGCTTCGTCCTCGAGGACGCACCCTAATTTTGACAACCAAAAAAAAAAAAAAATATATAATAACCTTCAGGCTCCAGGACGCATGGTAGAATTTTGAGACTTATTTTAGGAAGAAAAGTAGCGTCTTCGGCTTCGGGAAATACGGTATATTTTTGTGTATATATATATCTTTCTGTCTATCAGTTTATCTATCTATCAGCGTATCTATTTATCTGTCTGTTTGTCTATCTCTATCTATTTATACTTTTGTCTGTCTGTCTATCTGTCTTACCACAGAGGCGTCAAATCGTCGGTTAAAATAACTTATATTTGTTCCAGACTTTTATGTTCTCAGTTGAAATACTGACGAGGTTAATTTCGCCTTTAATTCTTCCGCGGTTGATAAAATAAAGTACCGGTCAAACAAAATTTCTGGCATCGTGCCTAAATTAGAAACATCGGTAGAGCGTCAGAAACCATGCTTTGCGGCATAAAGTTACGGCCCTTTATGGTCTGAGATCAAATCCTGCCGATATCAACTTTGCCATTCATCCCTACGGGGTCGATAAAATATCTACCAGTAATACAGTGGGGTCGATTTAATCGCTTTCCCATTACCCAAAATTGTTGGCCTTATACCCAATTTACAAAATATTATTTTATGAATTTTATTCGTTATTTCTTTATTCTTCATTAATTTTTCTATATCGTTTATAACTTTATTATTTACTAGCAGAGGCACCCGGCTTTGCCCGGAAATGAAATTGTTCGTTATATACTAGCAGAAAAAGCAAAATATGTTGTATAGAAATTTGTTATTCTAAATTCAATTCATACTTCAATTGGGATACATGAAATCAATTCTGAATTCATATTACAAGAAAAAAGAAATTAATAATAATAAACGAAAACACAAAATTTACTATTATTTTATAATTTTATTTTTTATGTTTATCATTTAATACATGTTTTTTTTTAAAACTATCATAGGCTGTGGGTATCTCTAACCATATTTTCCATTGCAAACGATTGTTTCATTGCGGAAATATCCATGCAAATATAAGGTAAAGGGTAAAGACCCCCTTCGGTCATAGCATTTGCACTTAGAAAGTTCCCCTCCATGTCACAAGTCCGGGTAAGGTTTTTATGGAAGACAAGTAGTCGCCCATGTATACCAGACTCCCCTCTCCAAGCCACCGATGTTGTCCAAGAGAAAGGCAAAGGCTGATACAGTTTGACACCAGTGACGTCGCAACCTATTTCTAGAGCCGAGTAAACTGGAACAACGTGAAATAAAGTGTCTTGCTAAAGAACACAACGCAAAGCTCGGTCCGAGAATCGAACTCACAATCTCAGGAGCGTAAGCCCAACGCTCTAACCCCTAAGCCATGCGCCTTCACACACACACACACACACACACACACACACACACACACACACACACACACACACACACACACACACACACACACTTAGTGAAGGGCGAGGCTGAGTAGTTAGAAAATTGGATTCACAATCGTGAGGTTGTGAGTTCGATTCCTGGAGCGCGTGATGCGTTATGTCCTTGAGCAAGACACTTTATTTCATGTTGCTCCTTCTACCTGGAGTTGCGACCGATAGATAGTATTAGCAATTGGAAAGTCCAATGGAAACATTGTTTGCTCGGTCCGACTTGACGAAAGTCGATCGACTATATACAAATAAGCTACATATATATTATATAGGGAAACAATCGTACGGAACCACATACACATATACTATATATAACTATATGGATAAACATTATAGCACTCGATCGGCATTCGAGAGATACGGAGTTCGATTCCAGGCAGGTGCTACTGTCTACCTTTTTCTGGATCTATGTGTAGTTTACCCGATTTTCCCGATTAATATTTATAGTGATTGACTATTATTGTGGTCAGTTGCTTCGGGACGCACACATTAAAAATTTCATATACAATGTATATATATATATATATATATATTATATATATATTATATAGGAACATGTTCAAGACCCCGATGGCAGAGCTCAAGCCGTTTCGACGGCTATTTGTGGACTACATTTTCCAATTACCCACTATACTATCCTAAGTATTGAGTATTCTGGTGCGTTATGGTCCATCTGGTTCCTTACCACACTTCCTTCGTTATATATATATATATATATATATATATATATATATAACAAAGAAGATGTGGTAAGATACCAGGTGGACCATAATGCATTAGAGTACTCGATACTTAGGGTAGTAGAGTGGGTAATAGGGAAAGAGTCAGGATCCCGAGGGCTGAGCTTCGGCCGTTTCGACAGCTAGATCCGATAGATAGTATTAGCAATAAATAAACAGGTTGAAATTAACTTCGTTTATTCATTTTCACTGTTATATATATTTCGGTGATAACCATTATGCAACAGCTATGACATTATCAGACAGCACGAATTTGAACAGAAAGAAACAGAAAACATCAACGAAGGAATAATTTTTTTATATGCTCAGTGCTGAAGTTTGGTGTCGTTTTCTCAAAGCACTGGTCGCTCGCATACATATGTATGTATGTATGTATGTATGTATGTATGTATGTATGTATGTATGTATGTATGTATGTATGTATGTATGTATGTATGTATGTATGTATGTACCATGGGCCCAACACTATGTGTCAATAATTGTCACAAGTGTAGTGTTTGTACCAGAGTTTTCAAGTCGCTGGCTGGACTAAAAAGTCACACTCGTTCAGCGCTTCGGTAGGGGTTCTCCTACATGGATATAAAGTAGTGGCCGTACTCGAAAACGAGTTGGCAGCCACCATGTATGTATGTATGTATATTATATATATATATACATACACACAAACAGGAGTTTCGCACGTAGATCGAGAGGTGACTACAGTTAAAAAGTTTCTCAAAACATTAGTAGAGTATAGGCATCTATATTCTTTTATGGTAAGGACTTCTACAAGACTGATGATTATATAGTATTTTACGTGTTAGAGCCGACACGTGTGTGTGTGTGTGTGTGTGTGTGTGCGCGCGCGCGCGCGCGCACATTTATATATAATCAAATAATATATTAAAATGGACGCCGGCAAACGCGTATTTATAAAATATCTTAAAAAGATAAACAGCATCCTGGAAATGAAAAGGGAATAGCAGTTCGAAGAAATATGGTTTTTCTTAATAGCTTTAATCATGGCCATGGAACCTCTATACCTCCAACAGTGATATCCATGGGGTTTTGAAGAGCTACGACCTCTACAGGTGTATGTTTTAGATAGACAGGTAGAAGAATGAATTCATACATTCTGATACGTTTGTCAACCCCTATCTATATATGTTAGACATAATTATGAAAGATACGAAGGGTGAGTGTGTGGAACAAGAATAAAGCACCATCCTGGGCAACCACATATTGTAACGTTGAAACTGATGTCGTTTGAGAGGAGGCTGTAGAGGGGGTAGTGCAACAGCGATCATCTACATGACTGGCCTGAGCACCACCATTGATTACAACAGCAACATATAATTCAAAGGAGAATTCAAAGGAGAATATAAGGCATATATTGGCTGCACAATAAACACAGGCACGAAATATAAAGAATATCATCATCATCATCATCATCATCCGGCAATCTCAGCCGAAATGGACTCAACAATTGATCTCCACGTGGGTCTGTCGTTCATTGCAGCTGCCAGGTACTGGATTTCAATACCAGAATCTCTGGAAATAAAATCAGGGTAGGAGAGCTTGCGCCCCCAATTATTAGTGACTGGTTGTGATTTCCAAAGCACTAATCGGGACACACCTTCATAGGTGGCACGATGGCAGTGGCCAGCAAAACTTACTCTCCTATTACGTACAATCCCCAAATCCTCCAGAGACGGATTAAAATGCAATATGTAGATAAAGTATGTAACGAGGTAGTTGAACAGCAAGCGTTTTAAATCAAGGTGCTTAGGATTACACAGTAGTTGAACTGGGTGCAATAGATGCAGAGTCAAAGCTAGGGACACTGACATACGTGGTTACCAGGTATTGTACATTTGGGATAGTCACCGCTGAGACCGGTGCAAATGTCACACCAATATTATTGGCAGTATCGGTAGAGGGTCGGACGCCATGCTTTGCAGCAAAGAGTTATGGTCTGAGTTCAAATCCCGCCGAGGTTAACTTTGTCTTTCATCCTTACGGGGTCGATAATTGCCGGCCCCGTGCCAAAAGTAGAAATAATATTATTGATGAATATCAGAGTTCTGTTACAGTTTGGTACAGAAACGAAATTCCCTACTTGAGAGACATTTCCTTATGTAATTAAGTAATATGCATAACACTCACAGAAACACATCTAACGATTAACAGATGCTGAAATACACATATTGGATATAAAGTCATAGAGGAGTCACATTTACATCCATGAAGACATCACAATCTTGATCCTTCTGTCACAGTCAAATCCAGTTTCTAACATAGTCTTCCAGTCTCTCGCCATCTCACCCCGCTGTCTCACCGCAGGCTCACGCCAGTCTCCCGCGTAGGTTACTGCCTGATACCTTCCTCCCTCTCTCCAAACATCCTTGAAATGGATCATAGGTACTGCTCTTTCTCCCAATGGGTGTGTGGTTTTTTGTTTGTTTGATTAGGAAGAACAACATCCTTGGAAATGTTCCCAAACGTACGACACTTGTGACAAAAAGTAACAATTTATCATTTATGTTTGTGGACCAATGTAGTAAGTGGTAGTGTCCACACTTTAAAAAATGATCTGTTCAACATATCCTCCGAATAACAGAAGTCTTGAGGCAAACTTTGAAGACAATCGTAAAAAGATAAATGAGCTATCAATCAAACTGCACCGACACCGCAATGTACTTTACTTGGATGATTTCCATCTCACCAAAAAGGCCCGAAAGCCAAGTTCAAGTGGGGATTTTGTAGCTTGAACAAAGACAAGCAAAATCTTTACTTCATTTGCGCAATGCAATGTTATTGAAACAAAAATATTCTCCCCAAGGAAGTGTAATAAATCAAATTATAAAATGATTCAGAGATTCTTGCACAAGCCTGGCCGGAAAGATTCATTATCAAAGACAAAAACATAGAATTTATATAATTTACGTCATTAATGCAAGTGGTATATATTAAATTTCTTTTTCCGAAATAGCCAACACACACAAAAAACAAAATCTCCAGAGACAGACAAGTGCTTTTGCACAAATATCTCAAGTTGCCCAAATGTGCAACTTAAGGATTGTAAAAAAATACAGAGAAATATTGCTTAAATATGTCACTGTTAGAAAGAACTCAAACACTTCCATGATAAGCAAAAAGCAGAAAGAGAAGCCAGGTTTATAGAAACTATAAAAAAAGCCCTAAAGCCTTCTATAAATTTGCTAAATAATCTGCTTCAGCTCTCCATGATTACACAACTATTCAAAGAAAAAATGGCTCATAGCCTAAAGTCCCCCGAAGAATAATTGAAATAATCAATGAATACTACAAAGGTGTTTTCACATGCATACAAATAAACCAGAGGAATTCTTTGGAACTACAGCTCTGCTTAGAAAGATATACTCTAGCTTGATGAGACAGGGTCATCCTAGTTCAGTGATTCCAGAGGCATCATCGTGCGTAGAGCCGACCAGCTCCACCAATGTTCTTCAAAATCAACAGGCACAGACACCCTGGCAGGGATCCTGCCAAAAGGACGTGTCCAAGATGCGAGCAGGACATTGAAATCACTCTGCACGCAATTTTTCAGTGCCCATGGTTGACTGACCTGTGGAATTATGTCGAACAGCTACTCTCACGTGTGGGACACATCCAGTTGTCAGCCGAGTCCATCGTGAGGATCATCCTGCCGCCTTCATTTAAGTTATGAAGGAGAGGCGGTTTTCCTCTTTCTGGTGGCTATGGCAAAAGGGATAATATTGTGGACGAGGTTAAAAGGATTGAGGGCAAACACCTTCCTCTCCGGACAACAACTCATCCCCTTCTTTAAATACCACTTCAGAAGGAAGGTAAGAATGGAGAGAGAGGTGTTACACCCCAGTAAATTCGCTGAAAGGTGGGTGAATGAGAGAGGTGTTACACCCCAGTAAATTCGCTGAAAGGTCGATGAATGGGCCCATTCTGCATATAAACCTGTAGCTTGAAGAAGACAAAAAGAGGGAAGACGGGAACACCTACAAA
>OZ024745.1:119179286-119181786 GCA_964016885.1 Eledone cirrhosa
TATATGTATACAGACGTACAGTAGTATGTATATATATACATACATGCACACATCGGTTTACCGAACACTTATTATAATGCTCGGTTTGTTTGCAAACAAACAAACAGCCCGAATTACGCCGTACAGTGTTTAGGAAACCAAGTCACCTTTTTGTTCAACACTGACACATGAACGATGTACTAGTTTCAAGCTTATTAGCTATCGTCAGCATCGTATACCTTCCTGCCAGATGGTTGAACGTCTAAAAGTATGTACTTTCCTTATGCATATTAACGGCTGAGCAGCCTAATTTGCATATCGAGTGAGTTTACTCGGCCGGGCGCACCGAAAACGATAAATGGAAGAGAATGAAACAAAATATTATTTCTCACTCTCAGTACGGCAGTTACTTAAATGTAAGTATGTATGTATACGTACATACATATATGTGCTCAATGTGCAATAAGCAGTGGAAAGCAACTAGGTGGCTGGGTTCATGCAGAAGTTAGGCGCGCAGAGCTGGAAATATTCATTAGTTAAGCAAAACAAGACCACAAATTTCACTTGTAAATGGACATTATTATTATTAATATTATTAGGGCGGTGAATTGGCAGTATCGGTAGAGGGTTGGACGCCATACTTTGGCGCATAGAGTTACGGCCCTTGCCATTCTGAGTTCAAATCCCGCCGAGGTTAACTTTGCCTTTCATCCTTATGGGGTCGATAAAATAAAGTACCAGTAATGTACTGGATAATTGCTGGCCTTGTGCCAAAAGTAGAAACAATTATTATTAATATTATTATTATTATTCTCTACATTCCTTACATCAAACTAAAATATGTTGACAATCTTTTAATAATGTCTTCCTTGTGAAATTTGTGGTTTGTTTGCTTAACTAATGAATATTTCCAGCTCTGCGCACCTAACTTCTGCATGAACCCACCCACGTAGCTGCTTTCCACCGCATATTGCACATTGAACACATGGCTTTACGCTTTGGCTTCTAACTAATTCACCAATCTCTCCTCTCCTATCTCCTCACCTATCTCCATCTCTCTCTTTAAGATTGGTTACTCTTGAACTGTGTATACTTGAGCTCCCGTAGTTGAGCTATTTACTGTTAGAAGTCACCATGTTGAGCAAGCAGGAACTCAGGATCTCACTTAAGTCCATACCTATCCCGGACAGGAAGACATACCTCAAACTCCTAATACAGAGTGTCAACTCATTCATCCGAAGAATAGGATAGGATGGAAAGCCTTCAACTTCGACCGTGCGGGTGCTGCTGACGCCGGAAGTACAGCAAACAGATATGGATTTACCACCTGCAAGAACCCCCACACAACATCCTGCTGGACCCTTTTGAGAAAGATCTATTCAACTTCGTCAGGAGCATTAAATTCAAAAAGCATTATAGACACAAGAATAATTTCCTCACAAAATTAGCAATAACTATAAAAAACTTTAAAGATAGCCACCTCTTACATGTTATGTCTGACGAAACTAAAAATCTATACACCATGACTCCTGAAACTTACAACTCTTTCCTTCTTAAGGAACTTAATAAAAACTATAAAAAAACTATACCCTCCAGTGTAAACGTACTTAACCGAAAAGCCCAGGCTTTGGTTAAGGACTTCCATCTGGATAGATTTACCCACCCTTATGTCCCAACACCCAAGGTTCTCTCTCAAGAATCATAAACCAAACTTTATAGAGAACCCATCTATTAGACTTATAAGCCCAACCACATCCGGCCTGGGTCGTATCAGTAAGAACATCCTTGATAGGATAATCCCTGGACTACGGGATGATATCATCTACAAGTTGTGGTCCAACACCGGCCAAGTCATTAGATGGTTCTACGATCTAAGGTCCAAGCAAATTATGAGGTTTATCCAATTTGAAATTGACAGCTATTACGCTTCAATAACCCCGGAACTGCTCAACAAAGCATTAACCATAGCCAGCACCAACTCTGACATAACCAATAATGAAATTGACATCATACTTATGGCTATGCAGACCATCACGGAATGCAACGGAGCACTCTGGAGTAGAAAAGACAGAACAGACAACTTTGACATCACGATGGGCTCAAGTGACTCTGCGCAAATCACCGATTTAGTTGGAATTTACCTATTACATAACATCAGAGCCGAAATCCAACCCTTGCAAGGAGGAAAATACAGGGACGACGCCCTATTTGCAGTCCACAATTGCACTAATCGGGACATTGATTTGCTCAAAAAACAATTACATAGATTCTTTTAAAATAACGGTCTCTCTATCACCATCGAGCGGAACCATAAAGTACTAAACTTCCTAGACGTCACGCTGGATCTTAACAATAACCTATATTACCCTTACCATAAACGAGGTGAAATACTTACATATATTAGCCCACACTCTAACCACCCACCGGCAGTCATCAGAGCAGTAATCAAATCTATCCCGTATAGGATCTCAATGCTATCAGCAAATGAGGAGATATTTATAAACCATGCACCATATTATAA
>OZ024745.1:119194286-119216786 GCA_964016885.1 Eledone cirrhosa
ACTGTCTCAAATCATATCCTATCGCCCTACTAAATGATACGCTGGACAACGTGGCCATGTGTTTCCTAAACTTAGGAAACAGTCGGAATGGTCACGACTGGAATGCTATTGTTTATAAGTAGATCTGCTCGATCAGGGCTAACGAAATATTGAATAATAATAACGACAATGATTTCTAATCTAACCCTTTAGCATTTAAACCGGCCCTATTTATCCTGTTCAAACCAGCTGTAATCGGCTACTCATAGTAATGTTAAGGTAATGTTCTAAAAAAAAAAAAATCATAACCCTCTAGATTCGATATTATATGAAATAATTATGTGAGGTAAAGCCTTTACCGTGAAAATACAATCGTAAATATAGGGTTATGTAAATGCTAAAGGGTTAAAACACACGCTTCTTTTTCTTTTTTGCTTTTTGTAAGTACATATGATCGACAAACGAGATCTTTAACACATGTTCAATCGTAAATATAGCAAGTTGTACGGCATCTGCCATCCCCCGTTACTTGAAACAACAATAACAATAATACTTTTTAACATAGGCACAACAATAGAAAATTTGGGAAAGGTGTAGTTGGTTAACTTAACCCTAGTACATGACAGGTAATTTATTTTATCGAACCTGGAAAGATGAAAAGGGAAGTTTACCTCAGTGGGAATTGAACTCATAACGCAAAATAGCTGGTACAAATTGAAGAAAGCAATTGTTCGAAGTTCTATCGAAATGATATCGAGGCTGGAATAAAGATTTTGTGCACTCATTGAATCTGCTAGAAACAGCAGGCAAATATACCACAAATGATATGTTAGTGTAGGACATAGACTGTACAGTCATAAACTGGAATGTTTTGGTTCATTGGTCTGTCTGATTAAATTTAGTATTTGACTGATACATTATTTTATCGACCCCGGAAGTATTAAAGATAAAGTTGACCTCAGCGAAATTTAAACTCAGGTATAAAAGAGCTGGCATAAATACAATAACACCTGATACAGTCGTTAAATAAACATTATAGAGCTAGGGATGGGTTAAGTTGAATCAATCGATTTCCAATACTTGAGTGAAGTTATAAATTATTGATTTATTATCAAAACTCACTATCCAGGCGGGTGGAATAAAATAAAAAGCGCAGGGTGGGTAATTTCAATGGAGTAGAATGGAACGTAACTAAATAGCGCAAAACGTTGTGTCGTCCGGCACTGTAATATTTCTGTTTATCTACCGCCCTCATTCTGTCGTCCGGCATTCTAACGTGTCTCCTACTCAACCGCCCATTAAAACAACAACAAAAAAGGAAGAAAAACAACTGTGACAATAACAACAATAATAATTCTAATAATTTCTAAGGTTACAACAACAAAGATAATAACACTAAATATTAACAACAAAAACAACTATTACAATAATTAATAGAAATATTAGTAACAACAAATTGAAGAAATAAATTATATATATTTGTATATATATAAAAAACCAACTGCCAAAGCAACAGCAATAACAACAAAAAGCTAATAAGACGAGTGTACATACCCGCATACCCGCAAGTGTACTGAACTGTACTGAAGTTGCTGGGGTACTTGTGAATGAAAAAAGGAAGAGAGGCGTTTTCCCATAGACAGACAGAGAGAGAGTTAGATAGATTGAGCGAAAAAGGGAGAGAGACATTATATAAAGAGAGGATGATAAAGATAGACAGATCGAGAAATAAAAATATATTGGACCCTCTCTTATTATATTTTATTCTCTTCCTCCCTCTTTCTCTCTCTCTCTCTCTCCTACCTCGTCTATCTTTTATTTTCTGTTCTACTACTTTTAAAGCTTTTTGCTTCGTTCTCCCTCATGAGCTGGGTTTTTTTTTTGGTGGGAGGGAAGGGGTCTTGCAGGGGCGGCGGCGGTTTATACCTCTACCTCCTTGGTAGTATTACGTTCTCTTCTACCGTAAGAATGTAATAAAGCTTTGTCATTTGTGGATTTTCACAGGACAAGAAACTGAGTAGGGACTGATTATTTGCAGTCTATTACATGTATCCATATATTGAGTACTTTTCCCCGTTTATTCACCCAAATTAGAGTTTGAGTAAAAGTGTACACACACACACAAACACATACAAACACACACATATAGCTATATATGTATGTGTATGTATATACCATACTTTCTTTCTCTCTGGCCACACAAACACACACACACATATATATATATATATATATATATATATATATATATAGTATATATATATATAAATATATATATATATATATAGAATATAGAAATGGCTTCTACAGGACTAGAACTGTTTCATTCGGGAGAAATCATCAGGAGAAGCCATTTCTATATTAAATATTTATACTCTGCTATGTATTGGGTACCTTACTTACTGTGGTTACCCCCGATTGAACCCGGGATACATATATATATATATATATATATATATAATGGAAAAATTTGAACAGGAACAAAACAGAGAGGCAGTACAACGAATGTTTATTAATTTCACGCTCTGGAGAGTGGGGTGGTGGTGGGGAACGACGTTTCGGGCATAAGCCCTTCCTCAGGTGAGAAGTGTGTGGGAACAGAGTTCAAAGGGTGTGTTGGGGAGTGGTGGAGAGACATATAGCGAAAGGAAACGGTGCGAATGAAATTAAAAATAAAAATAAAAATAAAAATAAAGCATGAACAAAATACAAGGAATGAAATAAAATTAAATATATATATATATATATATATATATATATATATATATATATATATACATTTATTATATATATATATATATATATATATATATATATATATATAGAGAGAGAGAGAGAGAGAGAGAGAGAGAGAGAGAAATAGTTTTTACAGGACTAGAACAGTGTTTCATTCGTAAGAAATTGTCAGGAAAGCTCAACGTATAAACTCCTCTAATGCATTGAGTACTTCACTTACTGGAGTTAGCCGCGATTGAACCCGGGACTCATATATATAAATATGTGTGTGTAGAAGAGATTGTGTTGGTAAAAACAGGAGCAAGCAGGAGAAAGCTCTCTACATCCGTAGTTTGTAGTTACGAGGGAGATTCAGTATAATAAATGTTTCTACTTTTGGCACAAGGCCAGCAATAACCCCAGTGTATTACTGGTTCTTTATTTTATCGACCCCCCCCCCCGTAAGGATGAAAGGCAAAGTTAACCTCGGCGGGATTTGAACTCAGATCATAAAGGGACGTAACTCTATGCTTCAAAGCATGGTGTTCGACTCTCTACCGATACTGCCACATTAATAAAGATGGTGATGTTACATAAATCGTTTTATGTAACATCAGCATCTTTGTTTATGACTGACACACACACACACATATATATATATATATATATATATATATATATATATATATATATATATATATATATATATATATATATATATATATATATATATATATATATATATATATATATATATATATATATATATATATATATATATATATATATATATATATATATATATATATATATATATATATACACACACACACACACATAAATCAGGAAAGAAGAGTGACACGGTTTGCTATACAAAAAAGGTTTTTAATCTCATTGCTGACAATTGTTTCTCTGAACTGGTAGGTCTAGAGATCGCTATCTGCTTATTTTCGCGTTAGTCGATCGCCAATACATAAATTATAACCAGTCAGTTCATCGGAGCTTCCGAGAATGCATCGATGAGCTGACTGGTTATAAATTTGTATTGGCGATCGAGTAACGCGAAAATAAGCGGATAGCGATCTCTAGACCTACCAGTTCAGAGAGACAATTGTCAGCAATGAGATTAAAAACCTTTTTTGTATAGCAAACCGTGTCACTCTTCTTTCCTGATTTATTATTACTCCAAGTGTTTACAACATAGGAATTACAGCGTACTCGCAGCATCACTATGGAAACGTCTTGTTGAGTCAAACTTAGCCAAGCGTTAATATCATCCACTACCCGGAATACCATAACTGGACTACACCTAAGTGGACTGCATATAACTATTATTTGTTACCCCGCATATATATATATATATATATATATACACACACACACACACACACACACACACACACACACACACACACACACACACACACACACATATATATTTAATGCGATGGAATACCAATGATGGTTGGCAAATCACTGACGAAGGACTATTTTTATCATATGTAACCCATGTGCAAACCACGCAGTATTCTTCTTTCTTTTCATGTTTTTTATATATATTTATCTCGGCTGCGTTTGTCTGTTTCTCTCTTACTGCTTCCCCGCTCTCTCTGTTTCTCTCACCTTCTTTTTCCCCCTCTGTCAGTTACACTTATTCTCGACTGACCGCTTCCTCGCACTTCCACTCACTCACTCTCTGTTTCTCCCCTTCTCACTTCCTCCCGTTTGGCTAACAGTGGGCATTTTCTTGCTTCCATCTCACTCACGTCGGACGTCTGTACTAATCGCTCATGAAATCGACCAAGCTTATGCTGACCAGGACTACCATGTTGCTTGTTTATTTCCTTTCTTTGGTTTGTTTTTATCCTCCTATGTTGTCCCCCTCGCTTTACGCGATTACTGGTCCCAATAACTTTTTTTAGCTTATTGCTCGCACCAACCTGAGGTATCTGATTTTTAATGCGATGAAATACCAATGATGGTTGGCAAGTCACTGACGAAGGACTATTTTTATCATATGTAACTCATGTGCAAACCACGCAGTATACTTCTTTCTTCTCATGTTTTATATATATATATATATATATATATATATATATATATATAGTAATAATAATAAATTTGAAGACTAAAATCCAAAGAGGGCTCGATAAGGATAAATATATATCAAATATATAAGAACCGTAGAGCAAATATTTATTCAAATAACTGTTTTTATTAAAATAATTGTTTTTCACTGCTCCAATTAATGACGTATTATTCGTTTTTTCCCGTTCTTTGCCAGGGAACGTTTTTACGAACCAAAGTATCGTCTTCCTGTCTTCCTCCGGTTGCAACGTTTTTTGAAATATCCACTTCTGCGTTTACAGATTGACTTTGTTAGTTTCAGAAGATCCCGTTAAGGGTGAAAGCAGCGATTCTTTGCTTAAACTTTAATCTGTTATTTTAATAAATATATATATATATATATATATACAAAGATACACACACGTGTGTTTGTATCTTTATATAATCACAAGTAAAAAATAGTCTTTATAGAATTAGAAATACTCACTTTTGCTGACAATGTAATTAAATTTCTAACAATCATTACTTCGAGTTTCACGTTTCCGTCTTTCGATGCGATTAACTGTTAGAATCATTACGTCGTCCAGGCATCAATTTCGACTATTTTATCAAATCCTGCCGAGATTAACTTTTCTTTACAACTTTCCGGTGTCGACAAAAAAAAATTCTTCTTCTGAATTTCTGGCCATGTCTCTATATCAGAAATCATCATAGCGTGTCAGGGTGCTATCGTTGATGATTCACAGGCACTTGTCAATATGTCTATATGTGTGGTAATCATTCATGTGGAACTTTCTTAGAGCTTGTTAGTCTGAGTGAGCTGCAGCCATTAGTCAAGCGAGAAATATTGGGATAGTAGATGATACAATTGATGATAGCTTAGAAACAATTCTAAACGTTGATGAGGGTGGCCTGAGGAATATTTTCAGGAAGAGTTTCAGGGCATGCATTTTGTATAATTTGTCAAAACTGCTTCTCCTGGCAGTGTTGGATAGAAGTATTGCCTGTACGGAATGGACACTACAGTCAGGTCCGTGTTGGAGTTGCCAGCTTCTCAAGATGCATCATTCATTTCATCCCAAAATCTATGTAGATAGACTATACTTATTGTGACAAAAAGGTAGAAGAGGATTCATACACTGTACAGGCAGTGTGAGCTCGGATGAAAACCGTCTCGGATGGTACATAAAGCATGCAACAGACCCAATCTTGATTGTGATTTAAAAATCTGATATAGTTGGTACACATGACATTATGAAAAAGTAATAAATTAAAAAGAGTGAGATACGGGAATGTCTTCTTGTGACGTTAAACTCCGCCAGTTGCAGACTGTGCATTAACATGTGATATCTCTCTCCACAAAGTTCGATCAACAGCAGCAGAGTTGAAAGAGCAAAGATCCAGTCCAGTCCATAGGTTGACATTATCAAGCCATCGTTTTGGCTGCCGGCCTCTGCTTCTCTTACCAGTCATAACCTACTCACATCACGAGTTGATCTTTTTATATGTTCGTATAGTTTCAGAACACTTGACTTGACAATGGATGTAATTGGTCTAAGTTTGGTAATGTTGAGCAGCTCACTGATACGACCGCTGAGCCTCTTGCCAGTCACAAGTCTCATGATGTGGTTCTGGAATGTAGAGAGCTTCTGAAGTGACCTTGTCGTCCAATTAACACAGGAATGTAGATGTAAAGAATACGAAATACACAGTCAATTTGCAAGAGGTTTATCAGACAATGCGAAGTGAATGGTGGTGGTGTGTGTGAGGAGGGGTGTGACATTGAAGGACTTGAAACCAGAACCCGAAGTACTGATGTGTGCAGCACAGCAGTAAGCACTCAGGACAAATTATGTGAAATGTAAAATAGATCACACGACTGACTAACCCAGGTTCTGCTGCACTTCGGGCTGAGGAGGGGAAACTCTCCAAGTACCGGTCGCTCTCCGATAGGTTTGCGGTCGTGCCCTTGGCAGTGGAGACTTCTGGTGTCCTTGGCCCTAGGGCTACCTTCCTACTCACTACCATAGGCGCTGAGCTGGCCAGCCGCAGGTGTGAGACTCGCGAGTTGGAATGGCCCTTCCAGCGCATCTCCCTTACAATCCCCCGGGGAAATGCCTTCTCCATTCTGTCTGCCGGGGTTGTGGGGAGGCCAGCACGTGGGACTCCATTTTCTGACTATACAGAGAGATGGGGAGGGTGAGAGAAGGAGGCGATGGCAGTGGAAGTTCGGCTCTTTCGTGTTCGGACACATTGGTAAGCTATTTATATAAGACTTGTTCTTTCTTATTTGATTTTGTATCCACTCTAATAAATTCACTTTCTGATAAAGTAATATAGTTAACTGATGGTGATAAATGCAGGACGTGTGAAATAAAAAAAAAGAAATAATGTGACATATTGTTAACTAGTGTACGAAGCTGATGCACAGTGGATATATGATATAACACAATAATTATTTCTACTTTTGGAACAAGGCCAGCAATTATCCCAGTGTATTACTGGTACTTTATTTTATCGACCCCGTAAGTATGAAAAGCAAAGTGAACCTCGGAGAGATTTGAACTCAGACCATAATGGGTCGTAACTCTTTGCTGCAAAGCATGGCATCAGACCCTCTACCGATTCTGCCAATCCAATAATATCGCAAATAATTATACAATGGGAAATATCTGGTAAGTAAGAATTGGAGAGGGAAGAGACATGGTATGGGCATACCTCGGAAGGATGTCATGATTCAATGCGACCATGAAATTATTTACAGGACACTGGATATTTTGGTAAAAGACGCAGAAGAAAGAAGCTGTATAGATACTGCTTATTCTGGAGATAACAGAATGGCTGAGAACGAACAAGAAGATTCGAGATCTTGGAAATTATCTTGGAAATTATCTAAACTGTAAACAAGGAAGTCAGTGGTAGTTATTACCACTATTGCAGGTGCTCAGGGTAGTATAAGTTCTGAAATTCCTGAGTGGTTGGAGAAGATTGGAGCTACAAACAATAACACGTCATGGGACTATTCCGTTACACCGCACAAATCCTAGAATTATGAAGAAAAGATACTGGCTTTCCGTCTTTGGCAAATTTGCTGTTTTACAGATGATGAAGATGAATGTGGTGATGATGGAAATAATTGTTTCTATATTTGGCACAAGGCCAGCAATTATCAAAGAGTATTACTGGTACTTTATTTTATCGACCCCGAACAGATGAAAGGCAAAGTTAACCTCGGCGAGATTTGAACTCAGACCATAAAGGGCCATAACTCTTTGCTGCAAAGAATGGCGTCCGACCCTCTACCGATACTGCCTATCCACAAGGTTTCTTATATAGGCACAAGACCAGCAATTTGGAGAAAGGGGTAAGTCGATTAAATCGAACCCAGTCTATTACTGGTACTTTATTTTATCGACCCCGTAAGGATGAAAGGTAAAGTTAACCTCGGCGGGATTTGAACTCAGACCGTAAAGGGCCGTAACTTTATGCTGCAAAGCATGGTGTCCGGCTTTCTTCCGATACTGCCAATCCACCCCATGTACAACAATAACGATGAATTAAAACAACTCAATTGCCCAAAATTGGGGTGGAATATCACCTGGGGGTAGTTTAGGAAACCCTCGGTTCCGAAACCACCCTAATCGTCAAGATACCATAGGGAATTGCCCCACAACTCTAAACCCCCCAGTCTACAAAGTAGGACCATTCACTTGGTTCATATTAGCTACATTCACTCACCTTTTAACAAATGTTCTGGGAGGGGGCTGTATATCCCTCTCTATCTTCATCTTTTCAAGCTAAACTTGATTAGGGATTGGCCGAAAAGTAAAGTGTCTGCCTTCAGTCTTTTCTCTCACCAAACAACCCCTTTCGCCACAGCCGCGGGAAGATGAGGTACCTGTGTTTGACAAATAGGTTTATCATATGGATGGAAGTGTGTATATTTGAGTTTCCATGTGTGTTTAAAGGCGGGAGAGAGAGGAAGGGAGACAGGGTCGGAGATTGAGAGAGTGATGAAGGGAGAGAGAGTGAGAGAGAGAGAGTGAGGAAAGAGGAGAGCTTCCTTGGGAGATCTTCCTCCTATCTATATTTTTCTAATGCTACTTCTTTGCTTAAACCTATCAACATTACTCAAATCTCTCTTTTGAGAGGCCCCTCCCCACCACTTGTCAACTTTTGTTTAACTAAGTTGTTCACCTGGTCTCTGTAAGCCTTGCGTGACGGAAATGACATGTTCAGCTTCCAGTAACCAGGTCCTAACTTGCTTGTCTTATCTAAGTTGACCATACAGATCACAAATTTGTGATCTGAATAGGCGGCCATTTTAAAAAGTGGACAGCCTTCACTGCTCCTATCTATTTTCCTAATGAAAATCATGTCTATATACGATCTAGATGACTCTATGCGGTTGGTCCAGGTCCACACTGGCGCATTAGGGAAATCTTGTCGGTACCTGTCAGACAGTTGAAACTGGCTGACAGGTACTTGAAGCTTTTGAAGCCCCCGATCCTATCAGCTCATCCCACGCAATCCCAGCGTAAGTCTAAGATACCGTTCCGGTCCCCCGCTAACAGGAAAGGCCGATTCGTTACCAGAAAGGCTTCTTGGGGTCTAAAGAAGTCTGGTCATGCGTCTCCTATCGCTATTGTTAACGCCCAAGAACACCAACTTACCGTCCGGGTCTCAGAAGATCGACCTTACTTCGAGATCCAGGCCTTTCCTAAAGAGCACTGCCATCCCACCTCCCATTCCCGGCCGACTGAAGGGTGCGAAGATCTAATAGTCGTCGAAAAAGGGGTATAGTGCGGGCATGTTGAATATTCTGGTCACGTGACGGCAATCATATCCATATCTAGCGACCTGAAGTCGTTGAGCAGGTGACCGTGCTTCTAGGATGACCCCCCAGGCCACGAACATTTATACATCCTACACTTAGGATCGCTATGTTGGCAGGCTAAAGGAAAGAGAGGAAAGTTTTACTTACCTCCCGGGGGCTTGTGGAGGTCGGGTGGTTTGACTTCCACTGTCGGTGTGGTTTCCATTGGGAATCCCTTTGAAAGCTTACTCGAGGCTTTCAAATAAAGGGATCTCCGCGTCGTCGGAAAAGCTCCCCCTAATGTTTTTGTACATATCTATTGGCATCCGCACCATCAGTGTTTTGGGCAATTTGACGATGCAGGTGGCAAAAATCTCGCCCTCTTTCTTAATGTCCTGACTTCTTGTTACAAGGGCCATGGGGTTTTTTTGGGGCCTTCTTAGTAACACGAAATTGGGTGTGTCTGTCATTGTTGGTGTCTGCGTGTGCTTTCTTTTATTGGGCATGATTTTTGCTGACGGTTGTTGGGTTGGCGTTGTGAGTGTCTGTTTGCTGTAGGTCTGTTGTTTTCCTCATTTGTTTTATTGTTGTTGATGTTGTTTCCGGTGGTGTTGCTATTTTATTTCCATGTTGTGTTTGTAGTTGAAATATTTTTTCTTTCTCCCTACATGTATTTTTGTCCCTCCTCTCAACCTTCAAATAGCTGTCACATGACAGCAGACTCGGAATTTGAGGGCCGGTGTCTCGTCCATTTTTTAAAAAGGCAAACAATATACAAAGTTCAAATATTTAGGCTAAAAGGCCCAAATATTATAGTGTCTCCCCTTTTCAGGGCAAAGACGGAAGTCTTACGACCCTTTTCCAAACAATATGAGAATCAATACAAATTTACCATCTTGCAGAACTCAAATAAACGCTGTCTGACAGCCAATAATAATAATATTACATCTAATGATTGGAGGACAGCAGGACTTTGTCAGGGATATTTTTCTTAACATGTTATTAAAATAAGTTGGATTATTTTGAATAAATCATGAATGAATATTATGCAATCTATCTACTAAATTTCGTAGCTGTTGATTAAACATAAATATTCTTATATATAATGTATTGCTTATTTTAAGATTCACTTCTTTTAAAATGTTCAATGTCAATACTTCCGGTTAGCGTCCGTTAGATCTTAACACTTAACTGTACATATATCCTATCGCTTACATAAACGTTCATATATTTGCATAGTTAAAAAAGGGGATTTGTGCACGAGTGTCGAAAATGCTGGTCTTGTTGATAGCAGTCACAATCAAATCTAGTGCCCTGAGGTCGTTCAGCAAGTGACCCTGCTTCCGGCCAACTCCAGAACTTAAGGCTTACTGACATTTTGGCCGTTTTTGAATGTCGGGTGGCCCAACCTCCATGTTTAGTGGGGTTTCTTTTGGGAACCCCTTTAATAGTCTGCATGTTGCTCTTATGTTCGGGACCCCCACGTCATGTGGAAAGCACTCACCAATGTTTTTGTATATACCCAGTGACATTCGTACCATTATTAAATTCTCGAGTACTTTGAATGTGCTGGTACTGAATATATCCCCCTCCTTTTCAATGTTTTTGCGTCCTGTTATGAGGCCCAACAGTTGTTTTTCATGGGACCTTCTCACGAGCACAAAATCGTCTGTTTTCTTGTGTTTGTGCTTGCTTTCTTTTGTGTAATCGTGGAAGTGGTGGTGGTGTTTGTGTTTTCAGTTGTTTGGGTGTGTGTGTTTGGGGATATTTTCTTGTGTTTGCGCTTTTTCTTTTTGGTTGTCGTTCGTCTACGCTATTAGAAGACGAGGACTCTGTGCCAGTCTGGAGTGATTTTGTGTTGGCGTTTGTTTATGGAAGGGAACGGGGACTGTGAAAGCTTTCCTCATTTCCCCCCTGGGTGGCCAATGCTGGTATTGCTGCTGTTGGTTTTGCCGATGCTGGTGTTGATGGTGGTTCTCGCCCCGGCGCCTGCAGCAGTGGAGACGTTCGACCCCTTACATCTTTCAATAGTTGAGAAGTATCTCCAGATCAACTCCGGACCAGTCCTCTCTAGCTGTTATAGTTACCTCTATCAGGACGGCATCTGTCCCCTCCACAATCACGGATGCCAAGAGCCACCACATATCTAGTCCTGGTGGAATCTTGGGAATGCTGACTCTAACTGTTCTCTTTCCACATGAGGAAGGGGTACAATATAATTTGCTAGTTTTGCAAGGAGTCATTGAGTGCTTCAAAGCGTACGACCCTTTTTCAAAAACAATACAACAATAAATTCGAACGAAAATAACTTGCGGAGCTCACAAAAACACGTCTTCTCAGTCCGACAACCAATAATAACTGCTTCTACTTTTGGCACAAGGCCAGCAATTATGTAAGTGTATTACTGGTACTTTATTTTATCGACCTTGTGAGGATGAAAGGCAAAGCAAACCTCGGTGGTATTTGAACTCAGGATGTAAAGGGCCATAACTGTATGCTGCAAAGCATGTTGTCTGACGTTCTACCGATACTGCCAGCTAATACAAATATGTCGGCATTATAAAATCAAAACTGCTGACAAGTGGTACAATCATCACCCCGAGGTTGTAACTGAAGGAAAAAAAGTAACGATTTTTGGGGATTTTCTTGTACACACTGACCGGACCATTAAAGCTAATAGACCAGATATTACTGTAAAAGACTAACATAACAAAGTCTGTTTATTAATCGTCCGGTAGAGGGTCGGACGCCATGCTTTGACGCATAGAGTTACGGCCCTTGCCATTCTGAGTTCAAATCCCGCTGAGGTTAACTTTGCCTTTCATCCTTACGGGGTCGATAAAATAAAATACCAGTAATGAACTGGTGAATTGCTGGCCTTGTGCCAAAAGTAGAAACAATTAATTAATATGAGCATCATATGTGATCACAATATCGAGGCATAAAAATTTGACAAGCCAAGAAAATATAAAGATCTGCTCATGGAAATTGAAAAGACATGTGACACCTCAAGGGCGTTATACTACCAGTGATTGTAGGAGCACTGGGAATGATCTAGAAAGGAACAACAATATTTGAGAATGATTTCTGGTTTACCCTGTCTGCAAGAGGTGCAAAAAATTGTCTTAACTGATACAGCACACATTGGGACAAGCAATATCTCTGTGAGAATGATAGCCCTCCATGTATGTCTGTGTGGATGTGTGGATGACTGCGCACGCGCCTGTGTGCATGGATATTTTAATTTTATTATTTTGTATATGTATATATATGTATATATGTATGTATATATAGACAACATGCCCCTACCCCCTCCCACTGCAAAGTGGTCGTGGAGGTGCCTCGGCAAAAAAGCACCCAGCCCACAATGTAAAGTGGACGTGTAGGCGTCATGGGAAAATGCACCTAGCACTCACTGTAGATGAGGTTGGTGTTAGGAAGGGCATCCAGCTGTAGAAAGCAAGCCACAATCAGTTCCCGTATGAGCAAGACAAGGTCAGCTGACCGGACACTGCCCACAACAGGACAACCCGTCTAACCCATGCTAGCGTGGAAGAGCGGACGTAAAGCGGTGATGATGATGATGATGATGATGATGCGTGTATGTATAGATATATGTGTGTATGTATGTGTGTATGTGTATGTATGTATGTGTATATATATATATGTGTGTATGTGTATATATATATATATATATATGTGTGTGTGTATGTATATATATATATATTTCGATGTGTGTGTGCATATATGCTTATATGTGTGTATGTATATGTATGTTTATGTATATATATATGTATATGTATGTGTGTATATGCATATGGATATATGGATATTATATATATATCTGTATATATCTGTATGTGCGTGTATGGGACACATTGCCACTCTCCGTCTTGGTCACTCTCGAAATATTCTAGAGATCCGAAAGAGAGAGAGAGTATGTCCTCAGGTGTCGTGATGAGTGTGTGGTGTGGTGTGGTACAGCTATTGATGCCAGTAATGCTTCTTGTACTACTGTTAGAGTTGCTTATTTAGATGTTAATATTGTTGCTGTTGTTGCTGCTATTACATATGGGGCCTTATCTGTCGTTGTTGCAGTCTCAGCAGCTGCTGCTGCTGGTCGTCTGATTTCCTACTGTTGGGAAAGTGTTCACTGCATTTACGGTGTTGGCAAAAGTGGTGGTGTGATCTTCCGTACTTTGTAATTGCCGTTGGCAGAAGGCTCTTACATCGGTCGCGGTACCTCATGTGTAATCTTGGCCTTCTGCTCTCTACACTCACAAACATGTCACGGATGGCTGATATATATCGTTAGTTGATTTGTATTCTTATTCCAACGCCTGTCGTCCTATTCTTTTTGTATACATCGAGAATTCCTGTCTTCTTCCATATCAGCAAAGACGGCCGTCGCCATTGGAATAGTTATATCTTTTCCCGTGCAAAGGAATGGCTATTTGCAGTTAACTGGCTGTAACCGCTATTGTTGTTGCTGTTATTGTCACCGTTCTCAGTTGGCTTTGAAACTTTATTGATATTGAGAGAAGTGGTGGCAGTCGCGTTTTTTAAATTTCTTTAGTGATAAAATATTTTGCCTGTTGAGACACTGTTGTTATTGTTGTTGATGTCACTGTTATCTGATGTCGTAATGTTAGAGGTGGTCTTACTATCAGTTTCCTAAACAGCAACATTAACTCTACGTGAATTGCAGTCGTCATCGGAGGCGTCGTTGTTGTTACTGATTGGTGCCACGCTGGCTGCGATAATAGGAGGGAGAACATTTTTGTTGAAGATGATATCATTTAGAATGATCGATGTTTTAAAACAATAATAGAAACATGTCTTTTGAAATTATCGCATCGAATAGCTGAATATAAGAGTTACGGCCTTGGCGGTGCGAAGTAGGACACCTTATGAACATAATATGACAAACACTGCAATAATACATGTGTTGTAATCAATGAAAGCAAGGAGCGTATGAGCGTCGAAGCGATACCAGTTAGAAAACAACGAGAAACAATAATTGTTTGTACTATAGGCACAAAGCCAGCAATTATCCCAGTGCATTACTGGTACTTTATTTTATCAACCCCGTAAGGATGAAAGGCAAAGATAACCTCGACGGGATTTGATCTCAAACCTTAAGGGCTCGTAACTCTACCGGACGAACAGAAAGGATGCCGAAAGAAGTCCCGTGGTAAAAAAGACCAGTTACTTGTTGATAAGATGGTAATGAGGAATTGCAAGAGGAGACACACTGGTCTTGCCATGGGATGGATAGATTATAAAAAGGCATTCGACATGGTACCTCATTCTTGGATAACCAAATGCCTAGAGATCTACAAGGTGGCAGATAACATCAGACAGTTGTTGAGCAAAAGTATGAAGTCCTGGGAGTTAACATCGGGTGGGGAATCCTTGGGAGGCGTGAAGATCAAGAGAGGTATCTTCCAGGGAGATAGTTTGTCCCCTCTGCTGTTTGTCCTTGCTCTGATACCCCTGACCATTATACAGCGAAAAGTGAGAGCACACCTGTTCACCGTCAATGAAGCACCGGGAGGCGTGAAGATCAAGATAGGTATCTTCCAGGGAGGGGTTTGTCCCCTCTGTTGTTTGTCCTTGCCCTGATACCCCTGACCGTTATATTGCGAAAATTGAGAGCAGGATACAAGTTGGGAAAAGGAGAGCTTACCATCAACCACCTCCTCTTCATGGACGATCTTAATCTCTTTGGGAAGAGTGAGAAGGAGTTGGATGTACTTGTTGACACTGTCCGTATTTTCAGCAATGATATATGTATGCAATTTGGTATTAATAAGTGTGGAGTCTTAGTGAAGAAGAGGAGTAAATTGAGCAGAAGCAACGGACTCCAGTACCAACAGGTGAGATGATAAAGGAAATTGACACTGAAGAAGGATACAAATATTTATGTGTTCTGGAAGCAGATGACATCGAGAACAAAAAAAATGAAGGAATTGATAAGATCTGAGTACATTAGGAGAGTAAGGAGCGTATTAAAATCACATCTAAATAGTAGGAGTGTCATAAGTGCAGTGAATTCCCGAGCTGTGTCTATTATTAGGTACAGTGCGGGAATTCTGAAATGGAATGTTGCTGAACAAAAAGAAATGGATAGGAAGACTAGGAAGTTATTGACTATCTACAACATGTTCCACAAGAGGAGTGATGTCGATAGATTCTACTTAAAGAGATCTGAAGGTGGAAGAGGTATTATCAGCATAGAGGACTGTGTTCAGATGGAGAAAAAGAACCTGCACAAATACGTGACGTGACAGTAGGGAGCCAATGCTCAAAATTGTACTGAAGGAGAAGACAATAGACCAGGGGATGTCCAAGGAGGAAATAACAAGGAGGAAGAGCAACCTTCATGAAAAATCCCTTCATAGTACCTTCTTTAAGAAAACTGAATTTAGAGATCCACAGACATGGAACTGGTTAAAAAGAGGAGACATTAACAAGGCTACAGAAGGAATGTGAATGGCTGCGCAAGAGCAGGCCCTCAGAACGAAGTGGGTGAAACACCATATTTATAAGGAGGAGGCTAGTCCACTGTGTAGGATCTGTGGAGAAAGAGAGGAGACTGTGGCTCACATTGTATCCAAGTGTAAACACCTAACCCAGACTCACTATAAAGGCTGGAGACATGATGTGATGGGCAGGGTGATCCACTGGCATCTATGCAAAGTAAACAATTTACCACATTCTGAAAAGTGGTATGAGCATAAGCCAGAGTCGGTGATAGAAAACGATCAGGATTTTAGGATACAGACAGACAAGAAATTAGAACACAATAGGCCTGACCTGGTGGTTTTGGACAAGGAAAAAAGATCATGCCTGATTGTGGATGTGGCCTGCCCATTTGACACGAGAGTGCAAGAAAGGTAGAGGGAGAAAATTAACCGATACCAGGACTTAAAGTGGGAGGTAAAAAGGATTTGGAACTGCCATGAAATCAAGGTCGTCCCTATTGTCATAGGTGCAGTAGGTACTATCTCAAAGAGTTTCCAGGGATGGTTAAAGATTAGTCCAGCCTCGCTTTTTGGAACACTTCAAAAGGCATGCTTGCTGGGAACAGCAACAACCCTCGAATAAGTCCTGAATATCTGAGGCTGCAGGTAGCGGCTTTATATTCATTTCAACACACTTTCCAGTTAACTAACATCAATGACCAAAATGGAGCGCCTTCTCTTCCTCTTTTAGTGGAAGGGACCTTGTCCCATGGTCAGACGATCCATTTGCTGCCAACACCCGTTGCATGCCGCGGCTGATGATGCGCAAACATGCGGTGAGGCTGAGACATCTCTGGTGCATCCTTGACGGCAAACAGGTGTGGTTGCCGTTTGGCAGACGCGCTTTTCTCCAGCTCGTCTCCTCGACGGAGCTGCAGTCCTGGATCAGGAAAAGACCGAGCTCTTGGATAGCGCTTGGAAGCTGGAATGTCTCCAAGCGCTCACCGCCCTCTGCCAGCTGGGCACTTGTATCGGTGGAACATCCACCTCGGTGTTCTATAGAGGGGTAGTGGAGAGAAAGGGCGACGACGTTCTCGGGGAAACCCTGGGCGCCGAAGACGATCAGCTGTTCGTTCTCTTCAAGAGAACTTTCAGACCGGGACCTATGAACAACTTCCAGAATACTTTGGGCTGGCAGTGCTACCGGGGAGCGTTGCCGGTTCGGGATAAGCTCTACAGGCACGGAGGTGCTGTCAGCCGAGCCTATCCGAGATGCGCACAGGGCGACGAAACCGTCCTGCACGCACTCGTTCAGTGCCCGAGGATTGCTGACTTGTGAAGCTATGTCGAACAGCTGCTGTCGGGTGTAAGACGGATCCGGTTATCGACTGAGTCCATTGTGCAGATAGCCCCACCATCCTCCTTTAAAGAGAAGGAAGGGCAGGCAGTTTTCATCTGCCTGGTGGCCATGGAGAAAGAGATTGTGTGGTGGACAAGGTGGAAAGGGTTGAAGACGGACACTTTCCTCTTCGGCCAATCGCTGATTAACTTTTTCAAGTTTCACTTGAACAGGAAAATCAGGGTGGAGAGGCAAGTGCTGTCTTCTAGTAGTTTGTTGAAAGGTAGGTGCAAGTGGCGAGTCAGGTCCGAGTGAACGGGCCCGCTCTGAGTATGCGCCTGTAGACTGATGAGTTGGAAAAGTGAGAGAGGGCGCTAGCCCTGGTGGTCAGGGTGGCCGTGATCTTTTGTTTGGTTTTCACTACGAGTGACCCTCGGAGATTTCCCCCTTCTTGTGGAACTTTTGTTGTTTGAAATTCTTTTGATTTCTATCTTGTTATAACCTATTTACACGACTAAAACCCACTGTATCGTCCTGTACTGTTCTGTGCCGACTCTAATGTTTTTCTTCATGTTAGCCCTTGTGGCCAATAAAGGAACCATTAATTATTATTATTATTATCATTAGTATAATCATTATTATTATTATCGAATAGGGGCGGTAGAGGGTGGGTCGCCCTGCTTTCTAGCATAGTTACGTCCCTTTACGTTCTGAGTTCAAATCCCGCCGAGGTTAACTTTGCCTTTCATCCTTACGGGGTCTATAAAATAAAGTACCAGTAATGTACTGGGTAATTGCTGGCCTTGTGCTAAAAGTAGAAACAATTATTATTATCTAACGATATTTAACTATTTAATTGCACCGAAAAGTATCCAATGACAGATTTTTCATGCAAACAACGTGAAATTCGAAAATCAATAGCTGAGGAAAATATTGAAGGTGAATTGTGTAAATGATATTTATAAAATGTATCAATCTTTAAATAATGTAATTAATTCATTAATCTGTTTGTAATAGTCGGCTGTCAGATATCACTTATAACCAAGCTAACGAAGCAGGGTTCATATCAGCATCTGATAAATTGCGCTTCCGACCACAACAAATGTCACACAATACACTTTAAAAAAAACCCATTGAATATATTGTTACTTTTTATAATAATTATTTCTACTTTTAGCACAAGGCCAGCATTACTGGTACTTTATTTTATCGACCCTGTAAGGATGAAAGGCAAAGCAAAATCCGGCGGATTTGAACTCAGACCGTAAAGGGCAGTAACTCTATGCTGCAAAGCATGGCGTCCAACCCTTTACTGATACTACCAATTGGTCTAATTTGAGATGAAATTTGATTGATTTTTCTATAAACTCAAACTTGCTGGCTTGAGAAGTGATGCTGTGTTGTTTAACCTGAGGGCAGCCCTAAGATAACAAGCGTACCTGTGATTAAAGGCGATTCCAGCCGTAACCGTACGTATGTTCATGTGGAATTGTGAACTTCCGATAACTTTGAAAATTATCTTCTTTATAAGGAGACGTTGTTAGATATTTAGCTTGAGAGAGCTTTGGCAGCTATTTTTAGCAGACTACAGAGAGTTCCCCCACTGGCGCATGAACTGTTTTAAATAGTGGTGAGCATTGAAAAACTGCGTCATATTGTGAACACTAGTAAACAGTATAAATACTGAAAACATGGATTAATGTTCTCTTTGGCTGCCTACTCAATGACTGACATTGTTTTTGTCGATGTGCGGTCTAAACACATATCACATACATCATCCATCAGTATATTCCATTATTGATGAAAGATCGTCGAGTGAGAGAGCCACAGAAAACACGAAGTACTTTAATGTAAAGATAAAAAAGTCCCAGTTGTTAACAAATACTTATCAGTGCCAAATTAATCATAAAAATAAACCACAATAGTGAAAAAGTGTGACCGCCATAATTTTGGAAACTGCATCAACCTTTGATGAGAGTTCATCAGTTATTTATGCAATGAATAACACTGGGTTTTGTGGACTGTCATTGCAAAAGCCACACAAATTGAGAGTTTTAATTGCATAAAGCTGACTGGCAGAGTAATGCAACAGATTTCACTATAATTGTTTTCCATACTATAACAGCGTGGCCTTCAATCATGTGCGCATATAAATGGTTTATTCGAAATCTTCTATTGCACAGTCAATTACCTATATTTAAATTTTGCAACAACATTTCAACACGTCAGTTATTCAAGATAGAGGGTCACTCCACCAAAATTATAGTTGTTTAGAAATTACAATTTATAATTATACAGATTTTCTTTATGCTTATAGTAATTAATGCTTTTATAAGTGATTGTTTCCCTATGGGCTATGTTGACAAATACTTCATTTATATAATCAACGATAGCATTTGTTAGCGGATGCATTTCTCTGTAAAAGTCGGGATCCGACGAAGCTGATAGTAATCTGTGTCGGCAAAACCTATTTCATGTGAGTATTCATAGAAGAATTCAGTGAATTGATCAAAACTCTTCTACAAACGTTCTTAAGTATTGTTTGATCTGTGAAGTGTAAAGGATACAATGGGCAGCAATAATCTTAATTTACATTTCTTTCATTCAATATAGCCATATCAACATTTATAAGCTCAATCCTGGCGTTAGAGAGTTTAATGTTTTCCCATATTTGTCGAACATTTCACTTCTATCCCCCTCTTCGAAAATGAATAGAAGAGTATATACAAGCATATACAATATGCTTACAATATGCTTACAATAAACATATATGTGTCTCGCTATTAGTATTTTATACTGCGGTCATCTGTGATCAAGTCAGAGTTACTTCAGTAGATCTATGAGAATTCTAAAGTACTATTTCAGGATTGTCATCCTCCTTCAGTGACGTTTGCTCACTATGTTCTGAGGCGAAATAAGCTACGAATGATATACATTTAAGGCGGTCATTGTCTTATAGTGATTGATTCACAATAGAAGCACATGCGGACAGAGTAGTGATTGTCATTATTACGTGGCTAATGAGTTGGCTGTAACATGGCGACCCTGAACACCCCCGCGTAACTAAAAGTAGACTAGGCGAAACTCTATAGATAAGAACTAAAGTGAACTGTCATGGGAACTGTGTGTAGTCTGGTATGTAGTTCGGAATTACACCTGGTGGATACCTTGGGTGTTACCCTCGTACAGATCTACAAAACAGGTGTGTCACACCATTATAACACCCTGACATAGCTAAGGCGAAACTTTTTTTTATATTTATTAAACATATACATAGTGTATATGATTCACATACGCAGCACAATTATCATCACATACACAGACACACATACATCAACATACACACACTTACATCTATGCATACACATTCACTTAACCACTTGCAGTCTCTTCGTATACTCTGAGAACTATTTGCAGCCACTCATTCTACCCATTCCCCTATTCTCCCTTTCGACACACACACACACGCACACTACCACATCCAGACCCCCATCCTGTACCAATACTCCCCATCCCTTTTATTTTCAATTTTACTATTTATTTTTTCCATTTTCTATTTTTAACTTTTTAAATTCCCTCCTTAACCCTCCCTTACTCCCCGTCGGAGTTTCTGTCTACCCAAATCCGAACTTCCCTAATGAAGGACTTCTGTCCGAAACGTCAAAACCACCTCCACTTCCACCAAGCGTGAACCTAATATAACTGTGTACAATTGCCTCCTGTGTTTCGTTTGTTCATTTTCAACTATATATATATATATATATATAAAGAAAAGAAATCGAAAATACAGCTGGAGTCCTTTTAATAATATTTATTTGTTTCCTTTACCGGTTTCACAGTTCTTATGCTTTTCAAAAGTAGAATTGAAAAGCATAAGAACTGTGAAACCGGCAAAGGAAACAAATAAATATTCTTAAAAAGACTCCAGTTGCATTTTCGATTTCTTTTCCTTATACGTTCACTCATGTAGGACATCTCGTTTTTTTTTCCATAAAAAAACCTAATTTCCTTATATATAATATATATCAGCCCTCTCACCTCACCCGCGCCCTCCCAACACCCGCATTCCTTTCCATCTCACCTACCACCCCATCGCTCTACCACTCCGGCTACATATCGTCCGTTCCTTCCGCACCCTCTCTTCTGATCCCGTCATTTCTCGCTTTTTTCTAAACCCACCCATTACTGCTTTTAAGCGCGCCCGCAACCTCCGCGACCTCCTGGTACGAAGTTCCTTCTCGTCCTCTCACACGACTCCACCCGGCTCTCATCCTTGTTCTCGTCCCCGCTGCAGCAGTTGTCCCTTCATTTCCGCACTCACCACTCTCACAGGCTCTAACGGGTTTTTCCGTATCCGCCATTCTTTCACCTGCACATCCACCCACTATCTATGCCATACGGTGTTCCCTTTGCGGGTCTTTATACATCGGACAAACGGAACGCCGTATGGCGGACCATTTTGCTGAGCATTTGAGGGACATACGACTCAATTTGGATACTCCTGTCGCCCGTCATTTCTGTTCTCCTGGTCATTCTTCCCTACATGTTTCAGTCCAGGGTGTCTCTTTACATCATAGATCACACGCCTCGAGCACCAGGACAGAACAGAGTCTGATTCCCCGCCTTGAGTCATATTCCCCTCTTGGACTCAACTCACCTCCCCAATTTCTTTAGTACCCCGTCCATTATCACACGTGCTTGTACATTCACCCCTAGATTCCTATCGCTCTCTCATGATCATAAACATCTTCTCTTACAACTCATACACACTGACAAAATATGCACACTCCACTTTTCCTTTCACAGCTCTGTATACACACATACACACCCTTATATTAACATACTTTTGCTCATAGCTTCGTACTTACATGCACACACACTCTTTTACTTACACATACACACACATTTCTTCTTAGCTTCGTAAGGACGTATAATAACACACACACACACTCACACATGCTTAGCTCTTTTTACAAAACGTTTTTTTTTCCATTTCTGGTGGATCGAGTTAGTTATTTGCTGGATGCTTTCCATGGTGTTTTTCTCTAATTCCTGACTGTTCTCTAGTGGGGTGTTTTTACTACGATGTTTATATCACCAACGTAGCGGGAGTACAT
>OZ024745.1:119229286-119231786 GCA_964016885.1 Eledone cirrhosa
TACTTCTTCCCACTTTACCCTGAAGGATCAGAAACGCAATTTCGCCAACAACGCTTCTATTCGGCTAATTAACCCTACAAAGTCTGATTTAGGTAGACTTAGTAAAAGGACTGATGTCACAAAAGATTTATTTCAAACCCAAACTTCACACTAAGAGATTTCTCCATCAAAGTAATCTACCTGGAGTATGTAACTGTAATCTTAGCTCTCTGCACCGATCAACATTTTTTCTTCATAATTTTATATACATGTCCTCTGTTTCAGGTCGTCAAGCAATGAGCACAGAGCAACGAACAAACTTGAAAACTCCGCCAGAAGCACTGGGATTGCTGCAGCAAGTGTATGGAGATGAGACGATGTCACGCTCACGTGTTTTTGAGTGGTGCAAGAGGTTTAAAGAAGGTCGCGAGGACGTGAAAGATGACTCCAGGAGCGGAAGGTGCGTAACGATCGTCGGCTGACTGTTCGACTGATGGCAAATGAGCTGGGCATGAATCGGGACAGCGTCTGGAAGATTCTCAGTGTAGCTTTGGACATGCAGAAAGTCTGCGCGAAGATGGTGCCAAAACTACTGAACGATGACCAGAAGGGTCGACGCATGCAAGTGTGCCAGGACATCCTGGAGCGTCTTGAAACCGAACCAGACTTGCTAGGGACAGTCAACACCGGTGATGAGTCATGGATCTTCGAGTACGACCCGGAGGGGACCCGTTTTGAAAACGACGGAACTGCGGAGGATCCCGGAAGAATCCTTCCAGGAGTGCATGGAAGCGTGGCAGAAAAGGTTGGAAAAGTTCATTAGACTCCAGAGGGATTACGGTAAAAAAGTAAACTCTTAGTGTGAAGTTTGGGTTTGAAATAAATCTTTTGTGACATCAGTCCTGGAACTTTTCTGACCCACCTCGTATATATATATATATATATATATATATATATATATATATATATATATATATATATATATATATATATATATATATATATACAGTACACACACACACACACACATATATATATATATGTATATATATATATATATATATTCATACATAATATATCTTTCCCTCATTATCGCTGCCATGTCCTGCGTCTCCAACAGACCAGAGTCTGTCCTTAGGGCATCAACACACGTTAACCCCATGCAGGGGCTCCCACAGGAGCACTGAGTGCAGTGTCAACTCTGGATGTCGGTGACTATGTCCAGCTAACCCCAGTCTCCTCTGTGTCACTTTTGAGCTGATTTTTGGGAGGCACCCATACAGCTCCGAGTTTTTCATCCTCAGTGTATACTGATTAATGTTCAGAGCCATCCTCAGCATTCTCGTGTAGCACCCATCCACCATCTGAGTGAGTTTCTTGGTCAGTTTCCAAGTCTCAGACCCGTACAGCAGCACAGACTCGACTACAGCAATGAAGAGGTGGATCTTCAGGTATTTACGAAGGTCCGACTTCCACACCGATCTCAAGTATATATATATATATCCGTTAGACACGCAGTGACTAACAACAGAATGTTTTAAGTCTGCGTGTTCTGACATACATGCGTAGCTTGTGAATAAAAACATTCAAGGGGTATCGCTTGCCGTGGTGATCCCTCCCAAACATATTTTGTAATGTATCGTCTTATTGGCTAATTTCATCGTTTTATTGGCTAATCAACCAACGAGATTAAATGTTGCTCAAAAGCATCAGCCACTTTGTTTGCATGTTTATTTGTCGTTTCGCTATCGAATCTTCCTCCAGTATTTCGTCGTTTATCATCAAAATATTTTTCTCGATTTGATAAGTTATATTGTTAATTCATTTATGATTTTTAAAATTTATATTAACTATTAAAAGTCTGAAAATATTTTTATACATCTTACACTAATATTTATAAGATCATTTATAACATAACAATTATATAATCTAATTACATTACAACGATAATTTATTATTAATATATATCATGTTTAACTAGAGTTATTACAAGCGTTGCCTTAAACAATATTAAACTAGACCTGAAAAATGCGCAAGCTCAAAAGAGCCACAGAATGTTATAATAAACCTTCAAAAGTGTGGGACTAGAGTTGTTGCTCAAAAATATTGTAATATCTATCGTACACTCTGTGGCATCCTTTCATAAAAAAGAGACTCATAACGAACTCAAGATGACACGATAATTATTTAAGTGAATTTATAATATAGAATTCGGTTTAAGTGCATTTCGTATTAATCATTACTAAACATCTAATATGAGATATTGAACATTAGCTTAAATAATTATCTTGTCGTCTTGAGTTCGTTATGAGTCTCTTTTTTTTTTTATAAAAGGATGCCACAGATTGCAGGATAGATAATGATTACAATATTTTTTAGCAACAACTCTAGTCCCACACTTTTGAAGTTTTATTATAACATTCTGTGGCTCTTTTGAGCTTGCGCATTTTTCAGGTTTAGTATATGTATGTATATACACATATATACATATATTCATATATATAATATATATATATATATA
>OZ024745.1:119239286-119244286 GCA_964016885.1 Eledone cirrhosa
ATATATATATATATATATATATATATATATATATATATATATATATATATATATATATATATGTATATATATAATATATATATATATATATATATATATATATACATATATATATACATATATATACATATATATATATATACATATAATATAAGATCAAAAGATGGTTAAAAGAGTTCCATGTATTTTATTATGCGCAGTTCAAAAACAAATATCATCATGGGATGATATTTGCGTTCTCATGAGATAAAATAGTGAGACATGATATGAAACTTAAAACACACTTGCGAGCTGTGAAGTGTTAAATCAACATATGAAAAATAAGATAAGATGGATATATGAGATTGGGAAAAAAGAAGGAAGGGGAAGGAACAGGTAAGGAAGAGGAAGAAAGAAAATCGAGTGCTACTTATCCGATATTTGCATTGCTTTATTGTGCTACAATAAAACTCACCTCCTACATATATATACATATATGTATTTGGCGAACTGCAGTCGGGACTTTGAAGAAAAAATAGGTATATTTTTGTCTATTATTTTCTCGTATTTTTAATTTGATATATATATATGTGTGTTTGTGTGACTGGATCATTAATCGGCAGTTTCGCCGAAACTGGTATACCAACCAAGCGAAATAAATATAATACATTCAGAGAGAGAGAGAGAGAGAGAGAGAGAGAGAGAGAGAGAGAGAGAGAGAGAGAGAGAGAGAGAGAGAGACTCAACCATACATATACATATTTATCTATTTATTTATCGCACAACTGCACCCAAAGCCTTATATACACTGGCGTTGCGCGTAACGACAATCAAAAGGAAATGGCTGATGCAAGCAGACTACAATTAGAATAGGCAACAGTTGCAATGGAAGACGACTTGAAAGACATGAAATAACAATAAATGCATCAGGAAAGAAACAATAGACATCTTCCAAGAAGTTATCTACAAAGGAGCACCAAGATGAGAAACAGCTAGACATCGATTATGTGAAAGATGAAGCATTATTCAAAGCTGCAAATGGCGATGAATTGGCAGAAATGATAGACTGACGGATAAACATGCCATTGCTGTATTTGTTTGGTTCTTTGCATTCTGAGTTCAAACCTTGTCGAAGTCACCTTCGCCGTTTATCCTTGTGACGTCGATAAAATATTCATTCAAATCAGGGTCTTTTCACTCCTACCGGAGGAACCCCCTGCCTGATTGACCTCCCTCGTTTTCTGTTTTGGGTTTTGACCATGTCAGGGATGTAACCGTACTCACCATGCCTGGCCAATTGGGGGTTGGTGAGGCTATTTAGCCCATAGCTGGGTAAACTCATTTCTAAAGCTGAGTGAACTGGAGCAACGTGAAATAAAATGTTTTCGTTCAAGAACACCACGCAAAGCTCGGTCCGAGAATCGAACTCACAACATCAGGATTGTAAGCCTGACGCTCTAACCACTAAGCCATGCGCCTTCACGGATGAAATATAGCACGAGTCAAATACCGGGGTTGGTTTAATGAAATTACAGAGAAAGTTTAATGAAATTACGTGGCGTGGCATGGCGTGGCGATGGCGAGAGACAACACCTGAGATCTTGCCGAATGGTTTTGTTTAAGTTACTCACTCCTCCACCAAATTTGCTGGCCTTGTGCCTAAATTGGACATCAATATCCAAAGCCGCAAGTGAAAAGACTAAAGTGATTAAATATATGTGAGACAAATTAATGTCAGCATTATATTTCCCGGAGTAAGTGTGGGTAATTGGCAGGTTCGATGGAGCATCGGACACAATTCTTTGCGATGTTTTCATCGCCAAAAAAATGAATAAATAACACACAGACACACTCACACACACACGCACACATACACACACACACACACACACACGCGCGGCACACGCACACACACACAACACACTTTTTCGGCTGCCGATGCTTGTTGAGTCCACCGCTGCCGATCCGTGTTCTTGCGTGTCGCTGCCGGGGAATGCAGACGACGCCAAAAGGCGGCGGGGCGGCGGGGCGACGTGTACCGCGACACGCCGCCCTCCAGCCGTGTCTCCATTTGCGGCTGGAAAGTTTCTAACTTGCCCCGTGTCGATTGCGAGAGAGAATGCAACCCGCCGGCGAGGCGGTTCCGCCGCCGACCCGTAAGGTTGCGCATCGGCAGCGTGGAAAACGAACGCTCATGGTAACTGCAATACTTCCAAGGGGTACAGTCGAAAAATAACTCAAGGTACGCAGGCATCTAGATACCTGTAAAAACATTATAAAAACAACAACTGAAACTGAAAGTCTTTGGGGCCCGACACAATGCCAAAAATACACTTATAAGGACTGAACGAATTATTTGACTCGCTAACGACTTTATCTAATCATATTCGAGACAACGAAAAAGCCTTTATCACAGGGATCGGCAACTTCTTTGCCTCCACGGGCCGGATCGAGTATTAATGACGGATAGCGGGCTGGATCGAGTATTAATGATGGATAGAGGGCCGGACGAACGCCGTAAAAGAATAATCATGGAAAATTACACAAGCTAAAATTTAATCACGAATGTTGACATTACTTAAAAATAATTTGTATTAACCACAGATGAATGTAGTAATGGAAAAACATCATTTATTCAATTTAAGACATCGTTGGAATCATTTGTTTAAAAAATCTTAAAAATACATAGCAGCCAAAAAAATGTATGGGAAACTTGATGTTTTTTGTTCCTTGAAAGCTTCTCAATATTAGGCTTCCAACTTGTTGATACCAAGAGCAAGATTTTATCTCGTCTCTCATATTACAATAAATTTAAATTTTAAATAAACAACTCATTGGGTATCAGTTCTCGCGGGCCGGTCAAAATCCCTTCGCGGGCCGTAGGTTGCCGACCTCTGCTTTATGTGATTGATCGAAAGGCATTTCAAGGAAACTTTACTCTTTTCACATCTTATTGTCTTGGAAAAGATGACACATAGTAGACAATGTAGTCTCTGATATACAAAAAGAAGGAGTAGTCACAGCTCAAATGCCTTTGATCATAGATGTGTTCAATCAGAACTACTACTATTCATATCAATACTGCGAAGTTAGCAGAATTTGAAAAATGATGGATCAATAAGTATTCTATAAACAAACACCGACTGCAACGTCGACTCATCATCTTGTTCACAACGACACTATCATAGAAATACTTAGCGTGGCAATAAAGTCTTTAGAATAGTAGGTTGTGTGCCGTATATAGCAGTAAATGTAGTTAATATTAGTTGGAATTTGAATTTTGTTGTACACGTGTGATATTCTGTATGAATGCTGTATTTTGTCACATGCCTCTGCATAATTATTTTGCTGTCATTCTTGTGAACTGCTCAATCCACAAAATATTCTTTTCCAGATGAGACAGTCACCCTGTAGTCCCGACTTAAATGTGTATGAGTGTTGGGTGTTCAAGTTATTAAAGCAACATCTTTGAAAATTTGTTTTCGCTTCATTAGAAGTTAAATGGTTTGCATAAGCACTGTAAATATGTTATTGCATTCAATGGAGATTATATTTTGCAGAATAAATAAATCTTAGTTTCAATATGTTATTCTAAAGACTTTATTGCCAAAACAAGCACCCCACTTTCCGACTATATCCGGTATTCAGAATCTACTACCACAGTACTCAAGCATTATAAAAAGCTTACTTAACTAGTTTAGTGATGCCCGTGTTTTACAGTCATCGTTTTAATAACCTTTACAGTCACCATTTTAATATCGGCTTTAAACTCAATCCCACGATCTTCAATGCTGAACAAAATGTTTAGCTTTAATTTATTAAACAACTCAAACCAAGTTGAGTACAATAAATCCTAGAATCTGTATTTCCGACAACAGCATATCACAATGATTTCTTTTCTTTATCCCACGGTTTCTAACTTATATTCTCTAAACTTCCCGCACACTCACCGCTCAAAACAAACGGGGTCTCAAATACGAACAACACCATTCCTCGGACATAGATGCAGAAGTACACCTGCTCTATATCAACACTGTAAAATAACAAACAGAGAAAGGATATAAAGGTAACAGCTAAAGAATGAGCAGCGTTACAAATACAACACAAAACACAATAAATAAGAATAATTAAGAAAACTGATTAATGACAGAAAGAATAAGATCGCAAATACGAGCGGCCGAAATGGGGTCTTTCGAACGTTACTCGATAGAGCGTGAAGCTCGAAGATCAGAGAGTCACTCCAGGTAGAGCCACTACTTCTCCGAATTATGAGATCATACTCCGGATATTATGGACTTGTGGTTAGAATGTCTCAAGAAAGAATCACTGGACAGATTTTTACGGGAAAAACCAACCGCAGGAGAACCAGGGGTTGCCTCAATGTAAACACGGATGGTGGTGGCAAGAGCAACAACAAACAAAACAATAACAACAACACCAACAATAACAACAGCAAGAACGACAACACCAACGACAAGAGCAACAGAGGCATCACCTTCGCAGCGGCAGCAGCGAAAAGAAATCGCTTATTGAATGTTGATATTAGCGATAAAGAGGAACAGTTGGACCAGGCGTGGAGGTTAATTAAACGGGAGAAGTCCTGGGAAACCCTGACCATCCCGGGTGGATAGCGACCATGCAAAGAAGAACGGTGTACTTTCAATGCATTCCAGTGCAGACACGCAAAGTTGAACTTGCCAGCCAAGCAGAGGTCGAGGCTGCTTTGAAGTGCATCGGAAGTCACATAGAGTATAAAGCAAGGGCCAAGCAGTTCGGTACCATCTCGGTACTGTTCAAAACCGAGGCCCTTGCTATTAAGCACTCGGTGACCCCTGCAGAACGGAACGCATTATCATGCACCCGTCCTACATGGGAAAAAGGACAATAAAGGTCCGCATTCCCAGGATCCCACCAGGAATGAACATATGGTGGCTCCTGGGATGCGTAATCGAGGAGGGGACAGACACTACCCTCCTGGATATCAAAAGGACAGAGAGAGAAGACTGGTCCGGAATGGATTT
>OZ024745.1:119249286-119256786 GCA_964016885.1 Eledone cirrhosa
TTTACAAAATATTCAAAACCCTGTTGAAAGTGAGACAAAGGAGACATATTGGAATGTGAAACAGCAAATATTTACAAAATGTTCAAAACCTTGTTGAAAGTGAGACAAAGGAGACATATTGCAATGTGAAGCAGCAAATATTTACAAAATGTTCCAAACCCTGTTGAAAGTGAGACAAAGGAGACATATTGGAATGTGAAACGGCAAATATTTACAAAATATTCAAAACCCTGTTGAAAGTGAGACAAAGGAGACATATTGGAATGTGAAACAGCAAATATTTACAAAATGTTCAAAACCTTGTTGAAAGTGAGACAAAGGAGACATATTGGAATGTGAAACAGCAAATATTTACAAAATGTTCAAAACCCTGTTGAAAGTGAGACAAAGGAGACATATTGGAATGTGAAACAGCAAATATTTACAAAATGAAATTAAAATTTAGACACATTTCTATCGTTAGAAAAACTATTTTATATATATATATATATATATATATATATATATATATATATATATATATATATTATATAATTATATATATATATATATATATATTATATAATTATATATATATATATATATATATATATTATATAATTATATATATATATATATATATATATATATATTATATAATTATATATATATATATATATATATATATATATATATATATATATATAACTCCCCGCCCTGACATATATTCAATTATAATAACGGCTCGGAAAAATCTCTTTCCTAGAGCTATTTTATTGTAAGAGACTATTTTGAGTTTCTAACTCAATATATACCTTTGATATATTCGGCTCTGTTAATTTATTGAGCTAATTCTAATGTCGAGTAAACCTGGCTGCTATTTTTAGTGGTGTGAGTTTATGAGACACGCTAAGTTCACATACCATGTGCCTTATTATATATACGCACACTATTCAGTTTTTTAATATAGTTAGAAGTGACCAGGATACTAATTCTTCACCCACTAATGAGCAAGAATCGGTATTCCTCTTCACAATGAATTTTGTGAAACAGCATAGCCAAAGCTGTATGGGTGATTGGTAGTTACCACAATTCCGGTTTGTATTTATTTTCTTGATTTATTCTACAATTGAGTCTGGCAAACTGGTCCCTTACGATTTGAACACATTTATGTACATGTCTGTGTTTGTTTTTCTTTTATTATAATATACGGCTCGGAAAAATCTCTTTCCTAGAGCTATTTTATTGTAAGAGACTATTTTAGGTTTTTAACTCAGTATATACCTTTGATATATATATATATGAATGTATGCATAGTATATTTGGCAATATACCGTATGTTTAATTACAAACATTTTGAAGACCTTACGCTATCATTTTTAAAGTAGTGACTATGTCACTTACTTCTTTTCGGTGAAAGAAGGCAGAGAAGCCAACAGTCTGTTTCATGCTGTTTGGGAATCATCCGAGCTACGTACTGCCCTCTTCCACCGCTCTGACACACACACATCTCTTATATATAGAATCACACATCACAACACAACCTGAGATCAGTTTTACAATCGCCACCAACGAATGTGAGAAAGTTCTCCAGGAACGTTAACCTGGAATCTTTAAAAATATCCCCACCGAAGTTAACAAAGAACTTACTAGATCTACAAAACCAAATTGTAAAATTCATGTTTAAGATGGGTTAAGTACTTCTTTCAGTGAATATTTTCTTGTTGAGGCTGATGTTTCCATAAAAAGAGCAAGTAGTTTATGGGATATAAATAACTTCCCAAAAAGAAATATGTGACTAAAACCCGCCTTGCATCGTACCAACATATCACTGCTCACGGGTTGGCTGGTTTTTACACATGTAACATCGCTCTCTTATGTTCTGGACTTAATCTTACAACTACGTAGCATTATGTTGTAAGAGTAAAGCCATGAAGCTCTTGCACAATAAAGGAGGAACAAACTATATCAACATATTTAATTGAAAAGTATTATATGTAACCCTATGGCCAATTTCATGCTTTGTCTTTTGTATAACATATCCACATCTACAATACAATAAAAATACTTTTACTAATAATTTTCAACCCACCTTAATTCAACTGCCAAACACCATTCAATTAAAATGGTTTTAAATTTAGCTACAAGGCTAATAATTCAAATATACATTGAAATGCCGCAAAGCATGTTAGGCGACGTTACACGATTTAATCATACTGGTTTCTGATTTAAGCACAAGACTATCAATTTGGGGAGAATAGAAATCCGAAATCAACCCTGTGCATTACTGGTACTTTATTTTATTGACCCCGTAAGTATAAAAGCAAAGCCAACCCTGACGGGATTTGAACTCAGAACGCAAAGAAGGGTATAACTAAATGCTGCAAAGCATGTTGGCCTACGCTGAAATATTCAATCACAATAAAAAGAAAAATTCTTTAAATCCAACTAAAAAATAAAATGTAAAATTTGTAATCGAAACTTCCACTCAAGTTGTAAAAGTAAATCAATTTACATGTCTATCAACACGCCCATGAACACACGAATAATTACCATATTTTAAACCCTGTACAATGAATATAGATATATGCATGAACGAAAGATAAGTTTATCACTGTTGTAAGTAGACGCCATGTTGAATAATACAGTATAGCCAGGAAAAGTCAATTATTAATGATGTAAAACACTGAATCTTGAGAGATTTGGAGTTGACTTCAATTTTTCGCCACAACTGGAGAAAACATCGCTGGAAGTAAATTCACTAGAGATTTAAGGGTGGTTTCATTCTAACAGATTTAACTTCGGCGAACAGGCAAAATCCTGTTAATATTCCTAATATATGTATTCTGTGAAGTCTTTGTGGTTAGGGTGTTCAGCTCACATGAGCTCGATTCCCGGACCGAGCGACGCGTTGTCATTGAGCAAAACATTTTATTTCACGTGTAACTTATGGGACCAAACTTGTCGCTCTATATGTCACGCTGAATGTCCCCGAGAACTACGTTAGGGGTGCACATGTCTGGGGATTATCCAGCCACCTACACGTTAATTTTACGATACATCTCTATCTTCAATAATGGTTTCTTATATAGGCACAAGGCCAGCATGTTTTTGGGGGAGGGGGAAGTCGATTAAATCGACCTGGTACTTTATTTTATCGACCCTTTAAGGATGAAAGGCAAAGTTAACCTCGGTGGGATTTGAACTCAGACCGTAAAGGACCATAACCCTATGCTGCAAAGCATAGCGTCCGACCCTCTACAGATACTGCACATCCACCAACCTCATCTCTATCTTCAATAATCCCGTTTGGAATTACAAAAATAAGAAATTATGAACAAGAGAGCTAATCGTCCGTCGATCGTCTTTGGACAAGGTTTAACGCATTTAGTTGCATATATCACACAGCTCTGTCGATATTTCTAATTCATGTGTTGTCCCATTTAGTTGCATATATCACACAGCTCTGTCGATATTTCTAATTCATGTGTTGTCCCATTTAGTTGCATATATCACACAGCTCTATCGATATTTCTAATTCATGTTTTGTCCCATTTAGTTGCATATATCACACAGCTCTGTCGATATTTCTAATTCATGTTTTGTCCCATTTAGTTGCATATATCACACAGCTCTATCGATATTTCTAATTTATGTTTTGTCCCATTTAGTTGCATATATCACACAGCTCTATCGATATTTCTAATTCATGTTTTGTCCCATTTAGTTGCATATATCACACAGCTCTGTCGATATTTCTAATTCATGTTTTGTCCCATAAAACAGATGAAGGCTTCGTTTCTCATAAAACATTATAAACTAATCAGAAATAAATACAGTGTACCCCCGCATATTCGCGGAATTTTCCTTAGAACCTAACTAATAATTGTTCGTGGAAACCACCGCATATTCGCTGAATCCTGAATATCTTCCGCGATCTTTTTATGGCTTTGGTTTGGCAGTATCGGTAGAGCGTCAGACACTATGCTGCAAAGAATAGTTATGGACCTTTGCGTTCTGAGTTAAAATCCACAGAGGTTAAGTTGCCTTTCATCCTTACGGGGTCGATAAAATAAAGTACCAGTGATGCACTGGGGTAATCGCTGGCCTTGTGCCAAAAGTAGAAATCTAATATATATTATTTTAACGGTAAATTATTAATAACAATATACCGTACTTGCCGACCTATTGGACACCCCTTCGCCTAAGACATTCCATCTTTTTTAAAATTATATTTTACGTTATAATTTGACGTTTATAGGCATTTTTATGGACCACGTTCAATATTCATATTCGCGGCTTTTCACTCTTCGCGGATTCTCTAGGAACGTAACTCCCGCGAATACCGGGGGACAACTGTACATAAATGAATCTGCATAAAATGTTAGCTTTTTGCTACTATGATTGTTTAAATGACAGGATTAAAGGTAAGATTTAAATAACAATGGCCCCTATTGTATTGTGATGTCTGTTTGCTGCTTTTTGAAATTTTAACAATGTCAAATTTACTAAAATATTAAAGATGAAATTTACTAAAATATTAACCAATCAAATACTGGCATATATTTAAACGGCTACACTCATTCTCCCTAAAGGTTTGACGTAGGTACACACACACACACACACACACACACACACACACACACACACACACACACACACACACACACACACACACACACACACATATATATATATATATATATATATATATATATATATATATTATAATCAATTACTTACAATAGAAGTCAAATATAAATTATGCACCAAACCTGACTCCTCAACAGTATATATATTATTAGTTATATTGGAAAGCAAGTTTAAAATAAACTAAACTGGGGTGTCATGAACTAAAATATATTACTTTCAAAGTACTTCCATTTAAAAAAAAAAATCAAATCCAGAAACACATTAGACAGGCACACACACACACACACGCGCACACACATACACACACAACACACATATACCGTATACACTCAGGTAAACGTCGAATCTTTTACACAACTTTTTAAGGTTAAATTTCTGTTGTCAACTAATACACAGCTAGAATTTAAAGTACCGTATCAGCACCAGACGACATCTCTAAACAATGAACTACACTAATATTACTGATTCTATGCATCAAAACTGTCACATTCTAATAAATAACAAAATCCATAAACAAGGCCTCGTAGCTCTTATAAACAGCAAGTGTAAATACACTTGCTGTTTTATTCATATCTATCACACTTAACAGACTAGCTTAGTGCAATCAATTTATATCTCATAATTGCTGTTATACATTGTCGTCTGCACATTCCAGCCGACTGATTTCACACCCACTAGTCCTAATACCACTTCTAACCCAGCTGCGCATATCAATCCTGTTCATGTAAATAATTGTTTCTACTTTAAGCACAAGGCCAGCAATTACCCCAGTGTATTACTGTTTTTTTATTTTATCGACTCCGCAAGTATGAAAGGCAAATTTAACCTCAGTGGGATTTGAACTTAGCCCGTAATGGGCCGTAACTCTACGCTGCAAAGCATGGCGTGTGACCATCTACAGATACCACTTTCAACCCAGCTGCGCATGTTAATCCTGTTCATCTAAAAAATGAACAAGAGAGGTGACAGTACGTACCCTTGGCGGAGTCCGACTCTCACATTGAATGGTTTCGATTTAGCAGCATTTATCCAAACACAAATACATGGGCATTCGTATAGAGACATAAGAGCTGCAAGAAGCTGAACATCAATCCCATACTCCTGCACAACCTTCCACAGCAGGTCCCGAGTAATGTGGTTGTATGCCTTTTGGGGATATACAAAGCAAGAATACATCTCATGGTAGTACTCCTATGATTTCTCGAATATCTCTGCAGTATGACTATTTGGTGGGCTGTGCTGCGTGGGGCGAAAACCCCGCTGTTCATCAGCTAGCTTGGACTCAACAATCTCCCTGCATCTTTTTGTCAGACACTTACCATATATTTTACAGGGGAGGCTTAACAAGGAGATCTCTCTGTAATTGGAACAATCTCTGTTGTCTCCCTTTTTGAAAATTGGCATTATCCTTCGCGATTGCCATTGCTTAGGTGCCTTTCCAGAGATCCTGGCTACTCGGCACACAGGTGTCAGCCAGAGAATACCTTCACTATTTAACGCTTTTAACATCTCGGGCTCAATTTCATCTTCCCCAACCGCCTTGCCATATTTGAGCTGCTTAATTGCTCTTGTGACCTCAGCCTGAGGGATTAGTCACCGCTCCCAGATGCATCTTATGTACATCCGAAGATGCTGTTGTGATCAAATTCAGGAGATCAGCAAAGTATTCTCTCCTCGCGAGGATGCACCTCTCTGAAGAGTGGAGAACCCCAGATGTGTTTCTGATAGCAGGTATGAAGGAGGGCTTCTTATTATGAAGTCGGCAGATGATCTGTCAGAACACTTTATTTGCTAATCTGAAGTCGGATTCCAGCTTAACTCCAAAGTCCTGCCATGTATTAACTTTAACTTTAGATGCCTTTAATGTCTCTGCTGCAATTTTTAATCCGTGCTTGTACCGCAAGTGCAAGAAGGAGGACTTATTTCTAAGCCACGCTTTGTAGGCCTTCTTCTTTACTCGGGTGGCATCTTTGACCACTTGATTGAACCAAGGGGTCTTCCTGTATCTGGCGCCACACCAAGCTTCTTTTGATCACAGCATTTAACAGCTGAAGCAGAAACTGCTTAGTTAAAAAATCTCCACTCTGTCTCCATGTCCTCAGTTTGCTCAATGAGTTTTCTGAATTTGGATGCAATAGTATCTGCATACCTGGTCCTGACTTTCTTATTCACCAATGCATCCCACTTTATCTTAAAGTCGCCCTGGTCCCGCCAGTTTTCTGGTCTTCTTTGACTTTAGTTAAACTCAAGTTGCAGATAACTAGATGGTTATCAGTTGACAGCTCAGCTTCTCTCTCAACATGAACATCCAGCACAGAATCGAAGAGATCAGAGACAATAACAAAATCAATTATTGATTTCTGTTCCTGATTCCCCTTATACCATGTATATTTATTGATGTCTCTGTTCTGGAAAAGGTGTTCACAATAGAGAACCCATTGTTAGAAGAGAAGTCTAGTAAGGCCTCTCCATCCGTATTAAAATCGGGTTCGCCATTCCTTCCACCACTCCTTTCCATGTCAGTTGGTCAGTACCAACATAAGCATTGAAGTCTCGCATCAGGATATATGACTCAGCCTTAACTACATCTAACACTGCAGTGATTTCATCAAGGAGGGACGTGTATTCGGACTCCTTGTTTGATGCATAAACTTGCACCACCCACAGAGACTTATCTTTCAGCTTCCAGTCCATATCACATTCTGACAGCCGGGAGCTTGTGAGTATCCCCACTCCCACCTGTGCAGTCACACCTGAATAGTGGAATTTCCAGCCTCCATCCAAACTGTGTTAAGGAAACTTTGGCTATATCTAGCTGCTGGCATCTTGCCTCCTCCACTAGTTTATGCTCCTTATCTGTAAGGGTTG
>OZ024745.1:119261786-119271786 GCA_964016885.1 Eledone cirrhosa
TGAAAACTGCAACTATTTCAAGTACCATCAACATACCAACACGTACCACTTCACTCCCGTTGGAAAATACTAATTTAAAGTAAGCTGTTGGGTCGTCAAATATGACATTTGTAGAAATTTGTAGAAAAAGAAAGAAATTTCTACAAAATTCATACTTGACGACCCACTATTTATGTTTCTCCCTTGTGCCAGTTTATTTCCTTATAAACAAGCAGCCTCTAATTAGAATGTTTCCCTTAAACTAGGAAGTTTATATGAATAAAAGCGCAATAAAAGTTCTTTACAGCTTGTATCTATTTGTTTCTCGTTTAACTTTAACTGTCTGTTTTCCTACTCAGTGTACATTAAATGTAGCAGCTTTATCAGAGAACTGCCTACAACAGCTCCGCCTTTCAACAACTTTGCTAGAGAGTTCTTTAATTTGTTTTCCTTATCTACTTTCCATCGTCAAATCGGTTTACCATCCAATCGTGCATGTATGAGTCTGTATGTATGATTGGCTGTATCTGCGAGTCAGTGTGTGTGAGTCTGTGTGTATTAGTCTGTATGTATGAGTCGCCCTATCTGCGAGTCTGTGTGTGTTAGTCTCTATGAGTGCAACTAATTGTGAGTCACTGTTATACATCTGCTTGTCTGTCCATGTGTGTGTGTGTGTGTGTGTGTGTGTGTGGGTGTGGGTGTGGGTGTGTGTGTGTTTGTGTGTGTGCGTGAGTCCATGTGAGTATCTGTACGCTATACTGTCTGTGTGTGTATGTTATATGTGAGTATATGTCTGTTAATGAGTACAAGTAGGTGTATGCTTGTGTATGTATGTCGGTGTAGATGCGGTTAGATCAGGAAGCAAGTGTATTTTAAGCGCATATTCGAAGTATCCTCTATATATTTGTATCCCCCCCCCCCTTCCCCCATCTACTTCGGTGATAACCATGAACATCTTTTGGTATATTTGGATGGCAGAAAGACGTTAGAGTGACAGATTCATTAGAGTGACAGATTCATTAGAGTAGACTTGTTCTAGCTTGCTGCGTTCTCAGTTTAAAAAGGCTGAAGCTAACTTTGTTGTATATCTTCCCGGGGTTGATTTCAATAGTGTACCAGCCTATGAGGCTTATAGCTATGTTCTTTAAATTCAAAGTTCAAATTCTATGTATAGCTACGTTAGGGGTCGCTAAGTACCAATCAAATATTGAGATTGATTTATGTGCACATACATAATAGATATAGTCTTGTGCTATTGTAAGAAATGGTTATTATTATCAAAGCGAGTGGCACAGTCTGTAGAGGATCGGGCAAAATGTCTTGATGTATCTTTTTACGACCCTTTATAATCTGATCTTCCTCAGTCAACGTAATCACCCTTTTCCTGCCTCAGTCGATGTAATCACCCCTTCCTTCCTCAGTCGATGTAATCACCCCTTCCTTCCTCAGTCGATATAATCACTCCTTCCTCAGTCGATGTAATCATCCCTTCCTTCCTCAGTCGATGTAATCACCCCTTCCTTCCTCAGTCGACGTAATCATCCCTTCCTTCCTCAGTCGATGTAATCACCCCTTCCTTCCTCAGTCGATATAATCACCCCTTCTTTATAATCTGATCTCAAAACTCGTCATGATCCTCTTTGCATCTTATCCTTACGGAGCTGCTGAAATAAGTACTAGGCAAGTACAGGTACAATATAATATACTATAAGGCTCACCTACATTTGAGACGTGCCTGTTCGTTGCAAATGATAGACAATTATAATAGCCTTGTGTATTTCTCCGTCACACACTAGAGATGACTGAGGAAGGAAGGGTTGATTACATCGACTGAGGAAGGAAGGGATGATTATATCGATTGAGGAAGGAAGGGATGATTACGTCGACTGGGGAAGGAAGGGGTGATTATATCGACTGAGGAAGGAAGGGATGATTACATCGACTGAGGAAGGAAGGGATGATTACATCGACTGAGGAAGGAAGGGATGATTACGTCGACTGAGGAAGGAAGGGGTGATTGCATCGACTGAGGAAGGAAGGGATGATTACGTCGACTGAGGAAGGAAGGGATGATTACGTCGACTGAGGAAGGAAGGGGTGATTACATCGACTGAGGAAGGAAGGGATGATTACGTCGACTGAGGAAGGAAGGGGTGATTACATCGACTGAGGAAGGAAGGGGTGATTATATCGACTGAGGAAGGAAGGGGTGATTATATCGACTGAGGAAGGAAGGGATGATTACGTCGACTGAGGAAGGAAGGGGTGATTACATCGACTGAGGAAGGAAGGGATGATTACGTCGACTGAGGAAGGAAGGGGTGATTACATCGACTGAGGAAGGAAGGGATGATTACGTCGACTGAGGAAGGAAGGGGTGATTATATCGACTGAGGAAGGAAGGGATGATTACGTCGACTGAGGAAGGAAGGGATGATTACATCGACTGAGGAAGGAAGGGATGATTACGTCGACTGAGGAAGGAAGGGGTGATTACATCGACTGAGGAAGGAAGGGATGATTACATCGACTGAGGAAGGAAGGGGTGATTATATCGACTGAGGAAGGAAGGGGTGATTACGTTGACTGAGGTAGGAAAAGGGTGATTACGTTGACTGAGGAAGGAGGGGGTGAGAAAATATAGGAGTCCAACATTCTATCTTACCTGTAATGTTATATTTTCGATAGCAAAACCTGTCAAATGTTAGGATAGGTACTTTACGGTGTTTTGTTATGTGCCTTTATGTACTGAGCTCAAATCCCATCAAATTTGGTGTATATCGATATTTAAAAACAATTATTACTTTCAGCATTGGGTGGTTTGACAATATCGGTAGAGCGTCAGACACCATCCTTTGCAGCATAGAGCTATGGCCCTTTGTGTTCTGAGTTCAAATCCCGCCTAGGTTAACTTTGACTTTCATCCTTACAGAGTCGATAAAATAATGTACCAGTAATACACTGGGTAATTGCTGGCCTTGTGCCAAAAATAGAAACAATTATTACTTTGAGCATTGTTTCAACTTTAATTATACCTAATGTAGCACCCGAATAAACAACGGCACCTCTACGTGGTCAGTTGAACTGCTACAATTAGCCACCAATTTTATTTCATCGTATTGAACAGGAATGCCGTTTATCATAAATCTATTCAATCTGGGCCAAGCCGCAGCTAAACCATAACAATAGCAACACATATTCCATGGATACCTTGGTTGAGAATGTTGCAAGTCTTTCAACCAAGTCCCGATTCATTACCTATCTTCGTTTTACTCGCGGATGTTTATTCAGGCTGAACATCATCCACATTGATCTCCAATTTTGTGTATAATGGTGGCGTTTGTTAGAGGCTTTAAGGATCTACTCCCCGATCAACTGCATTTCCGACGATAAGAATTACAACAGGGTCTCTGTGTAACTCAATGCAGAAAAAAATACCTCAAGGAAGCACAGCTTTTTTGTTGTTTTGTTTTGAATGTTTACACTTCCCGTAAACCACACACACACACATATACACACATACACGCACACATATATACATATGTGAAAGCAATGAGTGTTTTCGTCCGTGCATAATCAATAAATAAATGTCATCAATATTACTTGCTGATTCTTAATCGATTGCAATCTTCGTCTACAAAATTGTTCTCTGTGCCCTATATTACATAATCAGCGAGACATGAGTCCTATATTACATAATCAGAGAGACGTGTGTCCTATATTACATAACCAGCGAGACATGTGTCCTATATTACATAACCAGCGAGACATGTGCCCTAGATTACATAACCAGCGAGGCATGAGTCCTATATTACATAATCAGCGAGACATTTAGTTCTCACCTTAAGGCAGTATTTTTTCCTTAAACCTTCATGCCACAAACATGCATGCAGACATGCAGACATATCTACCTAGTTGATGTTGTGTAAATTCCAATGAGAGAGGCTTGTGTCTATGTTAGAAAACGACTCTCTCTATTGGCAAAAAATGTGTAAAATTATAAAACCAGAAGAATATACATACATCCATACAAGTTCTGGCAACATAAATTTCATTGCAAATATCTGTGGGATGCGGTACTTAGATGTTATTACAGGAGATAACATAGATTTCAGTCCGACCACCGATGTTGGTTTAAAAAAAAAATCTGTTTAATGATCAGTTAGCGATATTGTGCATCGCCTATTGAAAACGTTCGATAAAAACGATTATTATTCTACTGATTAGCAGGAATAATTAGCTACCGATATAAAGTTGATTAATTATATTTACACCCTGTTACACCAACAGGTCAGTAACTATTTAGTAATACTATTGAAATAATCAAGTATATAAGTAAGTTTTCTATAACAAATACTAAGTGAAACTCCATTCAAATAATTATTTACTTTCGACGGAATTCATTCATTGCGTTTTTCACGCTTCTTTTAGTATATTTAGATAATAGTCAGCAATTTTGTGGGAGAGGAAAGTCGATTTAATCGAACCAGTACGTGACTGGTACTTTATTTTATCGACCCCGTAAGGATGAAAGGTAATGTTAACCTCGGTGGGATTTGAACTCAGATCATAAAGGGCCGTAACTCTATGCTACAAAGTATAGCGTTCGACCCTCTACCGATTGTGTCCCGTGCTCTAGGAACGTAATCCCCACGAAGTGGATGTGGTCCATAAAAGTGCCTATGAATCTCAAAATCTAAAATAAAATATAGGCCCGCAAATACTGTATATTCTTATTAATCATTTAGCATTAAAAAGCGTGAAAAAATATATATTGCCACGAAAAAAGCCATAATAAAAATCGCACAAGATATTTACGATTCCGCGAATATGCGGTGGTTTCCACGAACAATTATTAGTTAGGTTCTAAGGAAAATTCCGTATATATATATATATATATATATATATATATATACAGTATAACCTAATGTTGAAGGGCAAGTATATTACAGTGTACCCCGACATTCGTGGTCTCGGTTATTAGTTAGGTTCTAAGGAGAATTCCGCGAATAACCGGGAGTACACTGTAATATCCTTGCCCTTCTACATTAAGTTATACGCGTTTAATATTGACTGATTGAAGTAAGCATTTTGACAGAGGAGAACTCAAAGTACAAAGGAGAAAGGATGACACAGGGAACAAGGTCCGAGTATTGTGTCAAATGGTGATAGATACATTACATCATTTATATTTATAAAGGACGAGGCAATATTAGATATAGAGGAAGCTGTGCGATAGAACCTAAATAAAGATGGAGTATAGCAGAGGATAGGGAAGAGATACTGGTAAATAAACATACAGAAAATATGCAAAACTGCACCAGAAATAAAGAGTAAGTTCCTTAGTAGTCGGATCCATTGACTCCGTAAGAAAAAAGATTTATCCCCAATACGAACCATGCTTCATTTTAAGCTTGGCAACATACATAAATACATGATGGCTGACACCTCGTTATCGAGTATGGCCATTGCACAATATAACACTATTAATAATTATTATTTAATTCTATCGCGCAATGCCTGTGCGTGAAGATTTATTTTTCAGCGACACTAGCTATAACCCGAAAAGAAAAGATCAACATCATCAGTAACTACTGAGCCGCAGGTTTTATGTCGGAGTTATCACAGTTTCCTGAGTTACCTTCTCATAGAAGAATGCCCTCTCTCTCACACACACACACACACACACACACACACACACACACACACACGCGCACACGCACACACACACATACACACACACACACACACACACACATGATGGCTGGAACTCGATTTCGAGTAATGCCATCGCTTGATATTTAAGCAAGAGTATCACGGACGTGTTTTTTAGTCCTGCTAGGGACTTGCCTATGACCAGCAATGCCAGTCGCAGGTTTTACATAGGACTATCTCTTAGAGAGATGTTTTAATGAAGACTAGGAGTCTCTCGCACCATAAAAAAAATACAAAAACACATTTATTGGAAGGCCGTTGAATCTCGTGAGTTCCTCCTCCCTTTGACGTAATATTTTCATCCAGCAGGGTGTCCAAATCCTCTCTCCTCACCAAGTAAGTTGTCCGATCTTCAGTTCCATTGGAAACATGTAACCCAGTTCAACCTGTGCATGGTCGGATCGTTGGGGACTAAACCGGCAACCCCACATACATACATATTCATAGATATTCATACAGGGTACAATATAAAATATATTTTGCAGAAGAAGAAGAAGAATGATGATGATGATAATCCCAGGCCCGGCTATACCCAGCGTGCAAGGTATTACCCAGTTATGGCTTGTTCAAGTTTTACGAATTTGTTCAGGGTATACCATACAAATCGTGATTACAGTTGATTTACTTAATCTAGTTATCATTTTATTATCATTTCATTAAAATGATGGCCATTTCCTTACCTCTCTTGCTATTGGATATTGATCCAAAGATCTTTTATTAGATCGCAAATAGATCTTTATAAGTCTTAGCTTTGAAAAGCTTTTCATACATGAAACCACACACGTATAGATAGTCAGGAAATTTTAATGCCATTTTAAAGACAATCGAATTGTGATATGAAGGTCATTTGGTTGCTATTTCCAGCAAGCTTAATGACCACATCGAGGGTCCTTCGTTTCTACATTTATTAATAGACGAAAATAGTTGACAGCAAAATTGCTGAATATATGTTTAGTAGCTTCTTGTCTAGTTGTTTATTTTCTCCAGCTTGTAATATGATGATGTTATGGTGTATACAACCATTCTAGAGTGAATGAAACGGTATTTAGATTTTCAATTTACGTTCTGAATTTAAATATAGTCGAGGTCAATGTCTGCGGTTCACCTGCTACTGTCAACAAAATAAATAACAGACTTGCAGAAAAAGATAACGATGTGGCTGGAGTGGAACGAAAGAAACTAAACCTAGCATCAAATGCATTATAATAATTATTTCTACTTTCTGGCACAAGGCCAGCAATTACACCAGTGTATTATTGGTGCTTTATTTTATCGACCCCGTGGGGATGAAAGGCAAAGTTAACCTCGGCGAGATTTGAACTCAGACCGAAAAGGGCCACAACTCCATACTTCAATGCAGGGTGTCTGATACTCTACCGATACTGCCAATCCACCGCCCTTAAAGTTTCTACTTTTGGCACAAGGCCAGCAATCATCCCAGTGAATTAATACGGACGAAAGGCAAAGTTAACCTCGGCGGGATTTGAACTCTATGCTGCAAAGCATGGTGTCTGACGCTCTACCGATACTGCCAAACCAAATCTTTCCGATTTTTTACCCCAAATTTTCAGTCGTAATTTATCTTTCTATCATTTTTACGATCGAGGAAAACAACGTGTACGAATTCTGAAGAAACATCAAAACAACCTGAGTTACCACGCTTTTCTTTAATGTGGGCACGAATGTAAATTAGCATTCGCGGCCCGCTTCTCGAAAAGGTTGCCCATGCCTGATATAGAGGAGGAATCAACATCGAAAGGAAGAAAAACAAAGTTGATTTGAATTCAGACATCAGAAAGCAAGACACAATAACATAAAAAATTCAATCCGACCTTCTAAGAACTCTGCCAATTTGCCGCCTACAGAAATTATATATGTACAGCCAAATATAATCGACTGGGATTAAAAAGTAAACGGGCTTTCTCCTACAGGTTTGCAATCGTGCCCTTGGCAGTAAAGACTTCTGATGTCCTTGTCCCAAGGGCTACCTCCCTACTCACCATCAGAGGCGCTCAGCAGGCCGGCCGCAGGTGTGAGCCTCGCGAGATGGAATGGTTCTTCTCGCTTACCATCCTCCGGGGAAACGCCTTTGCCATTCTGTCCACCGGGGCTGTGGGGCAGCCAGCACGTGGGACCCCATTTGCTCACAATACAGAGAGATGGGGAGGGCGAGAGAGATGGAGGTGATGATACTGGGAGTTCGGCTCTTCCACGTTTAGACCATATCCTTGTGTTTATAATCTATATAGAAAATTATTTATTTCCCAAGACTTATATACGTACATCTACTTCAAAAGAAGAAAAGCAGATCGAGTAAAAGGAAACGAGTTCGTTGCACTCATAGTACTCTTTCTATAAATACTTGCTTACAGTCAAGTACTGGGGTCAAATTAATCTACTTTATCTTCGATAAAAGTTGTTGGACTTGTTCCTAAATTAAAAACCATGTTACAACCCCATTTGCTCATGATAGTGAGAGATGAGTAGGATGAGAGAGACGGAGGTGATGACAGTGTGAGTTCGGCTCCTCTGTGTTCGGAATTGGTGTACATGTGTGTGTATTGTTACACTATCGATAACTTATTGTCTATATTGTAATCTTAACTATAACAAAGAAAGGAGTGCGGGACTGCGTCCAGAATATATTTTTTTTTATCCCGTTAGTAAAATAAGTTGGATTACTTTGAATAAATAATGAATGAATATTACATAATTTATGTACTAAATTTCGTAACTCTTGATTAAATATAAATAATTTTATTGCTTATTTAAAGATTCACTTCTTTACAATTTCCAAATGTCAACACTTCCGGTTAGCGCCTGTTGTATTATAACACTTATAAAAACATTGCATATATTTCCGTCGCTAATTTTCTCCTAAATCAGTTTACATATAATATCGTCTTTTTTAAATATATCATGGGTTACTTTACTGATTACATAAGAGTGTAACACAGACTCTCTTCAATTTCTGTGGATATTGTCAATTACGATTTTATTTGACGTATCATATCAACATGCATCTATATTTGCGTAAAATATCAATATACACACTACACATGCTAGCAGAAAACCACTCGAAGGGTGGTTTTTCTGCTAGTCTGATCAATAAATATAGCCAGCTGATTGTTTACAGCAGATGCAACATAATTGGTAGCAGTATCAAATCAGGTTTTTATAGAGTGTCTTGCTTGCAGGAAAACACAGATTATCGCTAGGTCTATCAGCTGCAGGCTTTTCCAAATAAATAAATAAAGAAAGAAGAGTGTTACTTTATGTTAATGAGGCAGGAAGAATGATAGGAAATTTTACCTCGCCGGATTTGAACTCAGGAAAGAAGGCATTAATTAAATACTGCAATACATTTTAAAGATTTTTGCCAGTCTACACACTATATTATATTAATACTAGGGGACATGTGTCGTCAATAATGACTACAATATTGAACTCTTTGAAGTCTAAAATTGATATGCTATTTAAACTAGGATTACTGGATATATGAATAATCATACAAACTGGGAAATTTGCGTTTTCATAGATTTATTGTTTGCATAAGAGAAAGCCCATAGTTTATGTTGATTACTGATACGTCAAAGTAATTAAAGATAAAAATGATATATTAATAATTTGTTTCTCAGATATAATTACATAAATGTTCAGCTTGTATGTACACACGCCATACGTGATTAAATATGTCATTGCCTTTGGAGAATTAACTATATACAGTGACATATGTAGGGTTAGAAGCCACGACCTTGTGACTGAAAAGCGAATTACTTATCGTAACAATATGACGGAAAGAGTAAATGCAGTGTGTGTGTGTGTAAATTTTAAAGAGGTACAGATGGAGTTGTGTATGTATGTACATATATATGCATATGCATATATATATATATATATATATATATATAGGAACAAGTATGACCCCGACGGCAGAGCTCAAGCCGTTTCGACGGCTATTTCTGGACTAAATAAGAATGTTTAGCCTGGTAAATAAATAGCCGAACTTCTCAGTGGGCATTTCCTTATATAGGAAGAGAGTAATTGTCAAGAGGATTGGTCAAGAATTTGTTGTAAAGACAGATAAATTTATCGTGGCATTTGGTGGGAGGTAGGGGTGGCTGAACTTTGTTCTACCGGCAAGTTCAGCCACCCCTACCTCCCACCAAATGCCATGATAAATTTATCTGTCTTTACAACAAATTCTTGACCAATCCTCTTGACAATTACTCTCTTCCTATATAAGGAAATACCCACTGAGAAGTTCGGCTATTTATTTACCAGGCTAAAAATTCTTATTTAGTCC
>OZ024745.1:119279286-119316786 GCA_964016885.1 Eledone cirrhosa
TATTCCCACAAAACACAACACCATACGATACTAATAAATAAATATAGAAATATAAATATAAGCATATATATATGAGTCAATGAACATGCAAGGGAAGTAACTCTTGTATGTCATTTTTAACATCTCACAATCCTCACTATCGTTACAGGTGTGTAAAGAGAGTGAAGGGATATAGTGAGTGAGTGAGGCCGAATAATTGAATTTGCTGTCAACCAAGTTGACACTGCATTGATTTGTGTATTAACGCTGATATAATTAGATTAGTTAGGCCTCTATTTGTAACATCGTTAAGCTTTTATCGCTCACAATTTGTTCCCTATTTTTATTTTATTATTGTTTGTCTATCTCTCTTGCATGCATTTCTACATTTCTATGTTGTTGTTCTGTTGTTGTGTATTTGTCTGTTGACTTTCATTCAGTTTATCATTTTCTCTGTATGTCTTTATTATACTTGTCATTTATTTAATCATTTGTCTCTCGATGCATCAGTGAATCTATTTATCTATCCGTCTCTCTGTCTGTCTATCTATCTACCTATCTACCCATATCCCCCCTCTCTCTCTATCTCTCTATCTCTCTCTCTCTCTATCTATCTATCTATCTATCTATCTATCTATCTATCTATCTATCTATCTATCTATCTATCTATCTGTCTGTCTGTCTGTCTATCTATCTATCTATCTATCTATCTATCTATCTATCTATCTATCTATCTATCTATCTATCTATCAATCTAGCTGTCGTCTGTTCTACAGTGTGGATGTAATTCACTTCGCGCAGAAGTTTTGTTCAAATTTATTGAGGAAATTTTGTGAGTTCAAACTTAATTTTGATACAATTGTGTAGCTTGACCCTCCGTCTGAACTGTCAGGCGGTGGGTCAGCTCATCTTTACCCCTCCTAGAGGTGAAAAACCTGTTTTAAAAAAATTTGTGGCAAAAAAATTTCAATCGTCTAACAGAAATGTTAAACGCAGCGAACGAAAATAGTGGTGGGGGGGACAGCGGTAAGAGTTGTAAGCTCGCACGCTTTAGTCCCCCCTTCCTTCCCAACTAACGTCATAGAGAAGGAAGGAAAAATTAAAATAAAAACAGACGAATCTGCGGAGAAAAAAAAGGACGAAAACACAAATCTGGACATGGATTCCAACAACGAAAAAAAAAATTTGAAAAATTGCATGACAATACTAATAACACAAACAAAGACACAACAAACACAAAAATAACATTTGAAAATAACACCATAACAGAAAGCAAAGCAGACGACAAGATTTCATTTGCACAGAAAACAAAGAAATCTTTGACTTATATACCGGAAAATATTTCAGATGTGGCACGAAGGATCACAGACGCCAAACAATACATAAGTGAAGGAGAGAATGGTATTTTATCGGTAAAAATGCCTCAAGAATTCACCAAAGACATTGAAAGCCGAACGGTCAAGTTTCGGACCATCAACAACAGTACAAAAAAACCTGAACAGCCTTCTCAAGCAGATATCAAAACAGTACTCACAGAAGTACTTAATGAAACCACTTTCATAAGAAAAGACAGACTGTATGGAAGCCTAGCAATTATCCTGAAGAACGAATCGGCGGCAAAAAAATGTGCTTTGTCACCGATTCGTTCGAAAAATTTTACCTTTTATCCATCTTATATGGGTAAAAGAACTCAACGTATATGGCTGGATGCAATGATGCCAGATGTGGACTACTGCTGGCTCATAGCTGGCTTCATCGATCCAGTGAATGACAACGTGATTTCCATTGGGAAAACCACAGGCAATGCGTTCAGTGGAACAGGTATAGAGTTGGTAGTGCAAATGAAGCCTGAACGCATCGCCCAAATACCCGACAGAATCCTATTAGAGGACCACGGGTATATAAACATTAGCGTGGAGGGGAGAAGGCCGTCCTGCCATATCTGTGCAGGCAGAGGGCACCTGACGGCCGCTTGTCCCCAACTCAACAAAAAGAAAACCCTGCTACCAACACCAGCCCCGCCACCACCACCACAACAGATAAACAAACAACAAAACTCAGTCCCACCCAACCCGTCCCTCAGTAAAACCACACCACCACCACAACACAAACAGTCACAACACATTACCCCAAAACAAAATACAGGCCCACCCAACCTCTCACTCAATAAAACAACACAACCACCGCAGACACAACACACAACACAGTCTAACATAGTGACATCCATCTCCCCCACAAAGAAAACCAACACGGAAACATTACCAGCAAACATACCTCTTCCCTCCAACACTGAAGATAACCCAACGAATTCGGAGGAAGAAACGGAGTCCTTCAGACAGATTAAAAGGAAAAAAAAGAAAACATGTGCAAAACACACAAGGCCAAACAACCCCCACCCAAATCTCAACACAATCCAACAAAACAGAAAACACCCCTCCAGCAACAAACAAAACCAAACCTGCCCCTCCCCTCTTCGAAACACTCACACCATCCGAAAAAAAGACATTACACTATACTTACATCAACAGAAACAATAATAAATTAAATAAACTCATATACAATAATCCTTCGGTACAAACCGAAGGTGTAAACTTTGTTTCTTCAGAAAACTACCCACATTTAAAATTAATAAAGATCCCAATGAACCTCTACCAAAATCTAAAAAAGGATTTTAAGGAGGACGTAGGACCACCCTCTGTCAAACCCATAAACCGCGTCCTACTAAAAAGCTTTCCCCCTCCCCTTCCCCCCCCCAACACAACTCCAAACACCCCAACCCCACCACACACTGACGACCCCACACCACCACAAGACACCCCTTCACCCAACACCCCCGACCCCATGGAAGTCGTGCAACCCGAACCCCGGGAAGCGGAAAGGTAGGTCTCTACACTCTCCTTTGGCTCTGCCGCCCACATGGATGTGTTAAGAGTAGGATGTTTGAATGCACGTGGCCTGGGCTCAACTTGGAAGCAAGCAAAGCTTCTAAATGACCTCAGGTCATGTAGTATAAATGTAATGGTTATCTGTGAGACTCGAATCAGCGTCGTGCGGCAGCTGGCCCCCACCTTCGATGACTTTGAGGTGCATGCATCTCTCTGTCAACCTGGAGGTGGGGTGGGGTTGTCGTACTGCTGCAAAAACACCTGGGTCTTGCCGTACAGGTTGTGCACTTGAAAACAACACCACCAACAACAAATACAACAACAATAACAAGAACAACAAAAACAACAACCCCAGCACAAACGAAAACAACCAAACACATAAAAAAAACGTTTGCAGAAAGCCTTGCCAAAGAGACAGAGTTTATAGAAATAGATCTGTCAAACCAAGAGCAGCACCTAAAGGATGTTGCGCAACATATAACTTTCGAAGGTAATGGCTTTCGAATAAGTACCTCACCGGAAATTAGGGCCGCGACCTTAATAAAAACAATTTTCTTCCGGACGATCTGCTCACAAACCAAGAAATAGCGCGGTGGAAACCGCACTAAAGGATGCAATGCCAGAGGGCCAAGCAGTACGGAAGCATCTCGGTGCTCTTTAAAAGCGAGGCTCTCGCCGAGATATATTCGGTGATTCCAATTAGAACGAGCCAACACATCTTCTTCCCAACATACATGGGAAGAAGAACCCATAAAATAAGGATGTCCTTGATACCACCGAGCACCAACATTTGGTGGATCCTGGGTGGTTTTTTGGAGAAGAGTGAAGACAACCTCCTCTCTGTAAAAAAAATCAATCCGACAGAACTGGAACGAGACCTCATTGGAGCTTTTGGTTCAAATGAAACCGGAGAGAATTGAAAAAATACCGGAAAAGGTGCCGGTGGATGATAACCATGTTGTCCTCATCGCAGTGGAGGGCAAAAGACCACAATATTTCAAATGTGGAATAAACACACATTTAAAAGCATTTTGCCCAATACTGGATGTGGAAAAACAAAAGAAGGCGTTGTTACCAGCCCCAAAACTGCAACAGACACACCCGAAAACAAAAAAAAACACAACGCCCAAACCATCAACATCCACCCAACTATCACAAACCACAAAAGACACCACACCAAAAGTTCCCCTGAAGGACTCTGCCCCACCCCATTCCCCTCTGTCAAACACTCCCACAAACACACATACACAAACACTCCACCACCACACAACATACCCCTCCCACCTACCCACAATGATAACACCTCAGACACGGGAACATCTACATCTCCAAGTGAGGATGAAGTGGAACCCCCAAAATCCAAGAAGCAAAAGAGACACAGAAAAAATACAACAAAAACATCAAGTGAAAACACGCACACACCCAACACTGACATAAACATACAGCCACAAACGACAATCACACCAACAACACAACCAGACACTTCACCAACAAAACAAACACACATGCCACCACAATCACAAACCCGAACCACAAAAAGAAAACTACAAACAGAAACAGTACACATAAAAACAAGAAACAAAGAACTGGTGGAAACTGTCCGAAAGGACCCCACAATACAAATGGAACGGAAAACCTTCCCCACCAACGACCCACCCCAAACCTCAAACTTATCAGGGTAACAACCCTATAGTACGAAACTTTAAAAGGGAACTTCCCACATGATGTGCCCCCCCCCTTTCCAAACAACACCTTAACCGTGTCCTGCTAAAAGGATTCCCTCCCTCCCAAAACACCACCAGCCTGGACATGGAGATCGAACAACCCGACCTCCATGAAGCGAAAAGATAATTGTCCTGCCTTTTCTCTCCTTAACTCTTCTTCACCAACATGGCGACTATACAAGTTGGATGTTTGAATGTACGTGGCCTGGGCATGCCCTGGAAACAGGGCCAGCTTTTAAATGATCTCAAGTCACATTGTATAGATGTGATAGCCATCACCGAGTCCAGGATTCACGACAAGCAGCAACTAACCTCCCTGTTCGATGATGTTGAGATCTACGCATCTCTCTGTCAGCCAGGAGGTGGGGGGGGGGGAGTTGCTGTTCTGTTTCGAAAAAACTTGGATATCAAACTAGAGACGATTCACTTGGACCTGGAGAGCAGCCTGCTAGTCCTGGACGTGAATGGTAGTGAAGGTGGAGCTTTCAGACTGGTGGCTTTATATGCCCCGACTGGGACATCGCGACCAGAGTTATTCAAGCGCCTGGAGCCATTCCTGGGAACGTCTCGCTCCTTAGTGTTAGTGGGGACTGGAATGACATCTTAGACGCACGTTGGAACTATGTAGGGTCTTGTGATAATAGAGAGGTGTGTAATAGCATAAAAAAATCTCATCAGCCAATTCCAACTGGCTGATAGATATCGACTAGACGTCCCAAGTACACCACTGTGGACGTGGAGCAACCGCACTGGTCTTCTAGATCGTATTTAGATAGATTTTAATTAGACAGAATGATAAAGAAACATTAAGCTCTGAACATTAATCAGTATACACTAAGGATGAAAAACTCAGAGCTGTATGGGAGCCTCACAAAAGTCAGCTCAAAAGTGACACAGAGGAGACTGAGGTTAGCTGGACATGCTCAACGACATCCAGAGTTGACATTGCACCCAGTACTCCTGTGGGAGCCCCTACATGGACACACTGGAAGGGGAAGCCCAATGTTAACGTATGTTGATGCCCTAAGGGCAGACACTGGTCTGTTGGAGACGCAGGACATGGCAGCGATAATGAGGGACAGAGACCGCTGGAGAGAACAGTCCATGGATCTCGGGAATTTTACCTGCTCTCGAGAAGCTGTCCACAAATGCACACGGTTGCCTATTCAGACCACAAATTAGTCACCTGTATAGTTAACCTTGATAGAACACATAGACAGGGACCAGGATACTGGTAGCTAAACTAGTTAAGTCCCAGTGTACGGGGGCGATCGTCAACAACGGCCTTCAAGAGAGCAATTAGAATAGAATCGATAGCATTTAGCAAGGAAGTAGCTTTATAAAAAAACAAAACTGAAAAGGAACTGGTAGCTAAAGTAGAAGAGACACTTAGGAATCGCAGTACAGCTGACGTGCTAGCGGCAAGAACGGCACTAGACCAGTACTTCAACGTGAAACACGAAGATTGTATTGTCAGAAGTAGAACGCGTGCTCTAAGAAACGAGGGAGCCAAAGCTGTTAGCTAGGCCCGAGTGGCAGAGGCGAAAAGTGGCAATAAATCCATAATTCCATCTTTGCAAGACAAAGATGGACGCCTTCAACTTGAATCCAAGCAGATGTGCACGGCCTTCCAACAGCATTTTGTACAACTGGTCGGGCAAAGCGGTACGCCGAGCGAGGTGGACTTCAGTTCCTACATCGACGGCGTACCACGACTCTCGAGCACGGATGCAGAGAGCTGCGAAAGGCCGATCACAGCGGGCGAAATAGAAGATGCCCTAGGCCACTGCGGAAACGCAAATCACCCGGTTTAGATGGTCTACCCTATGAGATTTACATAGGCAGCCAGACTTGTTCTCTGGCGTTCTCGAAGTGGCCTACTGCAACTGGCAGCAGGACGGGAGGATTCCCAGTTCTGTAGGCAGAGGCTTAGTAACGCTGATCAGGAAAGATGAGAAAAAGGGGGATGAGATAAGCAATTTCAGGCCCATAACACTGCTTAACACAGAGTTAAAGATTTTGGCCAAGGTGTTAGCAACGAGGCTGGCGCTTGTCGTCGAGAACCTGGTAAGGGAAGCGCAAATGTATGCAATCCCGACAAGGTACATACACGACAACCTCCACCGCATGCGATACATCATAGAGAGGGTATTGATGTAAACCTGGCTTCGGTGGGGCTCTGATCAATTTAGATCAGTCTAAGGCATTCGATAGGGTCGACCATCAATACTAGGAAGCGGTTCTCAAGGCGGCCGGTTTCGGTCCCGTTTTCAGAGGCTGGATCAAGGTGATGCACACCAGCATCTGCTCGGCAGTCAAGGCGAATGGCTACCTATCGGAGCCGTTCGCAATCACGTGTTCCATTCGACAGGGATGCCCTCTCTCCTCCATTCTCTACGTATTGACTCTAGAGCCACTGCTGCGGAAGTTTTTGCAGGGCATCCCTTTAGAACTGGGACTGCGAAAAGCGGCGTCGGCTTATGCCGACGATGTAACGGTAACGGTGTCGAAAACCTCGGAAGTCGTGGTAATCGGCAACCTATTACAGGAATACGAAACGTTGACAGGAGGAAGACTAAACCCAAACAAGTCTATCTATCTATATATAGTGTATTGTTATTTATTAATGTGAAAGTTTTATGATTTTTATGTAAATTCCCCGCCGTCACGTCTTGTAATGTCAAATTTGTGTACGCCCCTGTGGCAAATAAAGAAAGCTATCTATCTATCTGTCTGTCTCTCTCTCTCTATCTATCCATCTCTCTGTTCATCCACCCGTCCATCCATCAATGTATCTGTCCATATGTCTGTCCGTCTCTTTGTCAGTCTATCCCTGTGACTCCTAAAATAAAGTACCAGTAATGTACTGGGTATTTGCTGGCCTTGTGTCAAAAGTAGAAACAATTATCTATCAATGGAGGTTGGACGCCATGCTTTCCAGCATAGTTACGTCCCTTTACAGTCTGAGTTCAAATCCCGCCGAGGTTAACTTTGCCTTTTATCCTTACGGGGTCGATAAAATAAAGTACCAGTAATGTACTTGGATAATTGATGGCCTTGTGCCAAAAGTAGAAACAATTATCTCTCTAACTACATTAGTTAACAGCCCATCTGATTGTCTGTGTGGCTGTCTATCAGCTGCCTCCTTCTCTTTCTGTCTATTTCTATATGTCTGTGATGTGTGCGTGTCTATGTTTACCTCTCTATCTGTTTCTCTAACTACCTACCTACTAACATTTCTATCTATCTATCTTTCGTTCTTTGTCTGGTTTATTGCATAAACTGTAAAAAACGATGTCTTCTTCTTCTTCTTCTTCTTCTTCTTCTTCTTCTTCTTCTTCTTCTTCTTCTTCTTCTTCTTCTTCTTCTTCTTCTTCCAGCCACCCCTAATTCAGTTAAGGGAACAGAAATGAAAGTATTATACAAATTTGTCCATCTGTATAGCTGGAAGCCGACTTCAGATCAGCAAGTAAAGTATTCTGGCAGACCACCCGCCGACATCTTAATAAGAAGCGCCTGGGGTCCTCCTCTCTTTAGAAATGGGCATCCTCGAGAGCTGGAGATAATACTTTGCTGATCTCCGAAACCCGATCACAACAACATCTTGGGATGTACATGAGGTGCATCTGAGAGCAGTGATTAATCTCTCAGGCTGAGGTCACAAGCAGTTAGTAAGCTCAAATGTGGCAAGTCCACTGGGGAATATAAACCCAGCCCGAGATGTTAAAAGCCTTAAATAGTGAAGTTATTCTCTGACTGACTCGTGTGTGCCGGGTAGCCAGGATATCTGGAAAGGCACCTAAGCAATAGCAATCGGGAGTGATAATCCCAATTTTTAAAAAGGGAGACAAGAGAGATTGTTCCAATTACATAGGAATCTCCTTGTTAAGTTACCCCGGTAAAGTCGATGCTAAGTGTCTGATAAACAGATTATTGAGTCCAAGCAGCACAACCGATCAAATATTCACACTGCAGCAGATATTTGAGAAATAGTGGGAGTATTGCCAAGAAGTATATGACCGCGTTCCTCGTGACCTGTTGTGGAAGGTTGTGTAGGTGTATGGGATGATAGTCACTTCTTGCTGCCCTGATGTCCCAAATACGAATGTCCGAGTATTGGTTTGGGGACAAATGGTGCTAAATCGAAATCATTCAATGTGGGAGTCGGACTCCAACCAAGGTGTGTACTTTCACCTCTCCTGTTCATTATTTACATGAACAGGATTGACATGCGAAGCCGGGTTGTAAGTAATATAACGACTGGTGGGTGTAAAATAAATCGACTAAAGGTGATCTCCGACCTACACTTGCTAGGTTTGATGACGAGTGCTGCATGGCTGGAATGAAAATCAGTAGTGTGAAAAATGAGACACTCGTCTCAAGGAAGTCTGCGTAGTGCACTCTGCATGTAAATGGAGTTCTGCTGAATAAGGTAGAGAAGCTCAAGTATCTCCGTGCCGTGTCTTCGATTGATAGAAGGCAGGAGCTGAATTATGTGGAATAATTGTGGGAGCTGATGCAGTAATGCGCCAGCTTTAGCATTAAGTATCAGAAGAATGGAGGTAGGTGTAAAGGCCAAACTCGCTATCTTCAATTCGGTATTCATGCCAACCCCTACCTATGGTCATGAATCTTGGGTAATGACCAAAAGAATACGATTGCGAATACAAGCGGCCGAAATGGTGTTCTTCCGAAGGGTCTTTGAAGTAACGTTACTCAATAGAGTGTGTAGCTTAGTGATCAGAGAGTCACTCCAGGTAGAGCCGCTACTTTTCCAAAATGAGAGATCACAGCTCCGGTACTATAGGCATGTGGTTAGAATGTCTCAAGAAAGAACCGCTGGACAGAATTTACGAACAAAACCAACTGGCAGGAAACCCAGGGGTAGATCCCGAGCAAGATGGTTGGTTGGCTGGTAATGCTTGGGGATCCAGCCGGTTCAGTTGGAGGCGCTTGCTTCTAACAGGACCCGCTGGAGTGTTTTAGGACTCTGCCCCACAAAACCCTCTCAAGAATAAGTGGAAGAACAAGGAGAAGAAGGGTAGCACGTTCAGCCGTTTCCACACCTAGGACGATAATTGCTACAGTATATTTGACCCTCGTCTGTGATCCCAACATGGTTTCACAAAGTTGACAATAACTGTTCTCTTGTGTACTAACCTCTCGTCTTTACTCATGTGAAATACGAGTCCTTTACAACATAAAGTATACATATTTAAAGCATATTCTAAGCGACCCCACTCACCAACAACGTGAGTCTAGCATCATGCGCAAGTGTCGAATGGCTGGTTGGGACACCTCACATGATTCCCAAATGAGAGGCATGCTAATAAGATCCTGTATTGGTACTCCCAAGGAAAGGGGTGAAGAGGACAGCCCAATATGAACTGGCGGCAGACTGGAACGAAGTGCTGATAGATGCAACAGACCGTCGCCATTGGTGCACTTTGATTGCCTCATGCCTCTTAAGACGCGGGAGCTTCTAAGTCTAAGTCAAAACGCCAGCTGCTTCGTATGGACTGCATACAGAAAGATTTTGAGGTGAGCTGCTATCTTGAGAATACGAGCCACGTTACCGCTCGACCTGGCATGTTATTAAATTGAATAATCAGGGGACCCCAAAGCGGATGATTCCTCCCTACATAGTATACGCTTATCCTCAAATTTAAGGACTGTGTAAAGCCCTATTTTGAAGCATTTGAAATACGCGAAAACTACTGTGAAATTAAAAAAATTTATTGCCACCAATCGTAATAATAGATATAGGATGGTGCAGATTCTTTTGAAAACGTATGCATTCCTTGTGCAGAATTTAATGATCTACTCAAAAATGTCTTTCCAGGGCTGGCCTGAGTAGTCACCATGTATATATAAAGCTAGACAAAGGATATACGTCAGGATATGTTTTTGTATTCTGATGTGCACATATGGAGCTATGTTTGTAAGAGAGACATTTAAGAGTTTGGCGGGTTTAAAAAAGCCACTGTGGAAAACAGGATTCGTTTTAATAGTCATTACAAATCATACTTAGTAAATAGGATGTTTTAAATAACAGAGAATTTTGCCGTAACGTTAACGGCTGTCTGGAGAATATACTCAGAGAAACCTGCAGCATGAAGACGTAAAAGGTAAAATGGACGCTAGCTTACTTTAAATTATTAACCAGAGAAACTTTAAACAAAATTACACCTTTAGTGTTTAGAATAATAAATGTTTAAATTACTTTTACTGGCAAAAAAAAAACAAAAGAAAATGGAAGGGAAGGTAGCTACAATATTTGGAAGTGAGTTTGATAATTAAATCTATTCCGTGCTGTTAAAGACCACTCTTCTACTTTTCTATATGGTTCTATATATAACTAGGTCGATTCCTGGGGTGACACCTTAATACAGATATTCCATAATATATTGTAGAGTGGTAGCATTTGAAAAATAAAAGAAGAAAAAGAAGGAGGAGAAGAAGAAAGAGGAAGATGAGGAGGAGAAGAAGAAGGATGAGAAGAAGAAAAAGAGAAGGAGAGGAGGAGGGTGAGGAGAAGGCGCTGCTCCTTGTAGTTTAGGTAATAAATCACAGACAGACAGATATATAGATAGATATATAGATAGGCAGATAGATAAATAGAGAGATAGATAGATAGACAAACAGACAGATAGATAGATAGATAGATATATAGATAGGCAGATAGATAAATAGAGAGATAGATAGATAGACAAACAGACAGATAGATAGATAGATAGATATATAGATAGGCAGATAGATAAATAGAGAGATAGATATATTTCTTTATTAGCCACAGGGGCACAAAAGAAGGGGACACATACAAAGGGGGAAGTTTACATACAATAAATAGAGAGATAGATAGATAGACAAACAGACAGATAGATAGATAGATAGGCAGATAGATAAATAGAGAGATCGATAGATAGACAAACAGATAGACAGATAGATAGATAAAGTTATTTAGTAATATAGAACAATTCGAACAAAAGATAAATACAGGTGGTATATAATCTAAATCCCTTTCTCTATTGATTAGCATAAGAGGCTACATAAGAAAGGCGAAGTATCGTAAATAATAGTTTGTGAGATGGAAACACATTAATATACAAGGCTGGGTGAAAAGAAACTATTGAAAGTTATTTATCACTGTTGGCCTACTGTGACTACTTGGAACAACACCAATGACTTTATATTCATGTAAGATAGGGCCCCTCCTAATTTTTCACGCACTATGTGTAGCTTGTGTCGTTGAGGTCTACATGAATGGCCAGCTAGAAGCTCTACCTTAACACCATGCGGTTTTTTCCATTAGGGGCGAAAGAAGACGTTTATAGCTGAAAACCCCAGACTCTGACTCAATTGGAGGAACGCTAATCAGGTCCTGTATTTGTACTCCTAAGGAAAGAGGTGAAGAGGACATCCCAATATGAACTGGACGCAGACTGGAACGATGGGTTGATAGATGGAAGGTAGTTTCTTTATAGCCCCTCCCCTATCCTGTAATGTTATTTCACAGCAAGTGATCTAGTGCTACTCATTCAAGTAATCTAGTGCCTTTCATCCTTAAGGGGTCGATAAAATAAAGTACCAGTAATGCACTGAGGTAATTGCTGGCCTTGTGCCAAAAATAGAAAGAATTATTTCCAGACAGTCCATAGCATATAAATTGCATCTCCCTCTACAATAGGAAGTAACAGATCAAGTGTAAGTAACTACTCTACCTTTTCATCCTCAAGCTTTTAAATTGCATCAGAGATAGATGTGTTATTTTCTATTTTCATTTTTAAAGGAATCAATATGGTTATAAGTACAACTTTTAAAGCGTATGGCGGTAGCACCTATGTAGTAGAAGTAATTTTTATGTGCAGACATTCTGTTTGAAAAGTTCGTTCTTAATAAGACATTGTTTATTTGATGGGGACGGGTTAGGTATCCTTCAGTTGTACATTCTATTTTCATGCGAAGGAACAAGCTTAGTGGTTAGAGCGTTGGGCTTGCAATTGGGAGGTTATGCAATCAATTCTCGTACTGGGTAATGCAATGTGTCCTTTATTCACGTTGTTTCAGTTTACTCAGCTGTCGAAAGCTGGTGCCAAGTTGTATCGGCCTCTCCTTTCGCTTGGACAAAATTGGTGGGGTAGAGCAGGGAGTCTAGCATCCATGGCTGACTGATGTTCTTCCATAAACAACCTTGCTCTGACTTGTGACTTACGGAAATTTCTAGATACAAATCCCATGGTCATTCGAACCCGGGTCTTTACCTTTTAAATTCTATTTTCAGTACCAATGATTACGCGGTTATTTACTGTTTTATTAGACATAGTGCAATCTAATCTAATCTAATCTGGCTGAGTTTACACTCACAAATAAGAAGAATCTGGGCCGCCCCTAGGATTTGGTGTACTTCATATTTGTTTCGGTTGCTGAATACAATCAGGCGTCGCTGCTTCTCCTGAAGGTCAATAGTCTCTTCTAACTCGAGCGGGAGCACCTTTCCATTAACAGTTTGCATTGATCATCTGCACAGCCGCATTGTTCTCAGAACTACTACAACAGTCTTACGATGCGTGCAGCTGGAAATACTGCCACCCATTGATTTGGCAGGATCGCAACTAATTTCTACAGCTGAGTAAACTGGAGGAACATGAAATAAAGTGTCTTGCTCAAAGACACAACACGCCACCCAGTCCGAGAATTGAACTCACAACCTTTCGATTGCAAGCCCCATGATCTAACCAGTAAGCCATGCGCCTTCACATAGTGCAATATGTTTCCTAATATCTGTGTTTTGTGTCAGAGTGGAGTTTGGCCCCTCGTTTTGAGTTATATGTCTAGCAGGGGTTGGATATTATGTTATGTAGTATATCTATACTACTCGTATTTTTCTTATTCAGCTTTTCTAATATTAATTGCTGTTATGCTACCGGTTTCATTAGGTGTGATAGTGTTTGCTAACTTTACTGTGTGGCAATTCAATATTTTATGGAATTAGTGTGAGGAGAGAAATTGCTATCCAAGAAATTGGTGACTACACTAACTACTTATATAGAGTTGAACCATGTAATATTTATCTTACGTAATCTATAATTTTTAGTTGTGTTTTACATTGGATATTGTATATCATATCAGACTGGTGTAAAATACTAGGTTGCTGTGAATATTGTATTACTATGCGGTGATGGCCACTATTTTTCACACAGATGGTACATACTAACTTTTTATCATTATTATGTATGTCTAAATTGAAAGCTGATTTGGCGGCAGGAATCATGGGATTGATGCGAGGGGTTTCAGATGCTTTAGTTGCTTCATTATTTCTAATACTACTAATATTATTACTATTGTCATTATTGTCATTATTATTTTAATGGCTATATATATATTTCAAAAATATTCTTACACACACATATATATATATATATATATATATATATATATATATATATATATAAAAGAAGCTGTTTGCATAATTGCAAACGAATCGAATATTATTATTAATATTCGAAAAACTCAGATTACATTTATTGTATTCAGCCATGTAGAGCGATAACTAGTTGTTAGTTATTTGAATATGGCAAAGCCGGCTATTAATCGCTCGTATACATGAAACTGACTGGCCTACTGCTGATATGCAAATCTAGCTGATCATTGGGTCTGCTAATATGCAAATCAGGCCGACCAATCACTGTATATTTCAGAAAAGATCATTTATTTTCACTAGCTCTGACAGTTGACAGGTAAGCAGTAAACTGATGAAGGGTAATCACCCGGAAACATTAGTGTCTGCAGTTCTCTTTACATGCCAATACAAGACCGAGAATGAGGGGCTCATTCTACTGACATGGCTTTGCAAACGAATCGAATATTATTATTAATATTCGAAAAACTCAGATTACATTTATATATATATATATATATATATATATATATATATATATATATATGAATATTTATGCACAGGTCAATGGATATTAGGAAATCAAAGATGAGTTTATAACAATTTATAACTTTCGCTGCGAATATTAGGCAAATATGAACACTTTCTCTGATTCTCTTTGTACTCAGGAAAGCATAATTAGTTACACATCAGTAGAAAAGTACCTTTACTCTCAGTCCACATAGAAAACTATATTCAAACTATCTATATCAAACATATACGTGGACATCACAAAAATGTCCTGCTATTTAGTGTAATGTGCAAGTGTCGACGGCGTAATTATTTAAATACTGAATATATTTGCGCCCCCCCCCCCCACATATATATATATATATATATATATATATAATTAATTCCATTTTATGTGAATAATATACTGTTTGGCAGGTGGATATACATTGGAAGGTGGATGTGTATGCAGAAACAAAAGAGGTTAGGCGACTTAACGGGTTGTGTGTATTTGACGCATTTCAAGCAGTAATGGCTTTTCCTCTTACTGGGTCTTCCGTGGTGTGAGGATAGAATGAGACAATTATCACGGAGGCGGTGCAGTTGTATTTTATACTAATTGTATTTATCAATTAATCTTTACCCATGTTTCTTTGTTTGCTGGTCCTCTACCACAGCTTTCACAGAGTACCTCATCTTTGTAACACATCCAACATCATCATCGAGTTTTATTTATCTTTCAAGAACCTGAGAGAACTGCGTAGTTTTTCAGTCCAAGATGGAGTAATGTGAATTATGTACATTTATTTAAATTTATTATAATCTGGTGCTGGTTGTTACGCAATAATAGCGAACCACGTGTAAGAGCTTAATCAATAAATAAAAAGCTTCTCCGATTCAGTGATAATTTCGTCTATTTGCTGCTCACTATATATATATATATATATATATATATATATATATATATATATATACGTAATTGTAGGGACGGAAATAAACTTGGTTTACACCCCTTACTCTCTTGCAATGAAAATTAATATAGGCGCAAAACATTCTTACAATTATTAGACAAACATTCCTTCCCTGGACATTGGTAGAGGAATATTTCCAACTGTCAGTCGGTCCTTACAGTTCCTCAAAGTTAACATAAAAAGAACGACCTGAGGTAAAACCCGCAAAAAAAATTGAATGCTCCGAACAACAAAAATGTAATGCCAGGTCAATCGTATATGCAGCTATAATCGCACTAATTGCAACCAACTGTACAGTGTGAAGAGAACGGTATGTGGGCATGGCATATGACCGTTTTAAATAGCGGCAAAACTCATCTATTATGTCTTTCAAAGACCAGGATATGGAGATAGCCACGGAACTGGCAAATGAAGTATGGGAACAGAATGATAAATGAATACCATGCAGGATTAAATATCCCGGATAGGTTATTCTCCTATATTAAAGGAACAGAAAGATGATCACTTTGCCGAAGTGAAATATTGGTTTCTTATATAGGCACAAGACCAGCAATTTTTGGGGGAGGAGAAAGTCAATTAAATCGACACCAGTACGTGACAGGTACTTTATTTCATCGACCCCGTAAGGATGAAAGGCAAAGTTAACTTCGACGGGATTTGAACTTAGATCATAAAGTGCCGTAACTCTATGCTGCAAGGCATGGCGTCCGACCCTCTACCGATACTGCCACCCCACAAGGATATTACAGGGTCTACTATCTATTTTATACTTAATACGGCTTGTGGAAATTTATGACAATAAAATCATATAGATTATATATTTATTATTATTACTATAGTAATAATAATAAATTTGAAGACTAAAATCCAAAGAGGGCTCGATAAGGATAAATATATATCAAAGATCCCGTTAAGGGTGAAAGCTGCCATTCTTTGCTTAAACTTTAATCTGTTATTTTAATAAATATATATACATGGACACACTAGAAGGGGAAGACCAAAGTTAACATATGTTGATGCCCTAAGGACAGACACTGGTCTGTTGGAGATGCAGGATATGGCAGCGATAATGAGGGACAGAGACCGCTGGAGAGAACTCGTCCATGGATCTCGGGAATTTCACCCGCCTTAGATTGATAGATAGATATATATATATGTGTGTGTGTGTGTGTGTGTCTAGTTCGTTAGCTTGGCCACAGCGAAAGCTTCGATTTTACTAAGCTTCCACTTGTATATATATATATATATATATATATTGCAAGGTTTTTGATATGAAATCGTGTGTCGAAACAAATATTATTATACTTGGGGAGGGTCATGTTGTTGTAATAATATTGCCAGAAATAATAACAGAACACACTCACTGTTTGGTTGGTTTTCGCTTCTGTATCTTTTATATCACCATAGTTAGTTTATTTGGCAATCGATGTTTATCATTGATTGACCAACGGTTAAATATATCGATATAAATATATATATATATAGTCTATCAAAGTTATTTCGTTGCACATCTGCAACATCATCAGTGGTACTATTATTACGTTCCCTCCTATTGAACTGTAATGTCTACGCTAGAAAAATGGCGTAGACATTACAGGATCTGGTTTCAGAAGATCCCGTTAAGAATGAAAGCAGCGATTATTTGCTTAAACTTGAATCTGTACGGGTTTATATATATATATATATATATATATATATATATATATATATATACTTTTGGCACAAGGCCAGCAATTACCCTAATACATTACTGGTACTTTATTTTTACGACGCCGTAAGGATGAAAGGCAAAGTTAACTTTGGAGGGATTTGAACTCAGATCATAAAGGGCCGTAGCTCTATGCTGCAGAGCATGGCTGCCGATTCTCTACCGATAGTGCCAATCCACCGCTCTTATAATATTAAAGTAACTAAATACTGTAAAGTATTTTGTCAAGCGCTCTACCGATTCCGCGACCATCAAAAATAACAATAATTGCTTCTACATTAGCACAAGATACTTTAATTAATCGAGCCCATAAATTACAGTATTTCCCGGCGTCGAAAACGCTAGTTTTTCCCTAAAATAAGTCTCAAAAATCTACCATGAGTCCTGGAGACCGAAGATTGTTTATTATTTTTTTTTAATTTTTGGTTGTCAAAATTAGGGTGCGTCCTCGAGGACGAAACGTTTTCAGCGACGGGAGATATGGTAACTAAATTCACCAAAATTAATGTATTAAGTGAATAACTCTTGTGTCCTTATAAGTATTTAATGGTATTGTAATAAACTATAAACTCCACCTAGTAATCAACAATAACACTACTCCAAATTGCCAAAACAAAGTATATGAATGTCCTAAATAAAGATAAAAACTTCGTAGTTCGAAGAGCGCATTAAAATCCGAAATTCTGAAGTTGCATTGCCATATTTTTCTTCGGAGAATAATACCTATAAAATCTGCTCACATATATTGCGTACTTCCTTTCTTAATGATTGACTAGTTATACGTGTTTTAGATAAAACACATCCTTCTCTCTCTCTATATATATATATTTATATACGCACGCACACGCACGCACACGCACACACACACACACACACACACACACACACACACACACACACACACACACACACACACACACACACACACACACACACACATATATATATAGATATATATAACAAATGGTTTATCGATGTACATGGTTGAATACAATAAATGTAATGTGATTTTATTGAATGTTAATAATAATAATAATAATAATAATAATAATAATTGTTTCTACTTTAGGCACAAGGCCAGCAATTAACCAGTGCATTACTGGTACTTTATTTTATCGACCCCGTAAGGATGAAAGGCAAAGTCAACCTCGGCGGGATTAACAGATTAAAGTTTAAGCAAATTGTATTTGCATACCCATGGCGATTGTTTTGCGTATGCTTGTGTACGTACGTACGTATATGGGTGCGTGTATGTATATATTTAATTTCAATTACCTATGTATTTTATTTACTTTATTCTTAACTCTGAAGCCGAGAATCATTCGGTTTCCTAAATAAAATATCAGTCTACGACTTCTTTTATACCATAAACGTGGTTTTGTCTTTGCGTGTAATTGTTTTCACCGCACCAAATAATGACGTATTATCTTTGTTTTTTTCCGTTCTTTGATAGGGAACGTTTCCACGAACCAAAGTATCGTCTTTCTGTCTTCCTTCAGTTGCAACGTTTTTTGAAATATTTACTTCTGCGTTCACAGATTGATTTTTACAGTTTCAGAAGATCCCGTTAAGGGTGAAAGCAGCGAGTCTTTGCTTAAACTTTAATCTGTTATTTTAATAAATATTTGCTCTACGGTTCTTATATATCTGATATATATTTATCCTTATCGAGCCCCTCTTTGGGTTTTAGTCTTCAAATTTATTATTATTACTATTATATATATATTCAGGTGACTGCATCAACCAACCAAATCTCACTCATATATGAAAAAACAATCTGAGCCACTCTTTTTTTGAAGGCAAATATAATAAGAACTTTCTAACGCGAACTAGCGCGAAATTTAATATACTTATTCACATGACAGTCATCAACCAACCAAATTACTTTTCTAAAAACCTAGCATTTCGAGGCACTTTTTTCCATATAAAACAGAAGTAACATTCGAACACCAACCAGATGCAAGAAAAACCACAAAACCTCCATCTCAATCTACTTTTGAAAAGCACAAGAACTGCAAAACAGGTAAAGGAACCAAATAAATATATTAAAAAAAAAAAGACTCCAGTTGCATTTTCGATTTCATCTTTTTTCATTATACTTTCACTCGGGTAGGACACCTCGCTTTTTTTCATTTTGTAAAAAAACCTCACTTTCTAATATATATATATATATATCAAGTAAGAATATTTTCGAAACAGCGAGCGAGTTTTGAAATTATAAATATAAGCTATCACCGTATTTTGACTAAAGAAATTAAAGAAATTATTTAGCCTGATAGTGGGGTTACGAACCCTCGGAGAAATGGAAAAAGATGAGTATTGACGTACATGTACGGCGATAGCTTATATTTATAATTTCATATATATATATATAAATGTAACCTGAGTTTTTTGAATATTAATAATACCATTCGATTCGTTTGCAATTATGCAAACAGGCCTCAATTTTATAGCCATGTCAGTAGGATGAACCCTTAATTCTTGCTCTTGTGTTGGCATGTGCACAGAACTGAAGACACTAATGTTTCTGGGTATCACCCTTCATCAGTACATCTTACTGTTCATCTACCAAACTGTCAGAGCAGGTGAAAATATATGCTATTTTCAAAAATACACAGTGACTGATCGGCCTAATTTGCATATTAGAAGACTGGCTGATCAGTCAGATCTGCATATTAGCAGATCCACTGATCAGCCAGATTTGCATATCAGCAGACTGGCCAGTCAGTTTCTTCTATACGAGCGATAAATGGCCGGATTTGCCAAATTCAAATAAAAAAGAAAATTTTCGCTCTACATGGCTGAATACAATTTTCGAATATTAATAATTGTTTCTACTTTTGGCACAAAGCCAGTAATTAACCCAGTGTATTACTGGTCCTTTATTTTATCGACCCTGTAAGGATGAAAGGCAAAGTTAACATCGGCGGGATTTGAACTCAGACCATAAAGGGCCATAACATTCGATTCGTTTGCAATTATACAAACAAGCCTCAATTATATAGCCATGTCAGTAGAAAGAACCCTTCATTCTTGCTCTTGTGTTGGCATGTGAACAGAACTGCAGACAATTATGTGTCTGCTAATATGCAGATCTGACTGATCAGCCAGTGTGCTAATATGCAATCAGGCTGATCAGTCACTGTGTATTTTTGAAAATAGCATATATTTTCACTAGCTCTGACAGTTTGGCAGGTGAACAGTGAGCTGTACTGATGAAGGGTGATACCCAGAAACATTAGTGTCTGCAGTTCTGTTGACATGCCAACACAAGAGCAAGAATGAAGGGTTCATACTACTGACATGGCTTTAAAAATGAGGCTTGTTTGCATAATTGCAAACGAATCGAATGTTAATATTAATTTGTGCCAAAAGTAGAAACAATTATTAATATTCGAAAAACTCAGATTACATTTATTGTATTCAGCCATGTAGAGCGAAAATTTTCTTTTTTATATATATATATATATATTCAAAATTTAATTAAATTAATTTAAGGGTGTCATGTCAGAGGGACATGCGCCATATCCACTGTAGAATATGCTCCAAGATTCCAGCTAAATAGTTAGTTACCTACATAGCTATGTGTACTTACACACTTTTACAAATTATTCCCTGTGATTGTTCCATATGTTTATTTTAGATATATATATATGAATCAATTTCTAGTTGATAGATATATATATATATATATATATATATATATATATATATATATATATATATATATATATATATATATATATATTCGCATGTGGTTGACAGCTAAGAGAAAAGAGTACTCAATACCGAAGTAGGGTTTTATTCATTTTATTAAGGCTAAATAGTGAGTCTTGTTACTCCGAAGTTTCGCGTGCTTTTGTCTGATGACCTTGTGATAAACAGGCGAAACACCAGAGTAACCATACCCACTATTTATCCTTAATAAAATAAATATACATATATATAAGTGTGTGTGTGTGCATGTATACGTGTGTTTTCATGTGTGCGAGTTCATGTGTGTGTTAGTGTGTGCTTCCACTCTCACACGACGGATCTTCTTCAAATCAATGTGTAGAGTCCATTCAGTGTCCTTCACAGAATTTGAACAAGGGACATTATAGCTGCTTGACTTTTAATCTATCGATAACCATAATGGTACACACTCGAAGTAATTCTGCTTCTCCATATGAAAAATACCTTGAAATGAAACGTATTCTATATTTGGTACAGTAGTAGACTGATTCTAGATTTAAAATAACTTTACCTATTGTCCACACAGTATATTCGACATAAGCTAAGCTTACTCAGACTAGGGAAAATTGCTCGGTTACAGATTACCTTCTCAGAAACTCACCAAATAAAGACATGTCTAATTTTAGGTGAATCCAACAGGGAGCTAAAACAATTTTAAAAAGCTATCTTGTTGGTGATATTATTATTTAAATAAGATCTCAATAATGGGTATTAATTGATTCAATAAGAATTTATTTTGTCAATAATTGTAGATGCAGAGAAATTTCAATGAATTCAAAAACGAAAAGTAAACATAAATACACACACACACACACTCACACACAAATATATATATATATATATATATATATATATATATATATATATATATAGAGAGAGAGAGAGAGAGAGAGAGAGAGACAGAGAAATTGTGTAGGAGAGTGGGTGGGTGAGAGAGAGAGAGAGAGAGAGAGAGAGAGAGACAGACAGAGAAATTGTGTGGGAGAATGGGTGGGTGAGAGAGAGAGGGAGAGGGAGAGAGGGAGTGAGAGAGACAGAGAAATTGTGTGGGAAAGTGGGTGGGTGAGAGAGAGAGAGAGAGAGAGAGAGGTAGAAACTTAATTCAAGTGTTACAAAAATATATATTAAAACAAATTTAAACAAATATTAAGACGGAGAAGACTGAAAAACTTACTTGAAGATAATGAAAAAGAAAAAAAAAAGATTAAATAAAATGATGCAAATGTAGCAGGTAAAAGTTTCACTTTTTCATTAGATAAGGCAGCTTGAGTGTGTATTAAATGCTAGTTCTGAGATAATATTTAAATTTTTCGAAATGGTTCCTTGTGCCTTCTTTAAAACAGTAGTTCTGAAAGAAGATGGCGAAGAGATTATAGCACACGATAATGCTGTCAAGATGGCGCAGTGCTTTAAAATGACCTGAGCCAACTAAGAAAAAGTAACATATTTTTGTTGTTTATACCCTAACTTCAAGTAATCATTTTTTTCTTCTGTTTTTTTCTTGCTTTTATGTTATTTCTTCTTTTACCGAATTATCACAACTACGAAACTTTGATCAAACGTTTCAAAGGAAATTAAAAGAAAACAGAAAACTTCGCAAATGTTCGTCGTTATTTTTCTCTCGTGACTTTTACCATTCTAACTTACACCATTATCACTAACAGACCCACCACCTTTAACAACGCCAACACAGCCACCCTCATGAATACTATCCCTTCCACTGTTTCCTTATCTGACATCACTTTGTTCAAAATACTCACTTAATTTCACTGAAAGCAAAATTATTTATTTTCTTTTATACCAACATTTTGAAATAACTATAAAGACGATCTACCAAGGTCGCAGTAATAACTTTAATTAGTTGATCGAACAAAACAAGGGAATTTCAAGGTTTTATTTTATCATGATATATGCCAATATATTTATAATGTAAATGTTCACTAGAATCAGAGAAGAGTTAACAATAACACTACAAAATATTTTGTCAACCTTCAAGGAATATTTGTGACCGTGATTGGTACAAGACATGCCAATTTAGTCATGCCATGCTCAAAGGTCCTGTATGTATGTATGTATGTATGTATGTATGTATGTATGTATGTATGTATGTATGTATGTTTTGTTTTTAGTCCTGCAGGATGTCCAAAATCATCCTCCTCACCAAGAAACCTTAGTGGGGTTGCCAGTTTAGTCGCCAACGACCCGACCATGAGACAGGTTGTACTGGGATACATGTTACATTGTCAAAGGGCAAAGGAGCTCTTAAGAGTCAATAGCCATCCAAAATCACCGGGAGAGATGACCCCTTAGCCTTTTTCAAGGCAGAATTCTAGGAGAAGGAAACCTCTGATATAACACCTGCAACCCTGATGGTATCCAATGATGTTGACTTGTTTTTCTTTTTGGTAAATATCATATTGGTTAAGAGAGTGGGACTGGCTTTTTGCAGTGCTTTTGCTCACTATAAAAGCTTCACGGCACAGGCATTGCTTTGTATCTGGAGATCTCTCTGCACTTCTCGTCACATGGTACCATGGACCCAGCACTATGTGTCAATAATTGTCACAAGTGTAGTGTTTGTACCAGAGTTTTCAAGTCGCTGGCTGGACTAAAAAGTCACACTCATTCAGCGCATTGGTAGGGGTTCTCCTACACGGATATAAAGTAGTGGCCGTACTCGAAAACGAGTTGGCAGCCACCATGTATGTATGTATATTTAGAGAGAGAGAGTTAGTTTCACAACAAATTAGCAATGGTTTGCTAATTTTCTGTGGAACTAACTTTGTACTAAACTCGTCCTATGGACTGAGTGCTCTACTTACTACGGATATAACCTCCTGGTTTTTTACCGCAATATATATATATATATATATATATATATATAAGAAAATAAGTTGTTTTTTTAAAAGAGATGTCCCACGTGGGTGAAAGTATAGGGAACAGAAATTGTAAATGCAACTGGGTTTTTTTAATAATATTTTTTTTTTTGTCGGTTTCACAGTTCCTATGATTTTCAAAATAAAAATTGAGAGATTAAGGTTTTGTGTTTCTGTTGTGGTTTGTCTCCTCATTATATATATAACAGAGAAGGTGTGGTAAGAAACCAGGTGGACCATAACGCACCAGGGTACTCGATACATAGGGTAGTAGAGTGGGTAATAGGAAAAGAGTCAGGACCCCGACGGCTGAGCTCCGGCCGTTTCGACAGCTAGATCCGAAATAACCCAGCAGTTAGTTACCTATATATATATATATATATATATATATATATATATATATATATATACACACATTCCATTTTTGGTAAAAAGAGGAGCAAGCTGGAGAAAGCTCTCAACAGTCGTAGTTTTTAGTTACGATGAAGAATTTTATAAAAAAAAAAAAATAATAATGCTGATGTTACATAAATCGTTTAATCTGCTCGTGTGTCTGCTGGACACACGAGCAGATGAGGTGTGTTTTTTCCTGCCGGCAGCATATCACTAAATCGGATTTCATCTGAGGATACCGTTCTCATATCAACAACAAATGCATGAAGGACTTCTCGATTGTATGGAGAACCGTGGAAATAATTAAAAGGATTAAACGATTTATGTAATATCAGTTGACTTTGCCTTTCATCCTTACGGGGTCGAAAAAATAAAGTACCAGTAATGCACTGGGTAATTGCTGGCCTTGTGCCTAAAGTAGAAACAATTATTATGTTATATATATGCTAGCAGAATGGCCCGGCGTTGCTCGGGATTTGCTCTAGGGTTCTTAAATATTTGATATATATTTATCCCTATCGACCCTCGTGAAATAAATACGTATGTTTATATTTTGTTATTGTGTATGCTACTAAGTATTGAGTACTTTGGTGCGTTATGGTCCACCTGGTTCCTTACCACATTTCCTTCGTTATATATATATATATATATATATATATATAATTGCAGTCCCCTGGCTATATAGGATTACTACGACCCGGCAATGCAGCATAATATACTGGGTTACATATTACCAGCAGTGGCCAAGACTGATATAATTTTAAAGAGAACAAGTGTAGCTGAGGTAAAGTTCTTATGTCATAAGGTTGTTGTGAGTTGCGGGTGTGTGGAGTTTTGGCTGTTTCTTAGACATTATAGCGTTTATGTGGTGAAGCGAGGGTGCTGGGCTATAAATGATTGGGAAAAATTGAATTAATATATTCATAAATATGTCTAAATGATAACACTAAGCATTCACAAACACATAGACCAGGTCCGAACACAGAGGAGCTGAACTCCCACTGTCATCGCTTCAAATCTCTCTCGCCCTCCGTATCACCTCCATCTCTCTCGCCCTCCTCATCACATACAAATACACCGGATCCGAACATAGAGGAGCCTAACTCCCACTGTCATCACCACCATCTCTCTCGCCCTCCCCATCATACACACACCCACCAGGTCCGAACACAGAGGAGCCGAACTCCCACTGTCATCGCCTCCATCTCTCTCGTCCTCCTCATCACCTCCATCTCTCTCGCCCTCTCCATCTCACATGTACACCAAGTCCGAACACAGAGGAGCCGAACTCCCACTGTCATCGCCTCCATCTCTCTCGTCCTCCTCATCACCACCATCTCTCTCGCCCTCCCCATCATACACACACCCACCAGGTCCGAACACAGAGGAGCCGAACTCCCACTGTCATCGCCTCCATCTCTCTCGTCCTCCTCATCACCACCATCTCTCTCGCCCTCCCCATCATACACACACCCACCAGGTCCGAACACAGAGGAGCCGAACTCCCACTGTCATCGCCTCCATCTCTCTGATGCGATACTTAGAGTCTTCTCGTTGCTTATTTTATAGATCTAGGAGCAATGCAAAGAAATGTTGCCTAAGTGGTATTTGAATTGAGAAGGAAGAGTGACAAAAAGCCGTGAAGAATGGCGAGAGGCAATGAAACCATATACTAGAACACATTTATTTTGTAAGACGCTCTACCTTTTTTGCTAATTGATTGTTCTCTGGGCATGTACAAATGAAAATTGAGCTGAGTATGGGTTTGTGGTTTTTAATGTGCACCTATGGTTTGCTATACACATGTGTATAACGCGGATTTGTATGTATGTATGTATGTATGTATGTATGTATATTATGTTTGTATGTACGTACGTGTATGTGTGTATCTATGTGTTTTTGTATGTTTGTATGTATATAAGTATGTTTGTATGCATGCATGTATGTATATATGTATATGTTTCTCCTATAGTTGCTTTGATAAAGATATCAAATATAATGCTTGATGAAAGGCTGCCATTTTCATTGTCACTTTGTGTTAGTGTTAATATTGCGTCATGTCTTTGTGACTATGGAAATAAGGAGGAAACAAGCAAATGTAGCAAAGCGCGCCCACAGCACTGTGTTAGCAAACTAAATGTAAAACAAAACATGTTGACAGTTAAAGACTGAGATGTATTCATGAAGTAATATATGAATATATCTGGTAATAATTGTTTCTACTTTTTTGGCGCAAGGCCAGCAATTACCCAGTACATTACTGGTACTTTATTTTATCGACCCCCGTAAGGATGAAAGGCAAAGTTAACCTCGGCGGGATTTGAACTCAGACCACAAAGGGCCGTAACTCTATGCTGCAATGCATGGCGTCCGACCCTCTACCGATACTGCCAATCCACCGCCCTGTATATCTGGTAATAATAATGATTAAAATAGTGATGAGTTGGAAAAAAAAGATTTCTTTGTATATGGCTAGAAGAGTTAAGTTTTAAAATAAAGATTTCTTTGTGTATGGTTAGAAGAGTTAAGTTGTAGGTTTTTCATGTCTATGGTAAAGAAGCTTGTCGATTGAAACGTTCCAGAACTTGACTGGTAGAATTTTTTAATATCAAACTATTGTGAAAATCTAAACGAATATAACTAAACATCGTAGGTCATTTGGTCTATATCTCCATAGATACTGCCATCCTCCTCCACATGAAATCCTTCGAGCTTGTAATGATTTTTTACACAGACACAATACCAGTAATGTGCGGATCCGTAGACACAGGATTATATCGCTCCCAGTATATATTTTATGGAGTTGGAAAGGATGGAAAGTACAGTTAATCTCGGTGTAATTTCAACTCAGAACGTAAAGAGCCGGAACAAATATATTATTTTATCAGTCACTTCATCATATCATCATATATCAGGTCACTCTCGAGTGATACTGGTAACATTTAACCCATTACAACCTGTCTCATGGTCGGGTCCTCGGTGACTAAACCGACAACCCCACCAAGTTTAGTTGGTGAAGAGGGGGATGTTGGACACCCTACAGGACAAAAAACAAAACCTGACAAAGGGCGGAAGAACTCATAAGTGTCAACGGCCATCTAAAAGAAAAAAAGAAAAAATTATATATATTAAAATAACAGATTTAAGTTTAAGCAAATAGTCGCTGCTTTCGCCCTTAACGGGATCTTCTGAAACTAAAAAAAATCAATCTGTGAACGCAGAAGTAAATATTTTGAAAAACGTTACACACTATATATATATTTAAATATACACACACACTTTATATACATATATACCTACACACAGCGTCATAATGTCGTAATGCAGACAGTCAGACATACAGACATATATTATAAGGGCGCAACGTTATATCAATGTATCTATCTAAAATGAAAGACTAAGAATTATAGAGAGAGATCGCTAAATCGCGTAATGTGGTCCCTAGGGCATTGGAAATGTGAAATTGGTTTGCTCAAAACACTCACAGGACCATAAGTATTACATGTGTAAAGTTTGAAAACAATCGGTTGGGTGGTTCTCGAGTTTTACGGAGTCAGACAGAGGGACAGACAGACAGACAGACATTCTCTGTTTTAGATATATAGATAATAATAATAGACACAAACACATATATATAGTTTATAGTTGATAAACTATATCTATAGATAATAATAATTGTTTCTACTTTAGGCACAAGGCAAGCAATTTTGGGAGGAGGGGAAAGTCGATTAAATCAGTCCCAGTGTATTACTGATACTTTATTTTATCGACTCCTTAAGGATGAAAGGCAAAGCTAATAATAATAATAATTTTTTTATTGGCCACAAGGGCCGATATATAGAGGAAAATACGAAAGACAGAGACAGTGGCGGCTTTTACATAAATACGTGTAAACAATATAGATAAGAATAACAAAATAACAAGAAAAATATAACAATGAAAATTCCCCAATACGGGCGATAACCACCCAGGGTCGGCTCGGTTACAATACCATTCCTGAACTACCCAATGTTTGGAAGGCACCCCTAAACCCCTCAAATCAACCAGCCAACAGGCGCATGTTGTGTAGCCCAATTCACACTGGCCATTCTCACCACATTCACCTACCTTTTAACAAATGTCCATGGGGCAGCATTTCTCTCTCCATCCTTATCTTCATTTCCAAGTAAAACTTGAAAAAATTGATGAGGGATTAGCCAAAGAGAAAAGTGTCTGTCTTCAGTCATTTCAACCTGGTCCACTGCAAAACCATCTTCGTTACTGCCACAAGACAGAAAGAAATTGCCAAGCCTTCCTGGCCAAAAGAAGGCGGCGGGCAATATTCACTATGGACTTGTTCGATAGCCGGATCCGTCCTACACACGACAAACGCAGTTTGACATAACTCCACAAGTCAGTAATGCGATGACGACACTGAACAAGTGCGCGCGAAACGCTTTCGTCACTCTGCGCGCATCTCGGGTCAGTTCGTTTAACAGCACTTCCGTGTCAATAGAGTTTATCTCGAACCGGCAGTGATCCCCGGAAGCCCTGCAAAGCGAGGGATTTCTGGAGCTTATCCTTCGTCCCCGGATCGAAGGTACTCCGAAACAGACTGAACAGTTAAACTTTTTCGACGTCCAGATGCTCTCCATGTGCTTCGTCACATTTACCCACCACTAATCCTCTATAGAACTCGAGAGTGGAAGTTCCACTGACCGCATTGCCCTTCTGGCAGAGGGCCGTGAATGTCTGGCAACATTCTAGATGCCAGGTGCCCAGTCTCGGTCGCTACTTGACCCAACATTGCAGCGCAGTCAAAGAGACGAGCTGCGAAAGTCCCGTATGACAAACAACGACCACACCCGTTTACCGTTTAGGCAGAATATCTGGAGATGCTGCAGCCTCAGCGGATGTTTGCGTACCATTAACCACGACACGCCCAGCCCTCCGCGTAGAGGGTGCTGGCAGCAGATGGACCGCCTCACTTACGGAACCTCCACACGTAGTTGAAATGGAGCCGTTCCAATTTGGCGAGGCCCGAACGGAGGTAGAGCATGATGGTCATGCGGTAGTAGATGGCGGACGCGATGTACGCGTTCGACTCATTGGCCCATCATGGACAGCTTCTCTCGATCCATTTCTGGATGAGAGTGGCAACACTGTTCGTAAACTCGTTCCAATTCTTATCCACCTGGAGGTCTTGTCTTAACCAGACCCCAAACAACTTTGCGGGCCCGTCCGTCCAGCACCAGACGACGCTGATAGATGGAGTGGACTTGCCTTTCAAGGTGCCGAGCTGCAAGCTCATCGGCTTTTCCGGGTTTAGCTCTGCGTCAACCTTTCATATTCCTCGAGGATATCTACCAACTCGATTTTCGAGGTGTTCGATACCAGCACGGTGATGCCCGCATAAGCCTACACAGCCTTTGCATGTCCCGGTTCGAGCAGGATGCTTTGCAACAGCTCCAGCTTCCGCAGTAAAAGCTCGAGAGTCAATACACACAGAAGTGAGGAGACAGGGCACTCTTGATTGACCAATCGGTAGAACTGAACTGGTTCCGAAAAAGGGTCATTAATTTTGACCACCGAGCAGATGCCACTGTGCATTGCAATGATTCAGCCTCTGAATATGGGACAGAAGTCGGCTGCCTTGAGGACAGACTGTAGGTATCAACGGTCGACCATATCAAAATATTTCAATGGATCTAAATTGATCAGAGCCCCACCGAAGCTAGTTTTACACCCTACCCTCTCTATGATGTATCGCCTGAAGTGCAGGTTGTTGTGTATTGACCTGGTGGGGATTGCACCTCACTTACCAAATCCTCGACGACAAGCGCCAAACTATTTGCTAAAACCTTGACCAAAATGTTAACCACTGTGTTTAGCAGAGTTACGAGCCTGAAGTTGTCTAACGTATCCGAATTGAGCATCTTGAATCTCGTCTGAAGTTATCGCCTTTCGCAGCGTTCAGCATCGGCTGGCGTGATACGCGGTAGGCAATCGACGTGGTGTCTAAAATCCGCTTCCGTCTACGTCGCTCCTCGTTCCCCATTCCCGGCCGACTGAGAGATGCGAAGATATGATAGTCGTCGAAAATGAGGGTTAGTGTGCGCTGTTTAGAAGGCCTGGTTCCGCAGTCATAACCATATCTAGTGTGTTGTGTGTCTTGTTTTGTTCTTGTGTTTGTTTGTATTTGAACGATTGTGGTAGTGATGGTGGGGGTTTTGGTGGTGTTGGTGGTGTTGTGTTTGTGTTTGTTGTGTGTGCTTGGTGTCTGCATTTTCTGTTGTGAGTGTGAGTGTGTGCGTGTGTGTGTGGTGTGTGGACTTTTATTGTGCATACTCTTGTGTTTTCTTTGCTTTTGGTATTGCCTCGTCTTCACTACTGGGAGATAAGGTGTCTGTATCTGTGTGAGTTCTTGTGTTTGTCTCAATGTGTGAACTTTCCTTGTCTTCCCCCTGGGTGGTCCACGTTGGTGATTGCGTTGAGGTCGTTGAGCAGGTGACACTGCTTCCAAGACGATCCCAGTCCAAGTGAATTTACACTGCCTATGAAGCCACGTTCGGTGAAGGGGAGGAAAAGTGGGGAAGGTCCAACCATCTTTGTCTTTTGGGGGAAGGACGGTTGGCCACATGTGGGTAAAGAACTTTCTCAAATTTTCAAAGTAATAATTTCTCCTAAGCTGTACGTTTTCTTAAAATGCCGAAGAGAAAGAACTATAAATAGTATTCCCCACCGCTCCCTGTTAAAATAGCTTGACAGATTTTATAGCAGCGGGGACTTAAGAGAAAAGACGACATCAATCCATTTATAATCTGATGTTGCTGACCTCAAACCGGTCATGAAGGAGAGAGAAGGTATCCCGACAAAGACAAAAATACTAAGCCTAGGCAAATACAAAACCAAAAACACAAACATCAGAAATGAACAACAATGACAACAACAAAACTACAAACGGTAGTCACAAGAACAAAAAAACAACAATGATAATAGTGATACTAAGATTAATGATAACAGAAATAATAATGGTGGTGGTTGTGGTAATGATTTATTTATTAAAAACAAAGGGTTTAGATGAAGAGAACATTAAGGACAACACTAATAATAATGATTTCTAGTATAGGCACAAGGCCAGTAATTTGGGGGGAGGAGAAGTCGATTAATTCAACCCCAGTACGTTACTGGTGCTTTATTTTATCGACCCGGTAAGAATGAAAGGCAAAGTTAACCTCGGCGGGATTTGAACTCAGACCGTAAAGGACTCTATGCTACAAAGCATGGTGTCCGACTCTACCGTTACTGCGAATCCACCGCCCTGATAATAATAAAACCCGTAGCCAAGAAATAACTGGCTGGCACCCGACGGCGAGTAGCTGTGTCTCATAGGCAGGATTAGCTCACTAATCTTGGTTCACAATCGTTCGCGAGATGGTATCTTGAACAAAATTACCTCTTGGCGGTGAAGAATAAACCGCATAAAGAAACAACAAAAAAGCCCCTACAGTGTCTTCAAACAAAATCACATACCGGAGTGGTCATCGTCAGGGTCAACAAGGTTTGCGTCCTCCAGGGAGGAATCAGCCAAATATTAAAACGTCTGTAGCTTCAAATGAGTTCTCCAAATACTGACTTGAAAGGTCACTTGAGCGAGAATAATCTAAACCAAAGCCGCCCAAATTCAGCATCACAAGAAAGACAAAAATACTCAACGCATCAAATAGATTGGAGAAGCTATAAAGAAGAGACTATGTATTCTATGACTTATTGGGCAAACCATCGGCACAGTAAATTCTATTTGAGTATAGAAGGAAATAAATCCAGAAATGAGACCAGCATGGACAAAAAGAGATATTCTTAGAAACAAGAGACTAACAGATGCAGAGTTAAATGAAATTAAGACGAAAGTTGAAAAAGATTTGAGAATACCAATATCAGCAAAGGAATCGAAGTGAATATGTGACAGAAGAGACATTACAAAACATATTGACTATGTTGTTACCAGGAGAGATTCCACAGAACATTGAAAGTATCAGAAACACAACAGAGCAGGGTAAAGCTGAAAGACTAATTGACAATATCGATGAGGATATTTCTACTCATGAAGATAAAGATCAGATAGAACAAACAAAACAAGAAATTATCAATGAACTTGGAAAAAAACAACATTGGTATGGGGGAAAGAGAGTCTTTGCAAAAATTGATAAGCAACAACCAGAACAAAAAACACATAAGATCAGGAAATCAGGCTGTTAAAGCAAGAATTGAGGAGATGGAGCCTGATATATCAGAATTAAATGGGGTTATTTATGCAGCAGCAACTGTAATAGAGAGTAAATTTGGGTTAAAGAAATGGCAAAAAAGACACAAAACTCACAAAAATCCACCCCGGAATATAAGAATTGAGAAAGAAATTGAAATGATGAGGGGAGAAATATCGATCCTGGATAAAATATGTGCTGAGAAGTCTCTGAACTCAAGAAAAGGAAGGCAAGTGATTAAAAAATACAAAGTTACTTCAAAACTTTATATTCCATCAACCAAAGCAACCATGAAACAATGTACGGCTGAAAGCTCAAAGAATCAGAAAATTTGAAAAGCGAAATAGGTTTTACGGGCAAAATAAGCAATTTATTTCAGATAAAAAAAAAAGGTTTTACGGGGAAATTAGGACACAGACACTTCAAGTAAAGGAACTCCCTTCATGGAATTGAAGAATTTTGGAAAACAGTATAGAGTACAGAACATTCTCATAATACGAATGCTGTATGGATAAAGAACACGGAGGAAACACAAGAAAGGCTGACGTAAGAAGACGTAACTATACAAGGACTGCAGTTAGTACTAAAGTAAGCCAAATGGAAATCTCTGGTATTGATAATGTACCAAACATCTTGTTATCTTATCTATCTTCTACCCATTATACGTTAGTAAAATGTTATAACCAAATAATGTTCAATCCTGAAAATCTCCTGATTGGTTTGCTCAAGGTACAAAATATCTCTTGCCAAAGTCGATAGTAACACATATTCCAAATAATTATCGTCCTATCACTTCCCACATCATATAAAATGTCTCACATCAATCTCGGTGGAGACAATTTACAAATTTATGGCTTAAAATCATTTTTTCCCTACCGAGCAGAAAGGTTGTCGCTGTGGGTCTTACGGGTGCAAACACAAACGCTCATTAACTGCAAGATTCTAGAAACATATCATAACAAGCACCCAAGTGTGAGTATTGCTTAGATTGACTATGAAAAAAAAGCATTTGACAGTGTTCCTCACTCATGGATTTCTAAATATGTCTCAAGTAATATGAAACTTCCTGAAATACATGTAATTATGGAATACAAATCTATCGTTGTCACACAGTGATGGAACTAGAAATTCCAGTAGCATAAATATTGATATGTTTTAGAGTGATTCTTTTGCATGACATTCACACCGCTGTCTTTGGCACTCAAAAAAACTAAATATGATTACAAAATAGACGACAAAACCATATATCACTTGTTTTAAATGAAACTGTATACCGAAATGACAACCAATTGGAAGGACTGTTGAAGACAAGGTGTTCACCGATGATGTAGGGATGGAGTTTGGATTGGGAAACTGAGTCAAAACAACATTTAAGAAAGGCAGAATAATAAGCGTAAACTCAATTGAAATAGATGCGAATATAATAATTGATCCCGGAAAATGAACCTTACCTCGAGATCCAGTCCTTACCAGAACAGCACTGATACCCCACCTCCCATTCCCAGCCGACTAACAGATGCGAAGATCTGAGAATCGTCGAAAATGGGAGCTAGTGCACGCGTGTCGGAAATCTTGATCTCGCTGATGGCAATCGCAACTATATCTAGCAACTTGAGGTCGTTGAGCAGGTGAACTTGCTCCCAGGACAACCCCAGGCCACGAACATTGATACACCCTACTCTTAGGATTGCGATGTTTGCAGGCAAAAGGTGAAAGAGGAAATGTTTACTTACCTTAGAGAGGCTTGTGGAGGTCGGGTGGTTCGACCTCCATGTTTGGTGGGGTTTCGTTTGGGAACCCATTTAACAGTTTTGAACTGGGTTTCATATTCGGAATTCCCACATCCGGATGGAAGCTCTCTCTAATCCCTTTGTAGTAAATGTTCTGGCACGCAAAATGTGCTCGTTCCAAATATCTCCCTCTCTTTTTCTATTTCATGCCTTCGTCCTATCAGGGCCGTCAATTCCTTGTTGGCCCTTCTTACTAGCACGAAGTTGTGTCTTGTTTTGTTTTTGTGTTTGTTGTGGTTGATTGCGTTTGTGGTTTGTGTGTTGGTGATGTTGGTGTTGTTAGGGAAGTGTTTGATGTGTGTGCGGTGTCTGCATTTTCTGTTGCGTTTGTATGTGATGTGTGAATTTGTGTGTGATTTCTTTTTTGTTTTTGTTTTTTGGCTTTAGGTTTTGCCTCGTCTTCGCTACTGGAAATGAGATATCTGTGTCTCTAAGTGTGCCTGTGACTGTGTATGTGTTTGTGCTTGTGTCAATTACTTTTGCGCGGGGATGGGAGAGCTTGCCTAGTTTTCCCCCTGGGTGACCAAAGTTGGTAGTGACGTTTGGTGGTGGCGTTTCTGATGGAGTTGCTACTAGTGTATTTTTCACTTGAGGGCAGAAGGCTCGCAAATGTGTTGTTTCGTTACCCTAAGTTATTACATGCAGAACCGTCCCGTTTTGGAAACGGATGGGGTCCGCGATATTTTCAGATCTTCAGGCCTGATCTGGAGAAGTACCTCCAGGTCAACCCCAGACCTGTCCTCCCTGGCTGTTCACGTCACCTCGATCGAGACGGAATGTGTGCTCTCCACAATAAATCATACCAGGATCCACCACGTGATTAGTCCTGGAGGAATCCCGGGAACGCGGACGCTTACTGTTCTTTTCCAATGTGGGAGGGGTACATAATGACCTTGCTGGTTTTGCAAAGGGTCACCGAGTGTTTCATAGCAAAGGCTTCTGACTTAAACAGCAGCGAGATGGTGCCATATTGTCTGCCTCTCGCTATGTACTCCGGGTCATTGGAGATACACTTCAGCGCAGCTTCAATTTCGGGTTTATTTATGTCTGCACTGAAATGCATCTAAAATGCACCGTTCTATGCTCCACCGTTTCTGTACCATCTGCCGATACAGTTAAGTTGGCCTAGGTTTGGTCTTGTTTAATGAGCTTCCAGGCCTCGACTAACTTTTTATCTTTTTCACTAAGGCCCATGGTGAAGCATGGCCTCCATTTGGCTGCTGTCACCGCGAAAGTGTTCTTGTTGTCCGTGTTACTGTTACCGGTTCTGTTGCTTATCACATTGTTGTTGGTGATGATGTTGTTGTTGTTGGTGATGTTGTTGTTGGTGTTCTTGTTGGTGTTGTTGTTGTTGTTGATGTTGCTGTTGTTGGTGGTGTTGTTGTCACTGTTACAATTGATATTCTTCTTGATGCAGTGGTTGTCGTCCTTGCTGTTGTTATTATTGCAGTTGCAGTTATTGTTGTTGCAGTTGGTTTTGTTGTTGTTGGTGTTGTTGTTGGTGCTGTTGCTGGTGATGTTGTTGTCATTGTCACAGTTGGTATTGTTCTTGGTGTAGTTATTGTTTTCGTTGTCCACGTTGTTGTTCTTCTTGCTATTGTCATTATTGCAGTTGTTGTTGTTATTCTTCTCACTTGTTTTCTCCCTGTTCTTGTTGTTATTGTTGCAATTGTTGTCATTATTCCGGGTTGTCACTCTTATTTAGTTCATGTTGTTGGTGCTGCTGTTGGCAATATTGTCTAATGTGGTCTTAGTGTTTATAATGGTTGTGGGAGAGGCGGTGTTACTTCGCTCGACGTTTAAGTTGCTGTCACTTGACAGGTGACTTAACCGGAGGGGGCCATTCCGTCCATGTTTTATCAGACAAAACGTTTTTTTCTTTTAAATTAAATAAAGATCAAATATTTGGGCCTAAAGCGTAAATACTATGGAGTCTCTTCTTGAGGGCAAAGACTAAAGCCTTGTCCCCCTTTTTAAACAAGAAAATATTAACAACAAAAGGATTTAAACTCGTTCAAATAACACTTACGGGAACTCACGATAGTACGTATTTTCGCTTCAAACACCAATAATAATAAAACACAGCTTTGCACACACTCACATTTAAGAGGGACACTTTCAATTTCATTGAACCCTGTTTTTGATTGGCACGGATTTCTGTCGGCCCTGGATAAAGTGAAAGGTTATAGCCATACCCGATAAATTATATCCTGGTAAAATTTGACGTTAATAACTACTACTACTGTCGCTATTACTGCTAATACTACTACTGCTGTTGCTGCAACAACGACGACGATACTACTACCACTACTACTACTACTACTACTACTACTACTCAAACAACATTAATGGGATATGATATATTCTATATGGCAGGAGAAACAAATAAAAGCAATTAGAATGTAAAAGATGTATAAATGAAATTGACAGTAATTGAAGCAGACAATCATAATCGGTTTGATTCTGCTATTTAGGCAGTCTTGAAAGCATAAGAATACCTGACATATAACATCTATTTATTGAACGGACAGTTGTAACGCATATGAGATTTAACTAAAAGCATCATCCTTATGAAATTTCCTCAAGGCGAAATGGTTTCAGTTTTCACTCATCTACTGGGCTCTGACAATTTTTTTCCTTATTATTCGTTGAAATTTCAGATTTATTGTGATAGAAGAATATGAATTCGTAACATTTATGGGAGTTAACTCTCAGTGATTGAACTAAAATTAGCGACCCCTAGTGATGATCAATCAATTAGTTAATCAATGATGATAACCGAGGGAGATTATAAATGATTTACGTAATCAAGAAACAATTTTAGATTGCAATTCTTTGGTGGTCTTATTCGTGCCAGTTACCAATTTGGCAATTTTCTCACTTGCAACCCCCAGATCAGCTTCGCTTGATCTCAGTTGAAAACAGTTGAGTCTGATTTTACATTCTGCAAGACGACGGAAGATTCTGTCACCACGACTATTCCAGGAATACAGGAAAAATAATGGTTTCTTACATAGGCACAAGGCCAGAAATTTTGGGGAAGTCGATTAAATCGACCCCAGTGCTTGACTGGTACTTTATTTTATCGACCCCGTAAGGATGAAAGGCAAAGTTAACCTCGGCGGGATTTGAACTCAGATCATAAAGGGTCGTAATCCTATACTGCATAGCATGGTGTCTGACTCTTTACCGATACTGCCAGTCCACCATCCTTACATGGGCAAATAATAATAATTATTATTTCTTTATTATTGGCCACAAGGGCCGAAAATAGAGGACAATACAAAGGCGGGCACAGTGGGTTTTTCAT
>OZ024745.1:119321786-119331786 GCA_964016885.1 Eledone cirrhosa
CGGGTTTCAGACCCGTCCGGCTACCCTCAACCGGGCTCGGCTCGCCAGGCAAGGCCGTTTACCGGGGTGTGGCCGTTGTCGCCTGCTACAGCTTCTTGGGGCCACAGGTTAGAGCTGAGTGTCACGTGGAACCCAATGCAGGACGAGCTGTCCTGAAAAGAGCATGGCTAGCCCTCCCTACAGAGTTACATGCCACTCCCTGCCACCCCAGGCATATACATCCGCATATACATACACATACGTACATGTGTATATACATATTTACACAATTTTGGATGGCCGAAAACGATAAATGGAAAAAATGAAACGAAATTTCGGTGCGCCCGGCCGATTAACTCACTCAATATGCAAATTAGACTGCTCAGCCGTCAATATGCATAAGTAAAGTATATACTTTCAGACGTTCAATCATCTTCAGGAAGGTATACGGTGCTGACGATAGCTAATAAGCTTGAAACTAGTACATCGTTCCTATGGCCGTGTTGAACAAAAGGGCAACAATGGTTGCTAAACACTGTACGGCTTAATTCGGGATGTTTGTTTACAAACAAACCGAGCATTATAATAAATTTTCAGTAAATCCATACGTACATATATATATGTGTACATGTATGTATGTATATATATATACATACTACTGTACGTCTGTATACATATATGTATGTACGTATACACAAATGTGTGAGATCCTCTATATACAGTCACACATCACAACACAACCTGATCTCAGTTTGACAAGAACGTTAACCAGGAATCTTTAAAAATATTTCCACCGAAGTTAACAAAGAACTTACTCGATCTACCAACTTATCAACTTATAATATTATAAAATTAAATCAAATTATTTAGAAATACAAGTGATGTCATTCTTTTCCTTTTTTTCATATATATATATATATATATATAAAGTTATGAAACGAAAGGAGCTGTGTGGTTACTAAAAACAAGGTTTAGGATGGTGGTTAGGACTGAACAGGAGGAGAAAGGAAGAAAAGATATATATATATATATATATATATATATATATATATATATATATATATATATATATATATATATATATATATATATATATATATATCTGACTGAATAGATGCGTACTTTATTTCAAACATTACTTTACATTCTTTTCTTTTCTCACTTTCTATTTCTTCTTTTATTTCCCAATCTATTTCTGAAGAAGGACTTGCGTCCGAAAGTTAAAGACTATTTTCCTACTATATCAAGCATTACATTAAACTAATATATGTTTTCATTATACTATGCTTCTTACTTTGTTGCTTCCGTTTACCATTTCACACACACACACACACACACACACACACACACACACACACACACACACACACACACACACACACACACACACACACACACACACACACACACACACACACACACACTTATATATATATAAATATATGTACACAAACGCAAAATATGTTCATGGACGTTTGATAAACATATTTAGTATTTAAAATGTGGTTAAACTATATGGCTCTATCTCCAGGATGAACCAGAGAACAGATCAAGATATTTCAACTAATTATTGACTTCTTAACAAGAGTGTGAAGGCGCATGGCTGAGTGGTTAGAGAATTGGATTCTGAATCATGAGGTTGTAATTTTCGATTCCCGGACCGGGCGATGCGTTATGTGCTTGAGCAAGACAATTTATTTCAGGTTACTCCTTCTGCCTGGATTTACGACCGACAGATAGTATTAGCAATTGGAAAGACCAATGGAAACATTGCTTCCTAGGTTGGATTTAACGAGCACCACCCCACTCATTAAGCGAATGTGGTCTGGCATCTTGTCGATCCATGTAACAAGAGTGTAAACATGTGTCCCTCCTACACGGGAGGAAGACATCTTTGAGCTACATATTAAAATGCTCATCTTACTAATTTCCATAAACTAAATTCACTGGCAGCGTGTATAATACAAAATAACTAAAACTTGCTCGGGAAACACGCAAGTGGTTGAGATTTCCACAAACACATGCATCCTTAACGTATTTCTCATGGAAATGTAGCAGAACAAAGTGTGTGGCAAGACTGACAACATGAATTGTAGTGAAAATATAATTTGTCCAGCTTACTAGACTGGAGCAACAGGAAATAAAGTATCTTGTAGAAGAAGACAACGTGTCACCGGGAATGAAACTCACGACCTTGCGATCAAAAGACGAATATCTTAACAACTATTCCAAGACATCACGGTTTTAAAACACAGACACTCTCTTTTTCTATCTCTCTCTCTCTCACACACACACACACACACACACACACACACACACACACACACACACACACACACACACACACACACACATTTGATTGCTTGCCACAATAATTCTTCAGTAACACATCAAGCAATCACATTTGCAGTTTTCATGTGTAGAAAACGTCATATTTTCATGTATAGAAAACGTCATATTACCATGTCTACAATATCATGTGTAGAAAACGTCATGTTTCCATGTCTACCATATCATGTATAGAAAACGTCATATTTCCATGTCTACCATATCATGTGTAGAAAACGTCATATTTCCATGTCTACCATATCATGCGTAGAAAACGTCATATTTCCATGTCTACAATATCATGCGTATAAAATAAGGAAACAAGATATTGTTAAAAACGTCTTGGTATTTATGAATAAATGAATATATTTCTTTTATATGACCATTTATTGCATGGAAAATCAATTATCTAAGAAATATAGTGTTGTGACGCTAAACTCCGCCAGTTGCAAACTGCGCAGCGACATGTGATATCTCTCTCCACAAAGTTCGATCACCAACAGCAGAGTTTAAAGAGCAAAGATCAAGTCCAGTTCATAAGTTGACATTGTCAAGCCATCGTGTAGGCTGCCGGTCTCTGCTTCTTTTACCAGCCAACCTTCCTTCCAGGCATAACCTACTCACACCACGAGTTGATCTTTTTATATGGCCGTATTGTTTGAGTACTATTGACTTGAAATTGATATAATTGGTCTAAGTTTGGTAATGTTGAGGAGCTCACTGATACAGATACGGTCGCCTAGCCGCTTGCCAGTTATAAGTCTCATGATGTGGGGTCCTGGAATGTAGAGGGCTTTGGTCTGAGCCTGGTAATGTTGAGCAGCTCACTGATACAGATAGTGTCGCTGTGCCGCTTGCCAGTCATAAGTCTCATATAGCAACTAGAAATTCTAAAACAAATATCAATAAATATAATGACTGCAGGAAATCAACAATTCGGAGTCCTTGTTCAAAAATTTCAAACGATTGTAATAGAATGTTATATTCTTCAATAGGCATTGATTACTCCATCTAGTATCATTAATGTAAAACGACACATGTTCTATAAAGAGCCAATCAATCTTATAATGGTTGATATCATGCTTTAGACATATTTATGTAGTGAAACAACGAAACCGATTTTTGTCTGAATGTGTCCACAATTTGCGCGAATCATTTGGAAAATGGTGGTTTGCTCAATTTTATATGGGGTTTTTTCTGTCATCTAGAAGGAAGAACTTAGTACTATAAACTAATGCTTTAGACCAGGTATGGGCAACCTTTTTCGAGAAGCGGGCCGCAAGGGATATGACTCATCATCAGGCTAGGCGCAAGTGCTAATTTACATTCGTACCCACATAAAAAGGGCAGTAACTCAGGTTGTTGCAACTACATAGATGAGGAAATAGAACTACTTATATTTATTATTATGAAACTGTAACTCATCTTAACACACTTTTTATTAACTATTGTAAGATATCCCTGTTCTTGGTGGAAAATACTTATTTATAAAGTTTAGCAAAGACATTGCATACACAGGAAGAACATAGCACGTATTACATATGTTTGAATATTATATATTTATGTCCACAATACACCCTATGTTTGAAGCAATTGAACTTTAAAGTGAGGCAGATTCAAAAGATTACTTCATAGACGATGATAAGCTGGATATGAACATATCTATGATGTCAATCGAGCGTTCAAGAATTATATGTGGCAGTACCATTACTAGAGTCTCGCATTAGGTTTACTGAAGAAGCAGTACTTAAATCGAAAGTTCTATCTAAGAAATAAACTGTGTATAGATCTGTATGTATGATGATTTTTAAATCTAGCTTTTTAAATACGCTGATGAGTTTCCCCTTGTCATTATCGGTCATTAGTACTTCACAAAAGGAATTCGCCCACTCCCACGATGAACACTGAATTATAGGAAGCGGAATCTCGTCGGAAGTAGGCCTAAGCTGTTCTGTCCAATTAATTCACAAACGTAACCTCCATCGTTTGATCCCATGGTGACATCTAATAATTTCTGACCATAACGTATAACCCACATTTAAACTTGGTTAACTAAAACTGAAGCATAGAAATGTCAATGACCGAACCACTAATTGAAGAAAAATCTACCGAATTTCAAAAGCTTTTTGAAAAAGCGATTCAATTATTAACGAATAGAAGTCAACTTCATCGAAATGCATAAATTTACGAAGTTACTAATTATCTATGTTAGTGACTTATTTGATGACATAAAAACTACTATTCCTCAACAGAAGAGAATTGATCTCTTTGATGTTGAAAATAATAGAACCTATCATAATTTTAATTACTATCTACTCAGTTTTTCCCCGGATATTTTAACACTGAGTAGATAGTCAGTGGAGTTTAAAAGAGAATTATCAGTAATACTTTTATTTGTACTGTATGGTTAAAGAGTCACTTATTCGACGTTATCATTTGTTGTTAAGTTAATATTTCTTTTTTTTCTTCGGAATTAATACCATGGTACGTGCTAGTGTTAGTTTCTTAGATGTGTTTGCACAGCTGTAGGAAAGAGATGTCTATATGTGCGGACGGAGTATATATTTTCTTTATTAAAGCTAAGCATGTGGTTAAAATGTCTCAGTAAATAATCGAAGGACAAACTTTACGGGCGAAACAAACCGGTAGGAGACCCAGGAGTAGACCTTGAGTAACATAGTTGGATAACATCCATGAGCTTGGATAGTCACGCTTGGGGTTCCAGCCGGATCAGTTGGAGACGGGTGCTTCTGATAGGACCTGCTGGAAAGAGTGTTTGAGGACTATGCACCTCTCATGTGAGCGTAGAAGAAGAAGAAGAAGAAGAAGAAGAAGAAGAAGAAGAAGAAGAAGAAGAAGAAGAAAAAGACGAAGAAGAAGAAGAAGAAGAAGACGAAGAAGAAGAAGAAGAAAACGAAGAAGAAGAAGAAGAAGAAGAAGACGAAGAAGAAGAAGAAGAAGAAGACGAAGAAGAAGAAGAAGAAGAAGAAGAAGAAGACGAAGAAGAAGAAGAAGACGAAGAAGAAGAAGAAGAAGAAGAAGAAGAAGAAGAAGAAGAAGAAGAAGAAAGCTGTCTTCAAAATTGTTGGATAACTGTTATAAAACTTACCTTCTTCATCATGTTCAGAAGGTTAAACTCAAAGAGTTCGATTATTTCGGCCTGTTAAAACCATTTATGACATCAGAAGCTTAACTAGTTTTTCTCCTGGTTGTATCCGAATTCCCAGCTCATGTTTATCTTAATTAAATATTTTAGTTTTAATTGGACACTTAGTATACTTTTTATCTTGTATATTATCAGTAAACAATTCCACAAGCTGATACTCTATTTTTATTTTCAAATATTGAAGCTTTGCCTATGGACAGTATTCAACAAATTAAAGAGCTATATATGGATATTAGTACTTACTAACGTGGAAGCGTCACTTAATACATAAAGTAAAGCAAGCAGAACGTATTACAATCTATAGCTTAATTAATCGCAGCTGTGTGTCTGTCTCTCTCTGTCTCTGTGTGAGTGTGTGTGTGTGAATGTATGTGTGTGTGAGTGTGTGTGTGTGTGTGTGCACATATATGTAACGATTTGAGTGTTAAAAATGCAGTTCTGGTAATTTTGTAAATTTGAGATTCCATACTGATTACACAGTTTGTTTAATGATAAAGTAAACAGTTTCTACCAACCCAATGTAATGGAGAAAATCAACCTCTTCATTCGTCAACAATTTTGTGGACTTTAAAATATCCACAAGAGGAAAATAGCCCCTGTTGAGGATGAACAACATTGTTTATTAAGACACTGCCCCCTAAGGATCTTATAAACAGTTGTAGAAAGCTGGTCCTGTTAAGAACATTAAATGAGAGAAGGCGGCAGATTATTAAGATGACTACATATAGAAATACAATTACGTTTTTTGACAACCGAAATTTGTATACTTAAAAATGAAGAGTTAACGAAAATAAGACTATCACAAAAGAGCTGATGACTTAAATATTTTGGTACTGAATGTGGATCGTATGTGCGAATATATCTGCCTATGTATTGTTTCGCTGCTTCCCAGTTTCAACCGCTAGGGTGATCAGTAATTTTACACACACAAACACTCATATATATATATATATATATATATATATTGAAAGGATAACAAGGATAATTGGTTACTCCTTCATTACATTTATTGGTAGGTGACGCGTGTTTCGCCACTCTGTATAGCTCTACACCTCAACACAGAAGTGAACCCAAACATCGAGTGCTCACCCGGGTGAACCTGCAGTAACTCCAAGTTACACTCCCTAGATATATATATATATATATATATATATATATATATATATATATATATATATATATATATATATATATATATATATATCAATGATATTAGTAAATGGAAACTATATTTATAAAACCATATTTATTTTATTATATATATTTCAAGGGTACCAACATTTTGGTACGCCTTCATCAGATAAAATACAAAATTTGTTTTATAAATGGTGACATACCCAAGAAACCAGACCTTATCGGTTCAGGTTCAGTTTGGATAGTGAAAGACAAATTTCAAATCTTTAGGATTAATATGTAAATGAGGTTGAAACGTAAGGCTGAAAAAAGATCGTTATATTTAGACGCTAGATACATTTAAATAATTATTAGGATAATTTATAAATTGAAGAAGAAAAAAAAGATCGGCTAATATTAATATTAGGGTGTAAGGAAATTTAAGGAATGATTATGAGAAAAAATTATAGTTAGAAATTGGCAGTATCGGTAGAGGGCCGGACGCCATGCTTCCCAGCATAGTTACGTCCCTTTACGATCTGAGTTCAAATCCCGCCGAAGTTGACTTTGCCTTTCATCCTTACGAGGTCGATAAAATAAAGTACCAGTAATGCACTGGGTATTTGCTGGCCTTGTGCCTAAAGTAGAAACAATTATTATTAGGATAAATTTGTATGGATCATGTCAGTGATGGCATAAAGAGAGTGATATAATTATATTTAATTATATAATCTTATATTTTGGTAGTATCTATAAAATAATATGAGAGTTAAGAATGCGCCCGCATACCGAGATGTGGCTCTCTCAAAAATTTGTCGTTTGTGTGTTGAAGAAATATTTTATGTACTTAGCTGCCAAAACTCTATTAACAAAAAGAAAGAATTATTCAGTTCTTGTAGACATCGTTAAAGAATGGCTTTCAGAAGTATCTTTAATCTATAGAATATACTTCACTTGTTTACATTTTATGTCTTCACTATGTTTTTGTCGAGATTTTGTGGGGATTTTTAAATGATATTTTTCTTTTTATCTAATATTTTTCAAATGGTATTCTTTTTCAAATTATATTCTTTTTAATGGTTTTCAAAGATATTTTGAAATACATCTTTTTTTGTGATAATTTTGATAATGTTTCTAAATATACTTATGATGTCTGTAATAATATTTTTTCACTATATAGACTTTAACACATGCATTGATGTAGCTAATACTATCTAAATACATATATAAAATAATTCTCATCCTTGAAGACATCTAATATAAAATACCTTATAATCATATACAAAATAATATGTTAAATTTTTATACTTATATTCCGCATATATCTTAATTGTATATTTCTTTAAAAGTAAATTCTAGAATTAAATGACAAATGTAACATAATTATTTTAACTAAGAAACATTGGAGTTATCTTTTCCTTTATAATTCCTTCAACATTCCTTCTATGTAACAACTAAACTTTATATAAATATTTTATTTTCGTTGACTTAATAAATTTTTTGTGAATGTTTCCTATCTTGATTGAACTATCTGAATGTAGAAAATAATCTTCTCAAATAAAATTTATAACTACGTCCTTTTCTTAACTATATATTGAAAATGTAAACACAAAATTCTTCGTAACCCTTAACATATATAAAAATATTTAATTTATCTATCTAGTGAAAATAACAACATATATACTCACCAAAAATATTTATATAAATACTTATATAAATAACCCGTTGTAATATGATAAACTGAAATATACTTACTACCTTAAAATATACTTATAAATATTATCTATATAATATTATAACTCATGATTAGAATAGATCCAATAATTAGTTGTATATTTCAAATTTTTTAAACATTTTAAATTGGTATTCTACCATTTCAACACATTCTTAACTCTCATATTATTTTATAGATACTATCAAAATATATGATTATATAATTAAATAATTAAATATAATTATATAATTCTCTTTACACCATCACTGATATGATCCATACAAATTTATCTTAATAATTGTTTCTACTTTTGGCACAAGGCCAGCAATTACCCAGTGTATTACTGGTACCTTATTTTATCGACTCTATAAGGATAGTGTATTTCTAACTATAAATTTTTCTTATAATCATTTCTATAAATTTCTTTATTGCTCAAAATCAAGCTATTGCTCAAACCAAACTATAGATCAAATCAAGATATTGCTCAAATCAAGCTATTGCTCAAACCAGACTATTACTCAAACCAAACTATAGCTCAAATCAAGCTATTGCTCAGTCTGGTAGAAAACAATTTTATAAGACATTGATAAAGTCCGTAAGGTAGAGGTTACTAAGCGAATTTGTTGAGCACGCAACCATGCCAATGTCCAATGATAATATATTCTCCCTGTTCTTGAATGGCGAGCTGATTTTCAAATCGACACGATAATTGATTTTGTTTTTGTAACGAAATAATAAAAATAAATGTAATCAATACAGCAATATACTATATTTAATATGTAGTATATATTTGCGTGATTAATTTTTAAATTCTTTGAATCATCTCATCTTTTCTTTGACAGTTGGTAACATTTGATTAAATTCTACCGCTTAGAAAGACATTTAAATTAATTACAAATTCTTTGCAAATGATATTCAGTATATCACATCCTTCCTATTTTATATATTTTACTCAGTTGATTTCATTTTTATAATCTCGTCGAGGTTAGCTTTGCTTTTCTTCTTTACAGGGTCGATGAAATAAAGTACCAGTAACGCACTGGAGTCGATTTAATCGACTTTCCCAACCCCCCAAAATTGTTGGTCGTGTGTCTAAATCAGAAACGATTATGTTCAGATTCCGTCCAGGTTCGCCGCTTATTTCGCACCTCACTATGATTGTTTTAGGCTGTAATCGCAAAGGACATAAATCACCGTGCGTTCTACTCGACCCGCTAGGCACGGGATACACCATGCGTTTTGCTCTCTTAACACACACGCATTATCTAGTCTTCTAAGAAATTTAGTAGTGAGGAGATTACTGATCCGAATATCCACTGAAGAGCATTGGATTTGTAACTCTCTCCACAATAAGGGACTATTCTGAGTTTTTAACTCAATATATACTTTTGATATATTTATATATATATATATATATATATATATATATATATATATATTCTAAGGCGGGTAAAATTCCCGAGATCCATGGACGAGTTCTCTCCAGCGGTCTCTGTCCCTCATTATCGCTGCCATGTCCTGCGTCTCCAACAAACCAGTGTCTGTCCTTAGGGAATCAACATACGTTAACCTTGGTCTCCCTCTTCCAGTGTGTCCATGTAGGGGCTCCCACAGGAGCACTGAGTGCAATGTCAACTCTGGATGTCAGTGAGCATGTCCAGCTAGCCTCAGTCTCCTTTGTGTCACTTTTGGGCTGACTT
>OZ024745.1:119336786-119341786 GCA_964016885.1 Eledone cirrhosa
CACTGAGTAATTGCTGGCCTTGTGCCTAAAGTAGAAACAATTATATATACATATTATATATATATATATATATATATATATATATATATATATATATTCATACTACATATACATATTTATACATATATGTAATTAGTATACAATGATTGAAATGTAAAAAACAGGATAAAAACAAAATTAAGTAAGGAAAGAAGGTGTAAAGAAAGGAAGATCTCGCTTTATAGAAATGTAAAGGACTATAAATGCACTAAATGAGAGGAAAAGGACTATAACGCAACGGAATAAATACTTAGGTCAGAGCGGAAACTGCAAAGGCTTTTCCGTGGGCAAAATTGCAAAGGCTTTTCCGCGGGCAAGATTTACAGAATTGTTGACGTTATACGAGAAAGGTCTTTTTTCAGATGCACACAATTTACACATTTTTCAGCAATTGATGTATATCAGCATTTCTCTAAGATGATGATTTCCACTTTATGTTAAAATCAGCACCATGCTCTTTTAGACGACAATTGTAAGACGGTCGTATTGTGTGCTCTTTTCTATATGTCAGAAAAATAATTGTTTCTATTTTTGGCACAAGGCCAGCAATTACCCCAGTGTATTAATGGCTGCTTTATTTTATCGACCCCGTAAGGATGAAAGGCAGGCAAAGTTATCCTCGGCGGGATTTGAACTCAGAGCGTAAAGGGCCATAACTCTTTGAAGCAAACATGACGTCCGACCCTCTACCGATACTGCCAATCCACCGCCCTTATTTAAGTACTGTTACGTTACTACAAATTATGTTTCTATATGTCAGAAAAATAATATGTAGTTGAAGTAACAGTACTTAAACTCATCTTCCAACATATCAGAGTAGGGATTACACCCTATGGTATAGATGGATTAATAGAGTTGACTTCAATTTAATACATAATCGCTTCTTAATCACTGTTTCTACTTTTGGCACAAGTCCAGCATTTATTCCAGTGTATTACTGGTACTTTATTTTATCGACCCCGTAAGAATGAAAGGCAAAGTTAACCTCGGCGGGATTTGAAATCAGACCATAAAGGGCCGTAACTCTTTGCTGCAAAGCATGGCGTACAACCCTCTACCGATACTGCCCCACCGCTTCTTAATCATAATATAATAAAGGGAGGAGTGCGGGACTGTGTCCTGAATATGTTTTCTTTATTCCGTTAGTAAAATAATTTGGATTACTTTGAATAAATAATTGTTTCTACTTTAGGCACAAGGTCAGCAATTACCCAGTGCATTACTGGTACTTTATTTTATCGACCCCGTAAGGATGAAAGGCAAAGTTAACCTCGGTGGGATTTGAACTCAGAATGGCAAGGGCCGTAACTCTATGCGTCAAAGCATGGCGTCCAATCCTCTACCGATACTGCCAACCCACCGCCCTTTCAATAAATAATTGTTTCTACTTTTGGCACAAGGCCAGCAATTACCCAGTACATTACTGGTACTTTATTTTATCGACCCCCGTAAGAATGAAAGGCAAAGTTAACCTATATATATATATATATATATATATATATATATATATATATATAAAAGGAAAAAATATGAAATCGGAAAAGTAACTGGAGACTTTTTTTTATAAATATATATATTTATTTAGTTCCTTTACCGGTTTCGCAGTTCTTCTGCTTTTCAAAAGTAGAATTGAGATGGAGGGTTTGTGGTTTTTCTCACATCTGTGAGAAATACAACAAACCCGCCATCTCAAAGGAACCAAATAAATATATATTTTATATAAAAAAAGACTCCAGTTGCATTTTCGATTTCATCTTTTTCCTTATACTTTCACTTGTGCAGAACACATCGTTTTTTTTTCATTTTGTAAAAAAATCCTCACTTTCCAACATACATACATACATACATACATACATACATACATACATACATACATACATGGAACAATATGTTTCAAGAGATACACAGCCTTAATGTGAGTGACAGACCATACAACACTAAAGTCAGTAAAGAACCCACTAAATTGGAATTGGAAGCGGTGAACGAAATAGCTGGCAGTTATCTGAAGGCTATACGATCTAAAGGTGTAGAAACGACATTTGAAACGCTTAATGTTTTGTTATATGTTTCAGCTGTCACATTGCTATCATATAACACACATCTAAAACCACGCAATCAAGATACAAGCAGAAAGCCTGAACCAGCGTGGATGCGAAATTTAAAATCCAAAATTTTGTCCCTGAAACGAAGTATCTCACACATCGCAGTCGTTATGAAATGCAACATAGAGAGCAACTTCACACGACACCAGGAAGACCTAAAGAAAAAGTTAGAGAGACGATTTGGAGATACAAAATTTAAAACTTTGAACTCCAAATTACACCAGTTGAAACAACAACTCACAGCTACAACAGAAAGACTGAAGTATAAGTCAACAGCACATAAACGACAAGTGCTAAATAGATTGTTTGCCAGAGATCCTAAATCAGTTTATCGCAGCTTCGGTGGCAAAAGCTCAATCTCTGTAAATGACACCCCTTCAAAAGAACAGGTTGAGAGCTACTGGAGATCTGTATGGGAAACGGATGACGGATTCAACAGACAAGCTAATTGGCTAAAAGAACTGGAACAGGACTACTGCCAACATGTCCAGACAAAACAATATGACATAGATGGATCAATACTGGAAACAGCTCTACAGAAAATGTCGAATAGGAAATCGCCAGGCCCAGACCTCATTACAGGATACTGGTTGAAGAATTTCACTTTCTATCGGCAAGATCTCATACGGCTGTTTACAGAAACCATTAAGGGCACACAAGAACTGCCCAGATGGTTATCAACTGCCTCTACTCTCCTCATTCCCCAAAATAGCCAAACCACCCTTGCTAAAAATTACCGCCCAATTGCCTGCCAAAACATCATGTATAAATTATATACTGGGTGCCTTAACCTGTTCTTACAGGATCACTGTGCTACCAACAACATCATAACACCTGAGCAAGCTGGTGGAAAGAGGGAGGTGTGGGGTTGCATAGATCACCTACTAACTAACAAAATGATTCAGGAAAAAACAACAAAGAATCGCAGAAACATGACTGTCGTGTGGCTGGACTATCAAAAAGCATTTGATAGTGTACCTCATGGGTGGATTGTTAAGGCTTTACAGTTAGCTAAAGTCCCACAACCATTGGTAGCTGCTGATAAACGCCTGACCAAGAACTGGTACACCAGTTTGATCCTTAGAGGTGAGAAGGAGCAGGTTAAGACTGATAAGATACATTACCAGAAGGGCATCTTTCAGGGTGATAGCTTGTCAGTGCCACTCTTCGTTCTCTCACTGAATCCACTATCTTACCTACTCAGGAAACAAGGTGGACAAAGAAGTGGGCCCAGAAGTATCTCCCATCTTTTCTTTGTTGATGACCTGAAGTTGTATGGGCCAAATATCAATGACATCAAGAAACAATTGGACTTCATTACACAATTTTCAACCGACATCAAAATGAAATTTGGTGAGTCCAAGTGTGCATATTTGGCAGTAAAACGTGGAAGAGCTGTGCTCTCCTCTAGAAATCTAGAGATGAACGGCCTGACAATACAACCTCTGCAGTCAGGTGACAACTACAGATATCTTGGACAGGATGAGAATGTCAGATATGATGGACCCATAAATAAGGAGAGAACCAGAACTGAATACCTCAGAAGAGTAAAGAAAATGTGGTCATCAGAACTGTCAGCATGCAACAAATACATTGCCCACAATACTTATGCTGTGCCAATTCTAACGCCAACATTTGGCCTACTGAACTGGTCATTGCAAGAACTAAGTGAGATGGATGTTAGAACTCGAAAACTTCTCAGTGTTACTGGGAACTTTAACATCAATGGTGATGTGGATAGGCTATACTTCTCACGCAAGGAAGGTGGCCGGGGTCTAAAATCAATATTAACAACATATGAGACCCGGATAGTAACACTGAAGCAACACCTTCAACAGAGGAAAAAGGTTGGCAACCATCTTGCCCAGGTTTATGACCATGAAAAAAGAAATATCATTAGAATAGCGACTGATCTGGAGGAGAGATATGGAATAAAGCCTGATATAAATCTCTCACCCAGAGAAATCGGAAGATGCTATTCAATGTTCAAACAAGATAAAAAAATTGACCAATTTACAGAAAAAGTTGTGCATGGATACTTGAGGCGTAAAACACAGACCATAGACCATTCAAAAAGCCTGGCATGGAGTTCCGACAAGTTTATGACATCACACCTTGAGGGATATCTCTATGCAATACAGGAACAAGAACTCCCTACCAAATATCTGCTGCACAAAAGAGGAGGGCCAGCAGCTGACAATATGTGTAGGCTATGTAAAACAAAGATCGAGGATGTAAGCCACATTGTTGCCAGCTGCGAAAGAATGTCATCTCGCTACTACCTCCCCATGAGACACGATGGGATAGCTAGAACCATCTGGAACGCACTTCGGAAAAATAAATTAACAACAAACGAGGAAGAATATATTGAGACAGATGGCACTAAGGAATACTGGTGGAACCTGAAAATAAAAACTGCCACCAAATTAAATCACAACCGGCCTGATATTGTAGTTTGGGACCACACATTGAAAACGTGTTCTGTTGTGGAGATCAGCTGCCCACTTGTGGTAAACGTTGTCAGAAAAATACAGGAGAAGGAGGACATCTACGGACCATTGATGAGGAGTTTACAAATCCAGTATCCAAGATACACCTTTAGCTTCATACCCATCATTATTGGTGCTACGGGTTATATACCAACCCGCTTGGACCAAAGTATGACTGAACTTGGATTTGCGGACAAAAAGTGCAGCTCCCTAATTCATAGTCTACAAATAGCTGCGATAGCTGGCACCTTCAAAATTTGCAAAACATTCTTGCGATTCAAGGGATGACAATTTCTTTTCTTTTACAACCTTGCCACCAGGAAGGTGGCCGGTCAAAAAAATATACTCGAAATTAAGAGAAAGAGAAAAT
>OZ024745.1:119349286-119369286 GCA_964016885.1 Eledone cirrhosa
GAGTAATAGATGCGAAAATGGGGCTGGTGCGCACGTGTCTAAAATCCTGGTCTCGCTGACCGCAATCAGATTCACATTTAGTGACACGCGGTCTCGTCAATTTTTTAGACAAGTTTAAGCTAAAGCAAAACTTACAAAGTTCAAATATTTGAGCCAAATGGCCCAAATATTATAAGGTCTCTCTTTTACAGGGCACGGAGGGAAATCCTATGAACCCTTTACAGCAAAAATCAAATGCCCCCCCCCCCCCCAATTTGCAGATTCATGGAGCCTCCCAAAACACGTCTTGTTTTGTCGACGACTAAGAACAACAATAATAATACTTGTTTCTACTTTTGGCACAAGGCCAGCAATTATCCCAGTGCGTTACTCGTACTTTATTTTATCGACCCCGTAAGGATGAAAGGCAAAGTTAACCTCGGCAGGATTTGAACTCACAACGTAAAGGTCTGCAACTCTATGCTACAAAGCCTGTTGTCCGACGCTCTTCCGATACTGCCAATCCACCACTGATAGTATTATTAATGACAATATTTCTATTTTCAGCATAAGGTCAGCAAGTTGAATGTAAGGGGAAAGTCGAATAAGTCCTCAGTATTTTACTGGTACATTATTTCATCCACCCCAGAATGATGAAGATAAATCTCACCTCGACTGGATTTGAACTCAGAGCAAAAAGGGCCGTATCGATGTACGGCCAAGTATTTCGTTTGATGCGTTAAACATTCTGACAATTTCCCTCAATACGAATTGCCAGCAAATTATAGAGAAGAGGAACGTCCATTACATCGACACCAGTGAGTTACTGGTACTTTATTTTATCGACCATAGAGGGATGAAAGACAGTTTACCTCGGCAGGATTTGAAACAAATATAGTTAAGCATTTATCCGACGCTTTATAAAATCTGTTAACTCACCACTCTTCCACCACCTTAATAATTGTTTCTACTTTTGGCACAAGGCCAGCAAATACCCAGTACATTACTGGTACTTTATTTTATCGACCCCGTAAGGATGAAAGGCAAAGTTAAACTCGGCGGGATTTGAACTCAGACCATAAAGAGGCGTAACTCTTTGCTGCAAGGCATGGCGTCAGACCCTCTACCGATACTGCCAATTCCACCTTAATAATGGTTTCTGATTTAGGTAAAATCCAACAATTTTGGGTAAGGTGAAATCGATTAAATTGACTCCAGTGCATTACTGGTACTTTATTCTATCGACCCCTAAATGATGAAAGGTGAAGCTAACCTCAATGGGATTCTTCTCAAAATAAATAATATCAAAATCTCATAGATTCGATATTATGTAAGATAATTATGTAACGTAAAGCCTTTACCATGAAAAATAAAATAGCATATATAGAGTAATGTAAATGTTAAAGGATTAAATAATTGTGGTTTATAAAAGGGAAACTAAAGCAATTGGTACACTGAGTATTAGAAAAAAAAAGCAATAGCTGACGCCTTCGGAACTACAAACGTGTGTTGCATATATTGTATTTAATTCAGCGAACACAACCCACATACAGTTCATATTCTATACAATAATCTATCATATATATATATATATATATATATATATATATATATATATATATATATATATATATATATATATATGTATATATATATATATATATATATATATATATATATGTATATATATATATATATGTATATATTATATATATATATATATATATATATACATGATAAATTTATCACTCCTACAAAGGCTTTCACAAGAAACACGAATAACAGTAAAACAATTCAAGCTACAACAAAATAAAATTTGAAATGCAGCGAGTTGAATAAAAGTGGATGTGTACATACCTCATGAATATACATTTTCAGCCTTTAGTGGTACAGTGAAAACTAACAGGAAATTTCTGAAAATATATAATAGAAGCAATAATGCTTTTAAATCCAGGCACAAAGTCATCAATTTTGAGGGAGTGTAAATCGACATAATACATGATTGGTACATTATTTTATCAAGGTTGAAAAGATGAAAGACAAAGTATGTATGGATCGGTAATTCTTGATGGGTTCCCAGTGAACTCAGCTAATTTCTTCCAGAGAAGGAGAGGAAGTGTGTGTGGGTGTGTGTGTGTGTGTGTGTGTGTGTGTGTGTGTGTGTGTGTGAGAGAGAGAAAGAGAGAGAAGGAGAGAGAGAGGAAATAAGAAAGAAATATAGAGGAAGAATCAACTCTAGTAATGGTCTGGCATTTCTTTTATCGATCTCGAAAGGATGAAATGTTGACCTTGGAGGGTTTTGAAATCAGAACATTTCCTATCACCCCCTTCATTTATTTACACATCTCCGTCACGAATCCACAGACATACAGACACACAGATATATTTATACATACATACATACATACATACATACATACATACATACATACATACATACATACATACATACATACATACACACACACACACACACACACACACACACACACACATACACACACACACATACATACATACATACATATATATATATATATATATATATATATATATATATATATATATATATGAGAGTATTGAAGTTTGCTTGAAGCATTGTGGTATAATAAGGTAAATTTCTTTAAGTCGTTTGGAAGCCTCGACAATTAAAAATAAAATGAAATAAAATGATATAAAATATGTAATTAAATATGGAAGGCCAACGCGAGGTAAAATAAAGAAAAAAGATAAAAGAAACATGGGAAGCAAGGGAAGCTGTAAAACAGACAGGATGTTCTGTTGAATCTTTTCCTAACCTCCATGTTCTTAACATCTTTGTTTATAGTTGGTAGATCTTTTAAAAATATATTACTTTGTTTATGGAATAATTCATGTAAATACAGTTAAATAGAAACAGAAAAAAAAAAAGAAAATTTAGGTTGAGAAAAATGGAATATCGACAGTCGATCGACTTTTGTCAAATCGGACCGATGAGACAATGTTTCCGTTGGTCTTTCCACTTGCTAGTACTATCTATCGGTCGCATTCGAGGTAGAAGGAGCAACGTGAAATAAAGTGTCTTGCTCAAGATATTGCCCGGTCCAGGAATCGACTTACAACCTCACGATTGCGAATCCAATTCTCTAACCACTCGGCCATATATAATTGGAAAATATAGAGAAAAAAGAGAAAAAGAAAGAAAAACGGGAGGGGGTGGGGGGTGGCAAGGACTCTAGTGTCACAGAAGAATGGGGTGGGGGAGTGGGAGTATGATTGGGCTCTGGGCCTAGGGCACAGTGTTAGAGAGGCTGCGCCCCGCGGACAAAACCGCAATCACAAATCTTGGTAACTTTTTAATAATCGGCTTGAATGTGTCTTCTCTCTCAGGCTGATAGTTTTTACATTGGTACGAATAATGCCAAAGAGCCTCCGGGAGATACCTATTAGAACATAGAGGTGATTATCTACGACCAGTTTGTGATAAAATGTATTTCAATGGCATATGTTCAGTTCGCATTTTAAAGGCATATATCCAGCATAGTCTTTTATCTTTCGTTAACTTTGCTCAGCCTCTGATATATTTTTTTATGTTGTTAGATCTAATTGAGAATGTAGAGCAGGCATGGGCAACCTTTTTCGAGAAGCTGGCCGCATGAGATATGGTTCATCATCAGGCGGCCCGCAAGCGCTAATTTACATTCGTGCCCACATTAAAAAAGGGCGGTAACTCGGGTTGTTTTGATTTGTTTCTTCAGAATTCGTACACGTTGTTTTCGTCGATCGTAAAAATGATAGAAAGATAAATTACGACTGAAAAGTTGGGGTAAAAAAATCCTTTTACTTAGGTGACTTCGGCGAGTCATTCAGAAAGCCTTGCGAGCCGCATGTTGCCCATGACTGATGTAACGATTGAAATGTGAGAGCTCATTTCTAAATTCGTCCCAACAGTTTTCGCACACTTGACTAATCATAATTTTGCTAAATGATTTCACTTGCGATAGATTTGTGATGCGGTCAATATGTATTATTTCCCTTGTTTACTCCCTCCTTTGCTACTTCATCTGTTTTCCTATTTTCTTTAATATTTGTTTTGCAAGGTTTTTGATATGAAATCGTGTGTTGAAACAAATATTGTTATATTTGGGGAGCATCATATTGTTATAAAATTGCCAGAAATAATAATAAAACACACTCACTGTTTGGTTTGGATTGGTTTTCGCTTCTGTATCTTTTATATCTCCATATATTTATTCTTGTCCCTGTCTCACAGAAACAGAAACAGAAACAGAAAACACACGGAAACGCATGCGCAAACAGAGACAGACACAAGACTATATAAATAAATAACATTAAAATGGCGTAGACATTACTATACAACGGGAGGAAACATAATTGTATCATTGATGATGTCACAGATGTGTGACGAAAGAACTATATATATATATATTTATATCTGCATTTTTCACCGTTGGTCAATCAATGATACACATTGATTACCAGATAAATTAATTATGGAGATATTAAAGATACAGAAGCGAAAACCAATCGAAACCAAACAGTGAGTGTGTTCTATTATTATTTCTGGTAATATTATAACAATATGACCCTCCCCAAATATAAAACTATCTTTCATATATGTATTGTCTGATATATATTCTTAGCAGAACACTCAATATTTCTAACCTGACCCCTTATTCTTGATTGAAGCAGTTCTAGGTTCGGTAAACTATCAGTAAGTCATCATCCGGCAGCCTCAGCCGAAATGGACTCAACAATTGATCTCCACGTGGGTCTGTCGTTCATTGCTGTTGCCAAGTCCTGGATTTCAATACCAGAACCTCTGGAGATGACATTGGAGTAGGAGAGCTTGTGTCCCCTGTTATTAGTGACTGCTTGTAGTTTCCAAAGCACTAATGCGGACACAGCTTCGTAGGTGGCATAATGGCAGTGGCCAGCAAATCTTACTCTCCTTTTACGTACACCGAAAGATCTATGTGGTAGGCCGGCATATATCTCTCTCAAAGTCAGATGTCGCCAGCTTATGTTCTGAATGCGTTGAAGCAAGCAATATAAAATCTTTTTCCATTGCATTTTTGTCGCTAAGTCCGGGGATTATATAATTCCGCACCATTATGTGTCAAATTTTGTGAAATTTTGCAGCTCATATCCGTCTTATTATTTTTGAAAGACCTTACGGGGTCGATAAAATAAAGTACTAGTAATGCACTGGGTAATTGCTGGCCTTGTGCCTAAAGTAGAAACAATTATTTTTGAAAGACCGAGCTGCTGCACCCAACTCCGTTGTCTCATTATGCTGCATCTGTATAACTGCTCCAGTTGCTAAAACAGATTGACTTTCTGATAATGTTAGGGAATTATTATGCTTCCTCTTTCGAGATTTTAATTATTATTTTAAACGATATTAATTGTTCTAAACATGGAGGAAGCTAAATATTATGCTGTTTGTCTTTTTTGCATTTAAACTAAACAGTTAGTTATTTACGTTTCAATATAATTGCATGGATGTATATATATATATATATATATATATATATATATACTTTTATATATATATATATATATATATATATATATATATATATATATATATATATATATATGTATATATATATATATATATATATATATATATATATATATATATATATATATATATATATATATATATATATATACATATATACTTTTATATATATATATATATATATATATATATATATATATAGCCGAAATACGATCCTCGCTATTTTATATATATATATATATATATATATATAAAATTTCAGGTTATCAATAATGTAGTGATAATATATCGTTACGTTAGAGATGAACAGCGTACGTGCAGGTTTGCTCAACGAGTATAAATTATATTCCGGAGAAAATGTAGAAAGGATGAATATAAAAGGAAAGTGCTTTTTTTAAAAAAGGAATCTATTAGGTATTGATATATGTTTCTGTAACAGACTGAATACCTATGTATCGCTGCTTGCGTAATCATATAATGTTAGCAAGTATTCGATAGCAAATGTATAATCAGTTGTCACTTCTTCAGAGATTTTGGATAAAATCAGAAAAATTGAAGTATTTATATTAGTAGTAGGGGAAGAAACAGAGGGGATAGTATATGACAGATGGTAAATTAATTTACTGCTAAACAAGTATATAATGGGTTTCTAATGAGAATACCATGAGTAAATCTAAATAAGAATTTTGGGAGTGCCAATTTTAATCTCTACTTGACCAACTGGACAGTGGACAGGGCTGGTCATTTGGTGCAGTAGTATTAATTATAAAGTGTCAATTGGGGAAGGGGGAGATTTCGATTGCTACTAAATAACATCAATGCTAGTAGCCAGCTGGTATATGCATTAGGGAATTGAATCAAGAAATCAGAAATCTCATTTTATCTATAGCAGTTTGTATTAAAAGGTAAATAATAGAAGAGTTATTTAGTAGCAATCGAAATCTCCCCCTACCCCAATTGACACTTTATAATTAATACTACTGCACCAAATGACCAGCCCTGTCCACTGTCCAGTTGGTCAAGTAGAGATTAAAATTGGCACTCCCAAAATTCTTATTTAGATTTACTCATGGTATTCTCATTAGAAACCCATTATATATTTGTTTAGCAGTAAATTAATTTACCATCTGTCATATACTATCCCCTCTGTTTCTTCCCCTACTACTAATATAAATACTTCAATTTTTCTGATTTTATCCAATTTATCCAAAATCTCTGAAGAAGTGACAACTGATTATACATTTGCTATCGAATACTTGCTAACATTATATGATTACGCAAGCAGCGATACATAGGTATTCAGTCTGTTACAGAAACATATGTCAATACCTAATAAATTCCTTTTTTAAAAAAAGCACTTTCATTTTATATTCATCCTTTCTATATATATATATATATATATATATATATATATATATATATATATATATATATATATATATATATATATATATATATATATATATATATATATATAATGCAATATGTAGAAAAGATAACACACCAGAGAGAGATGGTGCGCCATCAGTCAAACAGGGAAAAAACCACCAGTTTATGGAATCTATAGTCCATGGAAGCCAAAGTAAACACACAATAATTAAAAGTATAAATCAAAGTGCACTATGATTTATACTTTTAATTATTGTGTGTCTACTTTGCCTTCCTTGGACTATAGATTCCATACACTGGGGTTTTTTCCCTGTTTGACTGATGGCGCACCATCTCTCTCTGGTGTGTTATCTTTTCTACATATTGCATTATAAAGGGCTCGGGATTCCTTCTTCTTTGAGCACATTAATGACAGGGAATAGCGAGAGTCTATGGCTCCGTTAATTTATCGAAATATATATATATATATATATATATATATATATATATATATATATATATATATATATATATATATATTTATATATATATATGAATGGTATGAATGTATGTATAGTATATTTGGCAATATACCGTATGTATAATTAAAAACCTTTAGAAGACCATGGGCTATCAGTTTTAAAGTAGTGACTATGTCACTTACTTCTTTTCTGCGAAAGAAGGGAGAGAAGCTGACAGTCTGTTTCACGCTGGTTGACGTTCATCAGAGCCACGTACTCCCCTGCTTTCGCCTAAAATTATAGAACCTGAATTCTTATAGAATTTCAGTAATAATCAGGTGCTGATTATACAGAGCCATTTTAATTAAACATACGGTATATTGCCAAATATACTATACATACATTCATGTATACATCGCTATTTCAGAGCACCAATCCTAATATTTATATATATATATATATATATATATATATATATATATATATATATATATATATATATATATATATATATATGTATATATATATATATATATCCCATGTACGTCAATTCTCATCTTTTTCCATATCTCAGAGGGTTCTAAACCCCACTATCAGGCTAAATATTTCTTTAGTAAAAAATACGGTGAAAGCTTATATTTCTAATTTCAAACTATCTCACTGTTTCAAAACATACTTACTTATATATATATATATGTGTGTATGTGTATATATATAAGCAGTGAGTTATTTCATTTGTTGATTATTCAACAAATTTATTTTATAACAGATTAGAAGCACTCAAGAGATTTCTTCTTGAGTATAATATCAATAATATTAATAAATGGAAGCTATCTTTATATAACCATATTTATTTTATTATATATAATTCAAGGGTGCCAACATTTTGGTACGCCCTCATCAGATAAAATACAAAAGCTGGTTTACAGATAGTGACATATCCAAACTAGAACTCACGAAATAGATATAAACAAGGGCATCTTGAAGATGGAAGAACCAGAGAAAATATATAATAAATACGAACGTAAGTAATTGTCTCTAACTTTTGGCAATAGGCCAGCAATAATCCCAGTGCATTACTGGTGCTTTATTTGATCGACCCCGTAAGGATGATAGTCAAAGTTAACCTCGGCAGGATTTGAACTCAGAAGTGAAGGGCCATAACTCTATTCTGCAAAGCACGCTGTCTGACGCTGATACTGCCAATCCCCCGCCTACGAAGGTAATTAATGTTTACTAATTTTGACACAACCAGTAATTTCGATTAAATCATTGCCAGTACTTTATTAAATCGGCCACAGGAGGATGATAGGCAAAGGGGATCTCGGTGGGATCTGACCTCAGTAACAAAATGTAAAGCATTTTGTCCAACCCCGTAAAGATTCCTCTACTGAACGGATTTGTAAGTCACGTGATAATTATGAGGAAATGAACATTGAATTTGAAACTACTTCCTATTTTACAAGACTTCGTTTTGTGCCATTTTCAGAAATAGTACATAATTCCATATTATATAATATTACTCTCAGGTCTCGAATAATTTCCCCCTTCCCCACTTATTAATTTTTCAGATTTTTTCCAACTCCCCCGCTCTTATTCCACCCCCGCCTATTAAATTTTGCTAATCTATCTCCAGCAAAATTTCATTTCAAGTGTTAGCACTACTGGATCAATTAACTTTCTTTAAACATTAAAAAACATTATACATGACAACAAATTAACATTACAAGAAATCCCATATGTTATAAAATATATAGGACAAGATATACGGTATATAAACTTAGAGTATTTTATCCATTAAAAGCTAATCCAGTTACAACTGTTTTTTTTTTATGACAGGTGCAATGTGTCCGAAAACGGAAGTGCCGAACTCCCACCGCATCACCCCCATCTCTCTCACTCTCCCCATCTCTCTGAATGGTGAGCTGTGGGGCGGCCAGCACGTGGGACCTCATTTAGAGAGATGGGGAGGGCAAAAGAGATGGGGGCGATGATGGTAGGAGTTCGGCTTTTCCGTGTTCGGAACATTGCACCTGTCATTAAAAACAGTCGTAACTGAAATATATAGGATAGGTTAGGGTTTCAATGTGTAAAATAAACGACTACTAATTCTGGTTTTTAAAAATTCAAGGGGGACAACCTAGAATAAATTGCAAGCTCCTCCTCACCGCCTACTCTAACCTCTCCCCTGTTATTTGGGACCCGAGAGTATTTAATTAATTTTCGAAACTAAGACAAGTAGAATTGCGTATCTCTGTCAACCAGAGTTAATAATCGATATATGATACGGCATTTATGATTAGTGAAGTGTAAAATATTTGATATATATATAAGATATATTTTGGCCTTTCTGGAAGCGTGCAAGAGACGAGGCTTTCATGCGTTCCCATAAAAGGGGCTTGAAACAACTGAGAGGGATTTAAGTATGGAGATGTTGTCTTCCTTTCTCTCTCCCATGCACACACACGCACACACATACTCACATGCACACACACACAATAACACACACACTTCAAATCTATAATTATATATCACCATAGGACCAAGGCCTGTGTCATTAAAACACCCAAGAAGACTGAGAAGTAAACCTTCATAGCTGGCTAGCAAAACGTCTATAGGCGCGAGCCGTGATAAAAACAATGTACATACACACATACACACACACGCACATGCACCCCCCCCCAACCACATACACATACATATACATATATAAGTGGAATGTGGCGAAAACAACACACGATCTTGAACGAAGATTGAACTTTGATGTAGTTTTAACCTTAAAACCCCTCCTGGGTCATGTACTGAATATTTTTTTGTTTTCTATGCCCTTGTGAAGCTCTTTTCGGGCGAAACGTACGTAGGTGCATTTTTATATAAACATGTTTTTAACGGTAGATACTCCTTTGTATTCATTCCACTTGTAACCGCTCTCCTTATATTCTCGCCAGCTAGATATTAACGCTTCTAATATTTAACTCTATACACACTTATTGAGCACATTTGTACAAGCTATTGGCAACTAAATATATGTATCGCTTCTCTCTTCTTCTCTCTCTCTCGATACATAAATATTCTATATATATATATATATATTTATATATAGGAAAAGAGTCAGGACCCCGAGGCTTAGCTTCAGCCGTTTCGACAGCTAGATCCAGATCTAGCTGTCGAAACGGCCGGAGCTCAGCCGTCGGGGTCCTGAGTCCTTCCATATTACCCACTCTAATACCCTAAGTATTGAGTACTCTGGTGCGTTATGGTCCACCTGGTATCTTACCACACCCTCTGTGTAATATATATATATACGTATGTATATATGTATGTATACAGTGTACCCCGGTATTCGCGGAATTTTCCTTAGAACCTAACTAATAATTGTTCGTGGAAACCAGCGCATATTTGCGGAATCGTAAATATCTTCCACCATTTTTTAATGGCTTTTTTCATGGCAATATATATATATTATTTTAACGCTAAGTTATAACAATATACCGTATTTGCCGGCCTATTCGACGCTCCTTTGCATAAAACGTTCCCTCTTTTGTGTTACATTTTATTATATTTTGACGTTTACAGGCATTTTTATAGACCTCGTCCAATATTCGCGGTTTTCCACTCTTCGTGGGTGCTCTGGGAACGTAAATCCCCGCGAACACCGGAGACTACTATATATGTAAATATGTATGTATATATGTATGTGTACAGAGAGTGATATATATATATATATATATATATATAGAGAGAGAGAGAGAGAGAGAGTGATAGAGAGAGATTAACATTATATACACATGTTGCGTTAATAATAATTACCCCTCTAATTTTGAGTAGCTTATGTAGATGCCTATCATTACTTATTTTAAAATCTAAAGACTGTTTAAATTATTCTGCTATTTCCTAATTTCTAATTTAGTCGCTTACTTGATTTTGTAATATCTTCTAAATTATATCTTTATACGATTCCATGAGCAGGATTACATTACTTCAGCACACAGCACACTTTACTAACGATTACTGTCGACCCAAATTCTTTCTCTATTTATTCTCTGTTTAATTTGCTCTACCTCTCACTCACTACGGTGATCATAGTCACCCTGTCTACCAATTATTTAGAGCCAAAATAAAAATGAAATCACAAAAAAATCAGCTTAATTTAAAATTTTAATTATATTTGTTGGTTTTAATAAAAAAATCACACATGTTTGATTAAATTTAGGGCTAAAGTATACACATTATCAATGCACTGTGATTATTTTATTGGTAATATCCTTTTAATTATGATACAAGTTGTTGTTTTCGCTGCTTTTCTTTAAGCTTTGCTTTTTCATTCCTGTAAGCAACTAAAGTCGAATATTCATTGCTGATGATAATAGCGGTAATTATGTGTGAAACGTTGTTTAGTATAATTATTACGTATGATACTGGAAGCAGTGTCTAGTGCATGATATTAAATAACTGTATGACAACATACTAATACATTAATACATTATGATAGTGTGGCATCAGAACAAATTACTGTAAGTGTCTGATATTCAGGTGAACTCAGCTGAAATATCAGAGAAATACCAAAGATATTCAAAAATATTGCTATGAATATACAGATGTTAAATTTAATGAAAATAACGAAGAAAGTTCCCTGGCATAACTCTATGGGTAAGACGTTTATTTTGTAGCCTCGTAGGTGCACTCAAGTGTGCTATAAAGCCAGGCTAGTTATGTTTGTGCTACCAGTTTAATCAATATGTGGCGGATTTCACCCCACACGGAGAAACTGAATTTACACTCAGTACAACACTAATCACCATTTATTTTGACATTGCTTTTAAATTCACTATACAAGATACATTCAACTATCAGTTTGACAATCCCCTTCCTTCCTAATAGATTTTTATGCCATTTCTACTAACACCTTTCAACCATTCCTTTCAAAGGGTCATAACCTCAACTAAAGTGTATTACCTTTCATCTTAACACCATATGAAAAAAAAAATTTGATCCGTTAGTTCTTCAACTACCTCCAAATATGGACATGATACTAATTCTGAGTAAAATTATTATTGAATAAAATGATTATTGATTTTGAAAACAGCTGGTGATATGCATGTAAGTAAATATCCTCTCTATCTGATAGTTTGTAAACTTACATAGATCAATAACTGAGTATAAATACAATGTATTATCACCATCTAGAAACGATCGTAAAGCAGTGAAATATATCTCTAATGACTTGATTTTTTATTTCATTGTTTTAACTTATATATATATATATATATATATATATATATATATATATATATATATATATATATATATATATATATATATATATATGATAGACTCTCCCGTCGATATCCGACGTATGAGTGTCGAACAAAATTTCAGCTCTCTGGATGGCAGTGTCTCATATGACATTTCAATGCTGCCAGTGAACCACAGACCAAGCCACATAGGTCGCAAGAGCAAGAGTTTATGGAGAGTCTTGCAGGTATCAAGGCCCGTTGCTTCGTCCCTGTTTGGTCAACACGCAATTGCTCTATGCGAAGCTCTTGATCACACTATGGCCCCTTTCTCTCCAGTCTTTCTGTCAGCAGCAATTTGTTCGAAATCACGGAAAAGGATTGCAAGAATAGTGAGATTTGATTTTATCTTATCCTTATATCGTAGCCATGATCTACCATCATTCCTGTTGTCACTGCTAAGCTGGCCATACACGAGGACTTTTGGAATTCTGTCGTCACTCATGCGGATGACATGGACAGCCCAACGGAGTTGAGATTGCATAAGGAAAGTTTCAATTCGGCCAATGTTGCATTTGGTTAGATTATCGGCGTTGGAGATTTTATCCTCTCGTACATGACCACAGATGGATCTCAAACATCCCTTGTGGAACACATCCAGCTGATTTATGTGTGACCGGTATGGTGTCCAGGAGTCTGAACCATAAAATAAAGTGGTGAGAGCAACTGCCTTATGCACTTGCACTTTTGTATTTAGTTTTACACCCTTTTCATTCCAAAGACCATGATTGAGTTTACCAAACACAGAGGAAGCTTTGGAGATGCGGTTGATGACTTCGTCAGGAAGGGAAGCACTGCGGTTCACCTTGCTTCCTAAGTATGTGAATTTATCAACATACTTCAATTGTTTGTCCTCTACCATGATTCTGTTAGGTGGAATTCCATGAACCGGTGGTTTCTGCTTCACACCTCTTATGGATTTCAGAGAAGGGGGAGGTTGATGTCCGACTTCAGTTTTCTTAATGCCGATAGCAAGGCCGAAGGCTTTGCATGCAGCAGAAAAACGATTGACCAAATCCTGAGCATCTTCGAATGAAGTTGTGACAAGTGCTTCATCATCTGCAAAAAGATAACGGATGGTATCCGTTCGGAGCAATGTTTTTGCTTTGAACAGACCCACTGTTGTGCGAAATTCAAAGTTTACACCTTCATCACAGTTATTGAAGGCATATTTAAACATGACAGAAAAGAAAAGGGCAAATAGCACAGGATCCATCACACAACCCTGCTTTATACCATTGGTGACATCAAAAGAATCTGAGATCCCGCCGTCGGATTGAACCGCAGCTTTCACCCCCTGGTGGAAAGAAATGATGATGTTGAGCATTTCGTCAGGTATACCAAGTTTCATAAGAACATCCCAGATTCACTGTATCGAAAGCCTTGGTAAAGTCTACAAAAACAATGTACAGCTATTGGTTTTTCCCGCGACCTTTTTCAGCAACCTGACACAGGGCCAAGGTCATGTCAATTGTACCTCGACTTGACCTAAAACCACACTATGATTCTGGGCAGATGTTATTGACAACCTGTTCAATGATTCTGTTCAGAATAAGTCATGCGAGGATTTTGCCAGCAATATTAAGCAATGATATGCAATGATATATATATATATATACACACACATGCATATATATATATATGGAGTTATGCGTGGAACGCGGCGATCGAAGACTCACTCTAATATTTATGACTATATATATATATATATATATATATATATATATATATATATATATATATATATATATATATATATATATATATATATATATATATATATATATATATATATATATATATATATATATATATATATATATATATATATATATATATATATAAGGCGAGAGCCAGGAGGGAGACTAAGAGAGAACTTACAATGGAATATATACCCATCTTTTTCCGTTCAGTGGGTATATATGCCACCGGTCGATTGGCAGTATCGGTAGAGGGTCGGACGCCATGCTTTGGCGTATAGAGTTACGGCCCTTGCCATTCTGAGTTCAAATCCTGCCGAGGTTAACTTTGCTTTCATCCTTACGGGGTCGATAAAATAAAGTACCAGTAATGCACTGAGTAATTGTTGGCCTTGTGCCAAAAGTAGAAACAATTATTAGACTATATTTTAGTAAAAAATATTATGATGAAGCTTCTCTCTCTCTCTCTCTCTCTCTCTCTCTCGCTCTCACATACACACACTCTCTCATACTCTCTCTCTGCATATATATATATATATATATATATATATATATATATATATATATATATATATGTATGTATATATATATATATATATATATATATATATATATAAATACATTACCGGAGAAAGCTTTTAGCGATACTCCGGCCAAATTCCAACTCACTCAACAAACATTAGGAAATAAGTGAGAATATTCCTAATTAAGCGTTCGGGGTGCTAACTAATTATATTGTGTGGAAAACTGGGTTTGGCTGTATTATTTCATATGAGACATATCGAACATCTCTCTCTCTCTCTCTCTCTCTCTCTCTCTCTCTCTCTCTCTCTCTCTCTCTCTCTCTCTCTCTCTCTCTGTATATATATATATATATATATATATATATATAGCGAAGGAAATGTGGTAAGGAACCAGATGGACCACGACGCACCAAAGTACTCAATACTGGACTCAGAATCAGCCGTCGAAACGGCTTGAGCTCAGCCGTCGGGGTCCTACTCGTTCCTATATATATATATATATATATATATATATATATATGCAGAGGGCGTCCTATTTAGTTAGACGTAGCCTGAGCCAATAATGGCTGATGGCTGAAAGTTGCCAAAGTTATATATATATATATTCACGCACACACACGTATACATATATATTTAATATAGAAATGGCTTCTACAGGACTAGAACTGTTTCATTCGGGAGAAATCATGAGGAAACCGACTGTCAATGTAATATGGTGGTATTTATACATTTTTTAGTGGTAGGAGAGGGTGGTGATTGGGATGGGTGGAGGTCATTGGTTGATGGATTTAAAGAAAGGGGATTTTTTTAAAAACTATAATTACAGGGATACACAGGCTGAAAGAAATTCACGCTAAGTACCTATCGACAAACATGAACACACTGACAGGCAATCCTAATTTTTAAGGTTCATTTAATTGGTGAGGTCTGCACAAGTGGTAAGGTGCCTACGATCACGCGCGCACACATACACACACACACACACATACACACACACACACACCTACGCTTAGAAGCGTATTAAATATTTATACTCCGCTATGCATGAATACCTTACTTACTGTGGTTACTCCCCGATTGAACCCGGAATAAACATATGTATATATATATATATATATATACATGTATGAACATGTGTTTGTCTCCGTATGTTTAATATTATGTTTCTTTATGAGATGTGTTTAGCTGCATATAAAACTGATCAATACAATAAATACATGACTTGAAAAAGATCAATAATGAGGTGGAAATGATCGACTAAATTTTTAAAGGTGATTCCCTCAATTTGGCCGCAGTCTGATGACTGATGTAATAAAAGCATAACGAATATATATATATATATACATATGTCTCTATAGGCACATACCCACACATGCACACACACACACACGCACACACGCACACACACATACTCACACAACCACACACATATATATATATATACAGGATGGCCCAAAAGTCACACAGGCCGAAAATGGCCGCCATTTGAAAGATTTAATTTTTCATACATAATGTAGAGGTGTGACAAGGATAGACGCGTGCAAAATAATTTCGATTATGTCCGTTAAATTGTATCAAAATTTCATACAGGAAGATAATATAAACTAAATCACCTGTGTTACTTTTTGGCCACCCTGTATGTATATATATATATATATATATATATATATATATATATATATATATCATTGGATACCATCAGTAAATATCATCTTGGTTAATATCATCGGTAAATATCATCTTGGTTAAGAGAGTGGGACTGGCTTTGTGCAGTGCCTTTGCTCACTATAAAAGCTTCACGGCACAGGCATTGCTTTATATCTGGAGATCTCTCTGCATTTGTCCTCACATGGTACCATGGGCCCAGCACTATATGTCAATAATTGTCACAAGTGTAGTGTTTGTACCAGAGTTTTCAAGTCGCTCGCTGGACTAAAAAGTCACACTCGTTCAGCGTATCGGTAGGGGTTCTCCTACATGGATATAAAGTAGTGGCCGTACTCGAAGACGAGTTGGCAGCCACCATATATATATATATGGAGATATCGAGTGACAAAGAGAAAGTAAGACGTAGAGAGAAAGAGCAGAAGCAGAAATATGTTGAGAATGTGGTTAGGGGACAATACATTTCCCCCAAATTTTGTCTGACTATTAAGTGACAATAAAAAGCTATGTGGATAAGTATCCCTGCTTCAAAATGGGTATTGTTTAACTTGTCTGTCATAAATCATGAATTGACTATGCATAAATATCTCAAGTTTAAAATTATTTTAAGAATTAATTATACATTTACAGTGTGGCTACCAAACGTAATAAAATATATTTCATAAAATGTAGCAGAGGTGTAAGAAAACTGGAACATACACCAAATGCTGACTGTTATGGTAATTAGGGTTGCACTATTACATATAGGGTGGTGGATTGGCAGTATCTGTAGAGGGTTGGACGCTATGCTTTGCAGCATACTTACGGCCCTTTATGATCTGAGTTCAAATCCCGCCGAGGTTAACTTTTCCTCTCATCCTTACGGCGTCGATAAAATAAAGTACCAGTCACGCACTGGGGTCGATTTAATCGACTTTCCCCTCCCCCGAAATTGGTGGCCTTGTGCCTATATAAGAAACCACTATTATATATATATGTATACCAGTGTGAGCTCTCTGATTTTCTCTCGCACTGTCACTCTCTCTCTCTCTCTCTCTCTCTCTCTCTCTCTCTCTCTCTCTCTCTCTCTCTCTCTCTCTCTCTCTCTAATATATATATATATATATATATATATATATATATATATACAACAGTTAGTTCACCATACCGAGAACAATTGTTTCACCTTAGCCGATCCTCAGCACGTAATGGGCATGGTTATACGGATCAGGAAGGACAACCGTACGAAATCCCAAAAAGCGAAGTTCACACAGTTTGGCATTGTCGATTTTTACCCGTCGATCTCAGAGACCCTGTTAAACAAAGAGTTGGGATTCGCTATCACTTACACCACCGTCGATCACTGCCGGAAAACCCTCCTCTTCAACGACGGAGTAGCCTGGGCAAAGAAGTCTACAACTTCAGACCTATTCGACGTCTCCACGGGATCGTTTGACAGTGCTGACGTATGTGACTTGGTTGGCCTATTTATTTTAGACATATTACGTGTTAGATTCCCGGACTTCCACACGGGAATATACCGCGAAGATGGACTGACCTTATCGAGCCATAAAAGAGGTCACGACCTCGACCGGTTTAAAAAAGACTTAACATCTACCTTCAATGAGTTAGGACTTAGGATAACAGTAGCTACCAACCTCTCTAGCGTAGATTTCTTAGACATTAATTTAGACCTTCACACACACACCCACCCACAGACCCTTCCATAAGCTAAACGAAAAACTCAGTTACATTCACAAGGACTCACGCCACACTCCCACCGTTTTTAGAAACTTCGTAAATAATATAAGTACTAGAATCTCAAGGGGAAATCCATCGTGTGGACGTTGTATTGACGAACCAATAAATATTCTAAAGAGATTATGCAATAGTGATTGCCTAAACACGAGAAATGAATTTTTCACACGTTGTCCACACGTCTCGAAACACCTATTGCATAACTACAAGGCTCCGGATTGAATGAATTATTGTAACAACATCAATATTTTTTCTTATCAACTAAAAACTTTTCGAACTTTCGCAGTTATCTCCCTTACACCTCTCGCACACATTTAATATTGCCTGTGTGAAGTGACGTGTTACTGCGCATGCGCGTTCGTGTGGTTGTCCTTCCTGTTCCGTATAACCATGCCCATTACGAGCTGAGGATCTGCTAAGGTGAAACAATTGTTCTCGGTATGGTGAACTAACTGTTATGTAACCACTTCTACACCTAACTCATCCCATGGACTGAGTGCTCTACCACTACGGATATTACCTTCCAGCGTTCTATCACTATATATATATAAATATATATATATATATATATATATACAATATATATATATATATATGTATATATATATATTTATATATATACATATATATATATATATATATATATATATATATATATATATATATATATATATATATATATATATATATATATATATACATATATATATATATATATATATATATTGTTTGGCACAAAATTGTCTAAAAGGCTAGAAAATAAATTCCCAAATACGGGCGCGAAATTTAATGTATTGTTCACGTGACAATGATAATTTCATTTATAACCAATCAAATTACATTTATAAAAAAGTCTTCGTAAAGTGAAATTCAAAGTCAACCAGATGTGAGAAAAACCACGAACCCTCCATCTCAATTCTACTTTTGAGAAGCAGAAGAATTTGAAACCGGTAAAGGAACCAAATAAATATATATTTTAAAAAAAAAGACTCCAGTTGCATTTTCGATTTCATCTTTTTTCCTTAATATATTTTAATATATATATATATATATATATATATATATATATATATATATATATATGTGTGTGTGTGTGTATGTATATATATATATATATATATATATATATATATATATATATATATGAAAAATATGGGGAGAAGAATACTGCATGGTTGCACATGGATGACATGTTATAAAATGAGTCCCTCATCAGTGATTTCCCAACGATCATTGGTATTTCATTGCATTAAAAATCATATACCTCACGTTGGTGCAATAATAACTAAAATAAGTCATTGGGACAATTGAAACGCGTAAAGCGAGTGAGACAAGTAAACAACACAGGGGAAAGCTAACCGAAGATAGGAAGAAACACAAGCTACATGGTTATTCTATCAGTATAAGCTGGGTGAATATATGAGCGAGTAAGAAATACACCTGCCGCTAGTGAATCCGATGTAAGAAAGAAGGAAAATCATTTCTATATATATATATATATATATATATATATATATATATATATATATAGTAAATAGTAAAGTTTGAAAGGTTGTAGATGTAGCACTGAGGCGTATATGTTGCTGTTCATTGAATCCTTGATGTATTATAGTAGATACTGACACGTGTTTCGATGTATTACTTAATAGCCACTAAAATCTGGATTATTACATAATAGATTATTTCCTATTGACGAGTATTAATTTCTATGATATTTACAAGAAAAAGTTCAAAGATTAATGATT
>OZ024745.1:119371786-119389286 GCA_964016885.1 Eledone cirrhosa
GAGTTCAAATCCTGCCGAGGTTAACTTTGCCTTTCATCCTTACGGGGTCGATAAAATAAAGTACCAGTAATGCATCGGGATAATTGCTGGCCTTGTGCCAAAAGTCGAAACAATTATTGATAGATTCAGATTCGTATTAAAAGATAACTATAGCATGTTCGATGAATCCCTGTATCCTCAAATATAAGAAACTGCAATGGGTATAAAAACAGTCCCCACACATGTCAATTTAATAAAGGAATACCCCGAGAAAAATGTTTGCAATCAATGACTATTAGAAAACCCATTCCATATATTTAAACACAACTGGGTGGTTGTTTTATTTTGCTGCAGGAAAACCTTGACAAACCTAAGAGAATTCAAAAATCTGATTAATGAGATTCAATTCACGTTGCAGCTTATCCACAAGGAACTACCTTTTGGGGATATCCCAATTCTAAAAAAATACGAGAAAATAAAAATGGACACTCTTCACATAGAGTTATCGTAAGCTTAGAAATACGAATATTCCTTTTAAGCTAGGAATCCAATTAACGGGATCAAAGAGCCTTTCCACTTAGTCTCTAATGGAATAGAAAGGCCAAACATAGATATTCAAGATCTAAGGAAAATGAAATATAAAACCAAGAAAAAGGTGTTACGATATGTACCCACTTTTAAACCCAGAAACCTAACTTTTATATGTAAAGATTAAAAGATGAAAACATTCTAGAAAACTAGTAAATCATCAAACGTAAACGACATCACAGAGCATTAGAACATATTACTGAAACAGAAATACATTTACAAATTCCTAGCCAAGATCAAGTTGAGGTGTCTCTTTATTTAAAGATGGATTAAACTTTAGAATATAAGAAAAGTTTCCCTGTAACTATGAGAACCTAATCTATGTGATAATGGGGATGCTTCGAAAACTACACCAGGCGCACGAGAATATCTTTACATAAGCATACAAAGTAATGACACTGAAGAGTCAAAGATGCTAAAAACTATGAATCAAATATAGAAATATTTATATCTCTATGCATACCTTTGGAGTTTAATGGCATTTTACCCATATTCTAACTATATATATATATATATATATATATAGTTTTTCGAGGTTTTTGATATGAAATTGTGTGTCGAATCAAATATTGTTATACTTGGGGAGGGTCATATTTGTGTAATAATATTGCCAGAATTATTAACAGAACACACTCACAGTGTGTCGAAACAAATATTGTTATACTTGGGGAGGGTCATATTTGTGTAATAATATTGCTAGAATTATTGCCAGAATTAATAACAGAACACACTCACAGTGAGTGTGTTATGTTATTAATTCTGGCAATATTATTACACAAATATGACCCTCCCCAAGTATAACATATATATATATATTCTTATTTTATATATATATATATATATAAAGAATATACTAAAATGACACTATTTCAGTCATATTGCACCTAAAATAGTTAAAATAGGCTAAAAGGCATAATTTGCTAAAATAGGCTAAAAGGAATAATTTGTAGAACTTTATTTTTTCCAAAACTGCAAAGATCTGCCAAGATGTTTTGATGTTGGTGAAAATGAGTGCGTGTGCCAAAGACCAGTCAACATGTGATAGTTCGGTCATAATTGCATCCCAGTTGTCATTAGGGAGATCCTTGTTATCAAATGGGTGGGCTGGAAAGAGGTCCCTAGGATTAGCTTTCGGCTGGTGGAATCTCTGAGAGAAGGGTTTTGTCCACTGTAATATTATGGATAGTGTTAGTGTGGTTACTAAACACCAGATCCAGAATGTACTTCTGATGCCTTGCTGGTGCAAGGACAATTTGCGACAAGAAAAACTCATTCATGAAGTCAAGAAGTGACTCGACTGCTTCTTTCTCAGTGGTTGAGGTTGCGGTGCCTGGTTTCAAACTGTTTGTAGACCAATCAACACAGGGTAGATTAAAGTCTCCCATCAAAAGTATGTTGCTAGAATGGCACTGTTTAATAAAACATTTAATACTGTTGAGGCATTGTTTGAAGCAGATTATGGGCGTTTGTGGTGGCCTATAGAGCCCAACTAATGTCAGGTCATTGGTTTTATTGTGCAGAGTGACTGATTCACAGTAGCCATTGGAGAATGTTGTGTTACGATCTGCTGTAAAGGAATCACGCAGGAAAATGGCTGTTCCACCCTTCCTTTCGCCAACACGATCCGCACGGATGGTTGTGAAATTCCTCACTCTTACTTCGGCCTCCAAGTGGGAGTTGTCAAGGTGGGTCTCAGTAAGAATGAAGAATGGGATGTGAAATGGATGGTTACCAACCCAATCCTCAATGAATTGGATCTTCCTTGTCTGTGCATTGATGGATGGGCTGATACCTTGTGTATTGTGGAGGCTAGTGTGATGGCTGGTTTTGACTGTTGCAGGGGGCTTGTTTTGAGATTGTGTATTAGTGACAGCAAGGATGGTGTTGGGTGACGGCTAAAATGTTTTTTTGTATCTCTTTTGCCAGGTTCATGGCTATAAAAGAAAAATGTTCTTGTTCAGGGAGCAGTTTTAGATTTGATTTGTGGTTACACCATTGGATAGGGTTGTACTTCCCTCTTTTGTTGTTGTTGTTGTATTTGTTGCAATTGTGTCTTTGTGAAAAGACTGGAGCAGCATTGCTTTTGTTATTTTTGCTGTTGTAATTGTTGTAATCGTGTCTTTGTGAGAAGACTGGAGCAGCATTACTGCAGCAGAGGGTTGCTTTATTGTGGTTTGTGTGTTGGCATGGAGCCCCTTTTCTGTTCGCGCGTTGTGTCCCAGGAAGATGAGTGAAGGGACAGTCAGTCAGCAGACATAGCCTCTCACGTTGGGAATGTTGTCAGATTTTAGGACTCCGACTTATGCGTGTGGGCAGCGTGCTTTGGTGTTCGCTGGCAGTGTTAGTGCCCCCTAGTACCCGGTAAATGGGTAAATATGCAGTCGCTACGTGTGCATAGCCTCTGACGTAGTGAATAGCGGCATATTTTGGGGTTTCTAGTTTGTGTAGTGGAGGGTATATACAGCTCCAATGATTTTTTTAAACAGTTCTTTTGACAACAGCATGACTTTGGTGGTGATGTAGTGGAAGAAATCAGTGGTGGTGACGATGATGATGACGACAACTGTGGTGGAGGCTGTGAGAGTAGTGGGAGAGAAAGCAGTGGTCCATTACTAGCAGTTGATGTGGCAGAAGATGGTGACGGTGGTGATGGTGATGGCGATAATGATGGCTGAGTGAGTGGTTGAGGGATAGTGTCATTCAGTAACTGAGCTATTATGCTTGAATTCAGTAGTGGGGCCGGTAGTGGTGGCTCCTGATATTTTGGCTGTTGTTGTTGTTGTGGCTGTTGTTATTATTGTTGCTGTGTTTGTCCATTGGAGTAAATATGTCGAAGTTTTTCAAAATGGTTTTGAATTAGTTTGAAAGAGACTTCTACATGTTTTAGTTTGTTGTGTATCTGCTTAACAGACCTCGTGGTCAATGTTTCAGCTGTTTTTTCAGCAATCTCATTCAGACACGACGCGTTAATGTTTATTGTTTAGGACAGAGAAAACCATGTGTTTATTAAGAGATCAATTTCGTCTGTTGTGGGTTTGCTGGTCAGTAGTCATATTTTCCTTTCTCCTCTGTGTGCATTTTTAGATATTTGATATTTGATATTTGATACGTGAGTGAGACTTCAGTTATTTGAAGAAATTAAAGAATCGTGTATATATATATATATTCTCTGTTATGGATATTAATAGTTTTTGGTTATTTGGTTGTTTGAAGATACTAAGAGAAAAAAGAGTGTATAGAATAATCTGTAATTAAGAAAACGTACTTACGAGTTGGTAGGAAAAGCACGTGGTTACAAATATATATAAATATATATATTTACGGCCAGATAAGATTTAAAGCTGTTTAGCTAGCTACTGACTTGGTAGAGAGCAATAGAAACACGTCTGTTTCACTTCAACTGTCCACTTACATATATAAATAATTGTTTCTACTTTTGGCACAAGGCCAGCTATTAACCAGTGCATTACTGGTACTTTATTTTATAGACCCCGTAAGGATGAAAGGCAAAGTCAATCTCGGCGAGATTTGAACTCAGATCGTAAAGGGACGTAACTATGCTGGAAAGCATGGTGTCCGACCCTCTACCGATACTGCCAATAATGAAAAAAATATATATATATATATATAAATATATATATATACTAGCAGTGGTATATGTATATATATATATATATATATATATATATATATATATAAATAATTATATATATCTAAATATATATACTAGCAGAGGTACCCGGCGTTGCACGGGATAAGGTATTTTCAACGCGGGCCGCCAACAAATCTAATCGTGGAAAAACTGCATGCCTGGACAATATGTAAAGAAAATAAACCGAATACTCTGGTGGCTGCATAAGGTTTTCCTCGATGAAGCAGGAAAAATGCCGGTTTTCACCTAATGCTGGCCCTAGGGGATCAAGAAAATTAATTTTTCTTATGTGCATAATATACCTTGAATTTTCGGGAAAATCGGCTAGACGTAACGCCTCCAAAAAGCCCTAACAAGCTGAAAAAATGAAATGTTTCACCTAATGCGGGCCCTAGGCCATAAAAAAGTTGCATTTTCTTTGCTCACAGTATGAAGAAGAGACTGGTTAATACATAGTTGCAATTTCAACGAAATCGGTCTGACGTAACGTCTCAAAAAACCCCTAAAATGCTTAACAAACACAGTTTTTTCACCTAATGTGGGCCCTAGGAGATCAAAAAGTTGAATTTTTTAATAACACCCCTTAAACATATGTAATACACATGTGAAGTTTGAAAAATATCGGTTAGGTACTTCTCGAGTTTTAGGGATTCAAACTCACACTTACACACACACACACACACACACACATACACACACACACACACACACACACACACACACACACACAAACACACACACACACACAGAAAGACATCCTCAGGAAAGTGACGTAATGCAGACAGACAGACATACAGACAGATATTATAAGGGCGCGACGTTATATGTATGTATCTAAAAAGAGAAAGACTAAGAATTATAGAGAGAGATCACTAAATCGCCTAATGCGGTCCCTAGGACATTGACAATTTGAAATCTTCTTTGCTCACAACACTCCCTGAAACATAAGTATTACATGTGTAAAGGTTGAAAAGAGTCGGTTGGGTGTTTCTCGAGTTTTAAGGATTCAAACTCACACACAGGCAGACATCCTCAGTTTTATATATATAGATATATATAAATAAATAAATATATATAAATACATAAATAAATAAATAAATAAATAATAAATAAATAAATAAATGTATATATATATATATATATATATATATATAGGAGCCAGTAAGACCCCGACGGTTGAGCTCAAGCCGTTTCGACGGCTAATTCGTAACGGCTTGAGCTCAGCCGTCGGGGTCTTACTGGTTCCTATTACCCACTCTACTACCCTAAGTATTGAGTACTTTGGTGCGTTAGGGTCCACCTGGTTCCTTACCACATTTCCTTCGTTATATATATATATATATATATATATATATATATATATATATATATAGAGAGAGAGAGAGAGAGAGCGAGAGAGAAATCTATAGATATATATTCCTGCACGTGTTTCAAGGATTGTATTAATTTACCTTTATAAAATCCTTTATTTTTCAGTTATTTTGTATCTCGTTCATTTGAAGAATGATATTCTTAAATATTGATATTGAAAGGAAAGAATAATTCCCGCTCAGCTTCTCCGGATAATATTTCTTAATTGCTTACCTCTATTCTAACTCGTCAATATTGTTTTCAATAAAATGCTCTTAATGCTATTAACATATAAATATTTTTAACTAGCCGTCTTTAATCCAACTAGCAGGAGTGAAATGTTTTTGCTGATTGATCGTGTCAACACATAAAAAAGTTACCCCTCTCTGAAGATGAAAAATACCGGTAATATACCGATGCCAATTATATCAGCTAACTCACCAAAAACTTGTCTAAATGCTATACAAGCTCATAATCGTGGATTAGCAGTATTGGCAGAGGGTCGGACGCCATATTTGTAGCATAGAGTTATGTCCTTTTATGATCTGAGTCCAAATCACACTGAGGTTCACTTTGCCTTTCATCCTTACGGGGTCGATAAAATAAAGTACCAGTAATGTACTGATATAATTGCTGGCCTTGTGCTAAAAATAAAACAATTATTCTTTCGGATTGGCAGGATCGATAGAGGATTGGATGACATGCTTTGCAACATAGAGTTACGGCTCTTTACGATATGAGTTCAGATCACGCCGAGGTTAACTTTGCCTTTCACCCTTACGGGGCGATAAAATAAAGTAGCAGTAATGTACTGCGGTAATTGCTGGCCTTGAGCCAATATTAGAAACAATTATTCCTTCATCATTGGATGAAAATGTGGAGGATATGTAGCCTCGAGAGAGCGTTGGATAACATTCTTCGCAGCATCATAGAGTTACGGCCTTTTACATTCTGAGTTCAAATCCCGCCGAAGTTAGCTTTGCCTTTCATCCTTACGGGGTAAATGATAAAATAAAGCACCAGTAATGCACTGGAGTCGATTTAATCGATTTTTCCCTCCCCCAAAATGACTGTCCTTGTGCCTAAAGTAGAAATCCTTATTCTTTAACCTGTCCCAGTTCAAACCTAATCAGCCAAATTCATAATTAAAGGTACTGAATCCGTGACCATACCGTCGTTAATTTTAAAATATTTAAGACTTCATCAATTAAAATATCTTTCTATTCTTAAGAACAGTAGAGTGTGTGATTTATGCAAGCTAGAATGGATAGGTAGTGACCACCACATTTAATTGTTACTTGTAATAGCTGTGGTATTAATATCTATGTTAATATTGCTGGTAATATTTAATATATGTAAAATTATATAATAAAGAATATAGACAGAAGTATGGAAATAAAAAAGAAAAAGAACACGTTTCAAAAGCTGTTGATGGCTTTGGAATATATGTGACTGACAATTAGATCGATCTGAAATTACTTAAAAAAAATCTCTTCCCTTTGTCCAACGTTAAAATCTTTTTTTTCTTGTGCAGTGTGTTATATTTGAATAGCTGTGCTGTGCTGTTCTGAGTGTATATGTGCATACTGCACATGTGTGAGTGATTCAGAAAAAAATAAATTGGCAACGTTCATTCACCAACAATTCTCAAGCTGTAAGTTTTAACATCTGTAGTTAGCGTTGTTGCACCATCGGCTAGCTTACTTTTTCATTATTTAGTTGTTGTTTTTTTTAACACAGTGATGTGCGTTCAACTAAATCTTTTCCATTAGTTGATTACTCTGAAACCTTTTCAACTGCTGGAGCTTTTCAAATGAAAAGGGACAAAGAAGATTGTATTTCTGTGAATAATTCGTTCACACAGTGAACCATGCTTTTGTGTCGTGAGAAGAAATAGCTAACACAAATTTATTTCTAACACTTATACACACACAGAAACACTTGCATACAAATATATGTATATATGTAAGTGTGTGTGTTGGTGCGTATGTGTGTGTGTAGGTGTAATATTTTATAAGATCGGATACCCATATACTTAATTTATCCATTATTGACCATATAGTTCATCTCCTGTGTCTATTATGTTAACTTTTACTTGATTTGGAACTTTATTGCGGATATATTTTCTCCGATGCTATTTTGATGAACAGAAGTTGAGGTTCGCAAGGGAACCTTAATCTTTCTTTCTTTGTTACTATTTTCACAGCCTTAACCGAATGCATGAAACCTATATATTCCAACGTACACAATGTCAAAGCAATATTATAATGCCTTATCTATAGAAGATACCACTATTTCTGTTTAGACTCCTATGTGGCCGTTTTGTACAATTTTAATAATATTAATATTACAATGAAATATAACGGAAAACATGGAATTTATCAAAAGTGAAAACGGAATTATTGATATATCCGCTTATATTTTATATTTACTCACATATCCCAGTACTGTCATATGCGGAGTAATTTCCCACTAGTGTCATATGCGGAGTAATGCCCCACTACTATCATATACGGAGTAATATCCCACTTACTGTCGTAAACGGAGTAATATCCCATTTACTGTCGTAAACAGAGTAATATCCCACTTACTGTCGTAAACAGAGTAATATCCCACTTACTGTCGTAAACGGAGTAATATCCCATTTACTGTCGTAAACGGAGTAATATCTCACTATTGTCATATACGGAGTAATATCTCACTATTGTCATATACGGAGTAATATCTCACTATTGTCATATACGGAGTAATATCTCACTATTGTCATATACGGATTCATTTTAATGGGAAAACTAACAATAGATATCAGCTCTATTACAGATTAGCTTTATAACCAGTGGGATCACTCCGTCTAACCTACCTTACCTTTGGAACGCTGTGTCATACCCTCAGAACGTAATGACTTTTTTATTCCTTGGGTTTGAGACGCCTGCTTTAGATGGATATGTACTTGCTAGAAATTACAGTCATATTGGTTAGTTTACTATATAAATGGCAATTTCTGTCTGTCTGTCTGTGTAACCAATTGTCGTCTAATCCAGTGATCCGATCCTGCTGAAACTTTACACAGATGAGAGAGAGGAGATAAGAGAGAAAGAGAAGGGATGAGAGAGAGTATATGAGAGAGAGAGAGAGAGAGAGAGGGTGAGAGAGAGAGGGTGAGAGAGAGGGGGTGAGAGAGAGAGAGGGTGGGATAGAGAGAGATAGAGAGAGAGAGAGTCATATATGTGGATTCGCATTATCGGTAGAGGATCGGACGCCATGCTTTGCAGCATATAGTTATGGCCCTTTACAGTCTGAGTTCATATCCTGCTGAGGTTAACTTTGCCTTTCATCCTTACGGGGTCGATAAAATAAAGTACCAGTAATACACTGGGGTAATTACTGGCCTTGTGCCAAAAGTAGAAACAATCATATACGGTTGTCTCTGCAGCTTGTATTGGCGTACAATGTTGACAATGACACTTGACAGTGTAAGGTCAATCTCCAGACATGAACATCAAGCATATAATTTATTTTTCCATTTTCCAATAAAGCACCAGATACGTACTGGGGTCGATTTAATAGACTTTCCCCTCCCCCCAAATTGTGCCTATAATAGAAATCAGTATTTATTTCTGCGTTGCCTGAACTGAGGAAACCTATTCTTAATATTCCAACATTCGTTTTCTTTTCATTTCAAACACAATGCATCTCGTACTGATTCATCCAATATAAGCTTCCATTTCTTTAGGCGGTTGACTTTGATCTAAGAAATATTTGGCTGCTATTACTATCAGGTCAAGAGCGATAACGAAGATGTTTGCTCGTGGGCTCATCTATGGAATGTGTGTTCAATCATTTTCAAGGTAAAATTTAATGTATTAACTCAATAGTTATGTTGCTCGTAATGAAGAAAATAATCACTGTCTCTTTTAGAAAAAAGTTAATATTCGATATTGTAAATAAACTATTATGACAGTCCGAATGATAATATAGTTTAACTGTCATCGTCTCCATCTCTCTGTATGGTGAACAAATGGGGTCCCACATGCTGGCCTCCCCACAGCCCCTGCGGACAGAATGGAGAAGGCGTTACCCCGGAGGGTGGTAAGGTAGATGCGTTGGAAGAGCCATTCCATCTCGCGAGGCTCACACCTGCGGCTGGCCAGCTCAACGCCTATGGTGGTGATTAGGGAGGTAGCCCTAGGTCCAAGGACACCAGACAGAAGTCTCCACTGCCAAGGGCACGACCGCAAACCTATCGTTTATGATGAGTTTTTAAGCAAATGTAACAATTCATGTGAACAGGATTCATTGGTTTCGACAATAAATGTTCCAGCTGCTCAATCAACGGAAAAGCCTCCTCGTGAAATGAATATGTAAGTGGCTGCGCATTCCATAGACACGTGTACTCTTGATATAATTTTCAGGGTGATGTAGTGTGACACTGTGGAACACTGCTGGTCTTTTGAATTACAGATACACTTCGTCCAACGAGCTTCTTAACGGTTTCCTCTCAAACCAATTCCTTTTACAAGGCATAGATCAAATTGTGACTGTGGCGAAACGTGTCTAAGAGGCTACACCAATTTCATAACCATTCTACTATACTGCACCTACTGTTATTGAAAATTGCTTTTCAAAACAACAAACTATTTTGAGGAAGCCTTTGTATTATGCCTGGTTACAATATTGTCTCTCGTGGAACTCCTTATATCAACATTAAGAGTAAGTATCGAAGAAGACATTCCTTAACATAATAAAGTTGCAATTATTTCTCTATAGATTTCTGCATGAAATAAATATATTCAAGATGTCATGGACCTGTACATTTAATTTCAGTAACATGATAACATGACAGGGTCTGCAAAGGAAATAATGGAAACATGCATGCGCGCTAACATTTTCACATTCCGATACATCCACGAGCTATAGCCACATGTGTCTGTGTAGTTATATATTCACATTTAATGCAACATATATGAATATATACATAAATATTTTACTGCGACACAGTTCTTCATTTATATTCACCGTGGTCATCTTCGCCTTTCATCCTCCCGTAGCAGAGAGAATTAAGAACCAGTTAAGTATTGGGGTTAATTTAGTCTTCTATACATTTCTATATTTCCACCCTAGACATTGGTGGCTTCGTGGCAATGCTAAAATCTATATATCACAATATATTTTACATCACAAATGCATTGATTGAACTAAATTCTGTATAACAATTGTCTCCAAACACACGGAAATATCGCATATATAAACCCAAACCCAAACACACACACACACACACACACACACACACACACACACACACACACACACACACACACACACACATTTACATATACATAAAAATATATATACAAACATACATGTGTCTGCATGTGTGCATCTGTGAGTGTGTTTTAATATTAATTGTTTCTACTTTTGGCACAAGGCCAGCAAATTACCCAGTGTATTACTGGTACTTTATTTTATCGACCCCGTAAGGATGAAAGGCAAAGTTAACCTCGGCGGGATTTGAACTCAGAATGGCAAGGGCCGTAACTCTATGCGTCAAAGCATGGCGTCCGACCCTCTACCGATACTGCCAATCGAAGCAATATACTGTTACTGCTCAGATTTCAGAATATTCCGCATGGATTATTAAACAAATTCAACATATGTTTACATATAAGTTTTAACATTACAAGAGCCTAGGAGAAGGGTAATGACTGAGAGGTGTAACTCTATTTAAATATATACTTTAATGTATTTAGTTAATAAGTACAGTGTTTGTTGTGCGCATAGTTCTTTTTATTACATTGCTCACAGTTCTACATAATTGTTGCTACTTTTGACACAAGGGCAGCAAATACCCCCAGTGAATTACTGATACTTTATTTTATCGACTCCGTAAGGATGAAAGTCAAAATTAACCTCGGCGGGATTTGACATGATTACCTTACATTTCTTCCTATGAACCAATGAGAGAACATTTACGTTGTCAGTAGATCTTTATTATTAAAAAGAAAACACATCTTGAAAAAAAATGTTGATGTAATCGTAACGGTATTATCATTTCTTGTGCCTAACGTAGAAACAATTATCATTTTTATTAATATTATCCTAAATATGGCTCGGATGCTTTCGTTAATAAAATTGCTTAGTTAGAACCCCTCTGAAGTTTAACAACAGCAACGGACGATTTTAAGTCATTTTAAGTATCATATACTGTTCCTCTGCTTGCATCCTGCGGCCCATCTACGAGGTACAAATGCCTTGCATCCTGCAGCCCATCTACGAGGTACAAATTGCTTGCATTCTGTGGTCCATCTATGAGGTACAAATGCCTTGCATCCTGTGGTCCAACTATGAGGTATAAATGGTTTTTCTACGTGAGTCTCAATGTTAAATCTCAACTGTGATGATTGTATCTTTCATCTCTGCGGGGTCAATTACATAAGTAATAAATATGAGTATATAGTCTGTAAATGGATGACACGTTTGTCCAACTACTGTGATTTTGTTCCAGCTATGTCAATTCCTTCTCCTTTAACGATAACGTGTCTTGGGAATTATCTATATTGTCATTTATTTTTATGAACACCAGTGATTTGCCATTTAAAGGGAGAGTTTGTTGCTATTTCTAACATCTTCAGAGACCACACAGAGGCTCTTCAATTGTCTCATAAGATATAGACCTATATTATCTTTATTTTCTCTGAAACCCCTGTTTCCATTTCTCTCTGGCGAAATATCATTCAATGTTCTATTTGGATGGAATGAATAATTACCAGCAACATTTAACACGATACTAAGAACCAACGCTTGATAATTTCACCTAGACATTATAGGATTGACACGATATACAGTCATAGAATGCTGAAATAAAGTTTTACGTTAATATATTTATTCTAACCACATATTCAAATAAAGTTTTGCTCAACTCATTCTATATTTTAAAAGTTCAATTTTTCAATAATGATTATGTTGATTTAATATCGAACGATGTTAATTATTAATTCCTTATGAACTGAACTCCAAAAGCCATTCCATTTCTATTTAAACTTATGACACGATAAGAGTGCATTTAGTCCCACTTATTGTTGATTTTGTCAATTCCATCACGATATTTTAATATTAATAATTTTTTACGATTGCACTAGATTCGATTAAATCGGCTGGTGCATAGTTTATTGACTATGGATGGATGAAAGACAATGCAAATCCCTGCCGAGTTTGCCATTCGTTACACTCTGGTCTTTAATAATAGTTTCAATTAGGACAGTGATCTCGTTACGTACAATGGATGGGGAGAATCAAATGAACAAAGTGTGCTTGTTTGATTGCATCGTGATTTTATACATAAATACATACATAAATAAACACATACACAGACAGACACATATCAAAATGGAGGCAGTAAAAACCAGTTGGACCATTACTCATCAGAGTACTCGATACTTGGGGTGTAGAGTGGGTAATATGAAAGTTTCGGGAACTCTACTGCTGAGGACCGGCCATTTCAACAGCCAGATCCGTGACTTCGGATCTATCTGTTGAAACGGTCGGAGCCCAGCCGTAGGAGTACAGAATGTTTCATATATATATATATATATATATATATATATATATATATATATATATTTATATATATATATGCAAAAGTTCTATTTAAATTGTTGGGATACAACAAGCAAATATTTTTATAACTGATATAAAGCACTCAACAAATATTTGGAGTAAACATACGATATTAACAAATGGAAACTATATTTATAAAACCATATTTATTTCATTATACATATTTCAAGGACACCAAGTTAAATTATGGTGTGCTTTCATCAGACAAAATAAAATATAATATAATATAGATCTATATTATATTTTATCTGATGAAAGCACACCATAATTTAACTTGGTGTCCTTGAAATATGTATAATGAAATAAATATGGTTTTATAAATATAGTTTCCATTTGTTAATATCGTATATATATATATATATATATATATATATATATATATATATATATATATATATATGTGTGTGGAAAAAATGAAACGATATTTCATTTCTCGCTCTTAGTATGGCTGTTACATACTTATATATATATATATATATATATATATATATATAGGAACGAGTAGGACCCCGACGGCTGAGCTCAAGCCGTTTCGACGGCTAATTCTGGACGTCTAATTCTACGTCCAGAATTACCCGTCGAAACGGCTTGAGCTCAGCCGTCGGGGTCCTACTCGTTCCTATTACCCACTCTACTACCCTAAGTATTGAATACTTTGGTGCGTTATGGTCCATCTGGTTCGTTACCACATTTACTTCGTTATATATATATATATTAATTTTTATATTTGGGATGGTCATATTGTTATAAAATTGCCAGAAATAATAATTGTTTCTACTTTAGGCACAAGGTCAGCAAATACCCAGTGCATTACTGGTACTTTATTTTATCGACCCCGTAAGGATGAAAGGCAAAGTCAACCTCGGCGGGATTTGAACTCAGATCGTAAAGGGACGTAACTATGCTGGAAAGCATGGCGTCCGACCCTCTACCGATACTGCTAAAAACACACTCACTGTTTGGTTTGGGTTGGTTTTCGCTTCTGTATATTTTATATCTCTATAGTTAATTTAGCTGTCAATCAATGTTTATCCGTAACATACATTAGTTTTGTTTATTGTATTTATTGGTAACATAGTGTTTTGTTTTAAATGTAAGAACCATTTCTGAAGTATAAGATTTTTTGAAATATTGTGGTATTAGCGGAAATTTTAAAATATTTACTTATTATCTTAAGGAAAGAAGGTAAATATTTTGTTGTTGTTATTGTTATTGTGGATTAGACTATCAGTAGAGGATCGGACGCCTTGCAGCATAGATTTACGGCCCTTTACGGTCTGAGTTCAAATTCCACCGAGGTTAACTTTGCCTTTCATGATTACGGGGTCGATAAAATAAAGTACCATTCCCGCACTGGGGTCGATTTATTCGACTGTCCCTTCCCCAAAAATTGCTGACATTGTACCTATATAAGAAACCATTATTATTTACAGCATAGAGTTACGGCCTTTTATGGCCTCAGTTCAAATTTCTGTCCTTCAATTATGTATAGGCCTGTACCTAATTGGTTTTCGCTTTTAAATATTTTATATCTCTATAGTTAATTTATTGTAATACAATACAACGGGAGGAAACATAATAGTACCTCTGACGATGCCACATGTGTGTGATGAAAGAACTTTGATAGACTATATATATATATATATATATAGTCTATCAAAGTTCTTTCATCACACTCCTGTGCCCAGTTTAAAATTACCTGGTTTTGGTTAACTTTAGCTTTTGGAAGTATTCAGATAAGGCCACCTGTATGTCAGCACCTTCGTCTTTTCCCTTCAACAGTTTCGGATGGCCGAAAAGTGTCATAAGCTCACCACAGCGACTTTTTCTTCAGACATTCTAACCACATGCCCTTGGTATTGGTGATGTGATCTCTCAATTCGGAGAAGTAGCAGCTCTATCTGAAGTGACTTTCTGATCTCTGAACCACGCACCCTATCGAGGAACGTTATACCAAAAACCTTTCGGAGTAATCCCATTTTGGCCGCTGATATTTGCGATCGGATTCTTTCGGTCATTACCCAATATTCTTGATCATAAGTAAGGGTCGGGACGAATCATTCTACGATGTGCTCATTGACACATTTCTATTCTATCCACAGTGACACTGCACTAGTGACTAGGTTGCGATGAGTGCTTCAACCCTTATTGATACAGGCAAGTGAATTTTGTTTGTGTATTGTTAACTGGGTAAAACGACTCTTCCACCATGTAAATGATATAACAAAAACAGAGACACAGACATGCCAGAGAAAAAGTTTTATGTAAAATAAGGTGACTAGCCATAAACTGCGGAAATGATGTGTAAATAAACTCTTTAACGTATTTCTTCTGTTATGTTATTGTAATCGAAATGAATGTATATTGTAATCTAAATGAATGTTATACAACAATTCAATAGAAACTTCTCTGACGGAAGCACCGTGAACTATATCTACACCAACATACGTCACAGCGCTCATATTTTCTGACATCACAATAAAGAAATTATATGAAATACCTAAACACATCCATGCATACACACACATCTCTCTCTCTCTCTCTCTCTCTCTCTCTCTCTCTCTCTCTATATATATATATATATATATATATATATATATATATATATACGTGGGAAAGTAAAAAATCGGAGGATAGACCGTTACGCTACTTGGCAAATCGGAGAATAGACCATACGCTACTTGGCAAATAACTATATGTATCACCTATCCCCCCTTTTTTTCTCTTTCTTGATACGTAAATACTATATATATATATATATATATATATATATATATATATATATATATATATATATATATATATATATATATATATATATATATATATATATATATATATATATATATATATATATATATGTATATATATATATAACGTAAGAAAAGTGGTAAGGAACCAGGTGGACCATAACGTACCAAAGTACTAAATACTTAGGGTAGTAGAGTGGGTAATAGGAACGAGTAGGACCCCGACGGCTGAGCTCAAGCCGTTTCGACGGCTAATTCTGGACTAAAATTTTAGTCCAGAATCAGCCGTCGGGGTCCTACTCGTTCCTATATATATATATATATCAATGATATTAATAAATGGAAACTATATTTATAAAACGATATATATTCTATTATATATACATATTTCAAGGGTAACAAAACTTTGGTACGGGCTCATCAGATAAAATACAAAGTTTGTTTAATAAATATTGACATGTCCAGGAACGAGATCTTAACAGTTCAAGGTTTATCTGGATAGTAAAAGGAAAAAGGGGAAGATAGGAAAAAACAAATATTTCAAATTATTAAGATGAATATGCAAATGAGGTTGAGGTATAGGGCTGAAAAAAAAAACGTTATTTTTAGACGCTAGGTAGATTTAAATAATTATTAGGATATATATATATGTAATTATTGGAAGAAGAAAGAGAAAGAAAGAAAAGCTTGTATTTACGTGAATTTAAAAAGATTGAAACATTAAGAATTAACAGTTTGTTGGATTGGTGGAATGATTCCAGAATTTAAAAAATATTTAGCTATATTATGAGTTATAATATTATATATATAATCAATTAGATTATATGAAGAATTATGGTTGTAAGTACATTTTATCGTATTATATCGCAACAGGTTGTAAGTATATAAATATCTATATAGATTAATAAGTGTATAAATATAAGTATTATTGGTGATTATATAGATATAAAAAACACACTTATTAATTTGTTTACATTTCTAATATGAGTTACGAAGGATGTTGATTTACATTTTACATATATATTTAAGAAAAAAACGTAGTTCAAATTATAAGAGAACAACAATTTGTAGATTCAAATATTTTCATCCAACATTGAAAATATTTTCAGAACATTATTAATTTAGCGAAATTACATAATCTATCATACAAGTTATTATGTCTATGTTTTCTCGAATGTAAAGGAAAAGATAACTTCAATATTATTTGTTAAACTATTAGATTAGAAGAATAATTTTCTTAGAAACTGTGGAAAATATGTTGAGAAAATTATATATTATTTTGTGTGAGATTATAAGGTATTTCATATTACACGTTTTCAAGGATGATAAGTTAAATTATATATTATCTACTTCGAAAGATGTTTGAAAAGTTTGAAGATTGAGGAGAGGAAAAATGTATTGTTAGATAAGTCGAGAGTGCATTTGGAAGAACTATGGTAAAGTGGATGTCTTTCAGAATATCAATTAAAAAGTATCAATCTAAAAAAATATATATAAATCTAAAGAATTGATTAAGAAGAGTATCATTAGGAAAAGAATATGAATTGGTAAAAATACTAAATTTAAG
>OZ024745.1:119394286-119439286 GCA_964016885.1 Eledone cirrhosa
TCATCGCGCTTGACACTCTAGAAATGATTTTTACTTAAAGCATAGGACCAGCAGTTTTGATGGAGGGGACAGTCGATTAAATCGACCCCAGTGCATTACTGGTGTTTTATTTTATCGACCTCGTAAGGATGAAAGTCAAAGCTAGCCTTGGCGGGTTTTAAACTCAGAACGTAAACGGTCGTAACTTTATGCTGCAAAGCATGGTGTCAGACGCTCTACCGATACTGCCAATCCACCACCCTTTTTGACACTCTAATAATTCCATTAATCCACCGTCTTTGACAGGTACGTTATTTAATCAACATCGAAAGGATGAAATGCAAAAAAGCAACATTAATCCCGATAAGAAATAAATTCTGCTTGTAGAGAGTTGGAACAAATACCAGAAGGTATTTTGTCGCACGCTCTAACCTTTCTGCTAATGCACCTCTTCATAGTTTCAGATTGACTGCAGAGTTGAAGATTTTAGTGTAAGTGCGCATGATGTTCGTTGCGTCATCAGTACTGCACAGAACAGTCGGATTCCCAACATTTCTATACAGGACAACCTTCACCTTGTTCGATACATCGTAGAGACAGAAGGTAATACATCGGGTTCTTATCAGCAATCTAAAGTGTTCAACTTATCAGCTGTCTTAACTAATCATGGTGGCATTCCTTTTATACAGCAGCATGTTAACTAACTTAACATTTGATTATAATATCGTAATCTCTAGGGCGATAGAGTGGCAATATTAGTAGACCATCGGACAACACGCTTCACTGTATAGAATTACGGCCCTTTACGTTCTGAGTTCAAGTCCCACCGAGTGTAACTTTGCCTTTCATCCTTACGGGGATCGACAAAATAAAGTACCAGTAACGAAGTGGGGTCGATTTAATCGATTTGACCCTCCCCTATAATTGCTGGCCTTGTGCCTAAAGTAGAAACAATTATAATTTGGTAATAGAACGCTTTATTTTTGCCAGCCATGACACAAACGGTGTTTAGTGTGTGATTATATCAGTTAATCTAAATTTTCATGTGGAAATTTCCGATAGCTCCTTTGTTCCGTCTATGGATATAGCCCCGAGTTTTATCATTTAATTTAGATTGTTGACGATTCGGTTATTTGAATTTTACTTTGTATACACTCGATATTTATTCTCTACGCTTATACAGTAGAGAGGAAGCAATGGAAGGTTCTCTATAACAATTTAACTTCTTCAGAAATGAATTCATGGTAACGAAACAGTAATCTATTCTGTATTCTGTTAGTGCGCCATTATAATAGTGGTGCGGTGGATTGGCAGTATCGGTAGAGGGTCTGACGCCATGCTTTGCAGCATAGAGTTACGACCCATTTTGATCTGAGTTCAAATCCCGCCGAGGTTAACTTTGTCTTTCATCCTTATGGGGTCGATAAAATAAAGTACCAGTCACGCACTGGGGTCGATTTAATCGACTTTCCCTTCTCCCAAAATTGCTGGCCTTGTGCCTATATAAGAAACCACTATAACAGTGCTGGCCAGGCCAGTGGATTGGCAGTATCAGTAGAGGGTCGGACAAAATGCCTTATGGCATAGGGTTACGTCCATTTACGATCTGAGTTCAAATCCGGCTGAGGTTAGCTTTGCCTTTCATCCTTAGTACCAGTCACACACTGGCGGCGAATTATTCGACTTCTCCTTCCCCTCAGATTGTTGGCCTTGTGCCTAAATCAGAAATCATTATTATAGTTGTGGACTATACGGTCACATACGTTCTATATTTCATTTATTCTCTTTAATCACACAAAAAATGATGAGACCAATAGAGATATGTACATTTATCTCTAAATATCGTTATTACCAACTACAGATGTCCCTCTGTGTTTAAAGTAAAATACATGTTCATTAATATATGTGTATGTATATAGGTGCATATGTATATATGTGTGTGCACATTTTTGTGATTGGAAAATGTTCTGGACCTACCAATTCAACACCAAACGAGGTCAACATTTTCAACTATCCCATATTTTCGTATGAGCGCGTGCTTTGTCTGAGGCAACTTGAATATATTCTTCAAAGAACTGTGGATTTTACCATTACTTTCGATCACTTACCTCCCAGGGACATTCGAACGGATTTTGCTACTTACATTCCACGGAGAGGAATAACAGATCTTCCGAAGAAAAATTTAAAAGGATTGGTTGCGGACCAGAACCCACTGTCACATTCCACTGGAGACAACGCATGCAACCAACCTGGAGCAATTGTATCACACAATCACACACACAATTGCACATTCCTCCTTAACGTACACTTATAATTTTTCAAAAAACCAGCAGTCAGTGTTATCATCATACTTTCCTTCTATACCACAATTAATTAGACATCTCTATATTTCAGAGATGAAAACATTTATCAAATACGAAACTATAGGAACTCAAGAAATCACAATAAATTATCAAATTATTCGATTTTTCATGTATGATGTTTGCAATTATAATTATATAATACAAATTTGATATAATATTTCATTTTTTCTCAATATATTGATTCTCGAGATTTATAAAACAAAATTAACTCATAATTTTAAAACAAATAATTTGAACCACTGTATTTAAGTTTCATTTTTCTCAAATGAGTCCCTACAATCTGTATTTGGCGACCTGGTGTTGACAAAACCAAAAATGATATTTCGTTTCATTTCATATTATATGTTATGGTAAAAACCATTAAGGAGTTTAAAATATTCAGATATGCATATAAAAACAAACACTTGTATTTTAGATAACTAATAATATTCCCATCAGCAAAACAACTCTGTCATTGTTTTATTTACTTTGTATCTGCATGTCTGAATAGAGCTTTCAATGTTTTAATAATTCAATATGCTTTCATTTGCATACTAAATGTGTGATTATCAGGCGCATAGCACCCGCTACTCATATAACATTTTGCCAGTGACTCTCTAACATTGTGGTTTCAAAAACCATTTCTTTGCTTAGTCTTTAGCTAGTGATGACTAAATTTCACTTTATTAATAATCTCAAATACGCTAAATACATCAGGAGTTCTCTTCCGTAATGGTTATGTAGTTGTTTCTTTTTCTTCCCTGTGGAACACTTTCGTTTCAGGGTAGTCGAAAGCCCTGCCATGAGCTTGCTCTCAGGCTCCTATCTCTGGTGCTATCTTCAACAGACTGGCCTGACTGAATGCCCCACCGTCTCTGCTTTCTCTCGCTTTCACTCGGGAGGAATTTTCTTCTAGCACGTAGCTGAGCCTTTTCAGACCTCTTACTCTGATGGTATCAACTTGCCCTTTCTATGAACACTTATTTACGATGTGATTACGCCAAAATATTATTAGTTTTTTCCTAAGGCAGCATTTGAGGAAGACACCGGCGCTTCTAAACATTCTGCTGTTCTTTCTCCACACGTTGTAAGTAGTTATTAGCATGGCGATTGTTGAATACATAATATATAGGATCCAGGCGCTGAAGCTACAGCTTTGTCAAATCATTTCCTCACGTCAGTTTTTTACGTATTTCCTATCTTATTAAAATAATTGTTTCTACTTTTGGCACAAGGCCAGCAATTATCACAGTGGTACTTTATGTCATCGACCCCGTAAGGATGAAAGGCAAAGTTAACCTCGGTGGGATTTGAACTCAGACTGCAAAGGGCCGTAACTCTATGCTGCAAAGCATGGCGGCAGACCCTCTACCGATACTGCCAATCCACCGATTAATCTTCAATTTAAATTAATATTTGTTTATTGAATATATGGATATTTTTGAACCGCTTTTTAGTGTTGATGATGAAATAATATTTCACTTACATAATTCTAGTAAAATGTATTACATCCGTGTCAACAGATTTCAGCAACTATGTATACACAAATGTCACGCTACAGTTAGTTGTATTTCGGATATTACGTAATTTAAAGCTATGTGTCGTTTAAAATCTTGCACCGTTTTATTTTGATGCAGAAGTGTGTTGAAATGGCGTGAAGCTTGCCATAATTCGTACTTGTGTTAGTTAAGTTTGGTTATTTATATCAGAAGAAATATTTTAAGTTTGGTTATTTATATCAGAATGAATATATTAGGTTAACGCTTGAAATAGCAGAAAGAGGGTCTTAACGTTTCGGACGCTTGTCATTCATCAGAAGAAAGATGAGAAATAAGATATATATATATATCTTATTTCTCATCAAAGACAGGTACACATGTTGTTGAAGTGTGTTTTACTCCGTCAATACATCGATATGTCCAGCTCCTGGTTGTGTTGTTATTCCTCTGAGAAACTGGAATCATATGTTTCAGTTCCTCAGAGGAATAATAACACAACCAGGAGCTAGACGTATCGATGTATTGACGGAGTAAAACACACTTCAACAACATGTGTACCTGTCTTTTCCACACCAATTCGGACTGCCTGAAGAGGTCACAGCCAATGATGGCTGTCACCGAAATATATATAGCAGTATATCTATAATTTCTAATAAACGAAGCCAAATTTTACATATTTGACTTCATTATTAGGTTGGATTGGCGGTGGATTGGCAGTATCGGTAGAGGGTCGGACGCCATGCTTTCCAGCATAGTTACGTCCCTTTACGATCTGTGTTCAAATCCCTCCGAGGTTGACTTTGCCTTTCATCCTTACGGGGTCGATAAAATAAAGTACCAGTAATGCACTGGGTAATGTATATGTGGTTACGTTTATGCGTCGTCGCAAATTTGTACTTAAGTGAGTGTAGTATATTTTGGTGATTCTGGTTGAAGGTGAAGTTTAAATTAGAAAAAAAAAAAAATGTCTATAATGTTGTTCTGCACAAATGAATTGAAAGTGATATTAAACACATTCAATTGCTTACTGTAACTTTGTTCAAGTAATCGGTTGATAAAATGATTTCACTACGTCTAATAATGTATGGATTGATAAATACAAAATCTGTATCTATGGACAAGTAGAAAATGGCGATGGGAAAATGGAGTCACTATCGAAAACAGCATAATTTTGCATATAATATTTAATTGTTTCTACTTTTGGCACAAGGCCAGCAATTACCCAGTGCATTACTGGTACTTTATTTTATCGACCCCGTAAGGATGAAAGGCTAAGTTAACCTCGGCGGGATTTGAACTCAGAATGGCAAGGGCCGTAACTCTATGCGTCAAAGCATGGCGTCCGACCCTCTACCGATCCGCGGCGAGATATGAACTCAGAACGTAAAGGGTCATAATTCTATGCTGCAAAGCATGGTGTCCGACGCTCGACGGATACTTCCAATCCACCGCCCTTACTCTAGTAAATAAGGGTTTCTTATATAGGCACAAGACCAGCAATTTCGGGGGAGGGGAAAGTCCATTAAATCGAGCGCAGTGCATGACTGGTACTTTATTTTATTGACACCATAAGGATGAAAGGCAAAGTTAACCTCGGCGGGATTAGAACTCAGATCATAAAGGGCCGTAACTCTATGCTGCAAAGCATAGTATCTGACGCTCTACCGATACTGCCAATCCACCGCCTTTATTATGGTAAATTATGAATGGACTTCAGCTGGTCAATGCAAGGTGAGAAAGGAGCTGTATTCTTTATGTTAGTGAGTCGATTCTATTACATGGAACATATTTACAGTTAAACTAAAACCTTTGAAAGTTCATTGTCCAGACGACAAATACTGTCTATTGACGGTGATAGGATACAAAACATCGATTCTGTGTCTAGTAATTGCTTATCTACAGGTCAGACTGAATAGAGCAGAATGTTAACCAAACGTATTGGAGACTTGATTCTCCCGTATGCTTGTATAATAGACAGAATATTACCCAATGTAATCCGTTTAGAATGTAAAAAGTGTAATTTGAATGAGAACTGGTTGATATATTTAGCAGGTCGAGCGAAAATCTCTTTATACTGTCAAGTCGGTTAAATGCTTTAGTTATGTCACAAAAACTTGATAAAGAGTAAGTTCCTGTATGATGCTATTCTCTAGCAACAAAATAATATTTGTGACTTCCCTATTAGATCTAAATCTACATTGAGACTGTTCGGTGACGATAGAACATATAAAAACATTTGGCGAAGATTTTACCAACAATCACTAATAAGGTAGTACCATGAGGGTTGGCATAGTTTGACATCTTTTCATTTGTACAACGAAATTAGTATTGCATTTCTCTAATCACGTGGAACTGGAGAATCATTCCAGGCATTGATAATAAATATGGTTACAGGATCAGTCAATAGATTGCCACTATACACAATGATGGATGTTTTCTCCACTGCTTACACTGCTTTCTGATTTAAACTAAGATGGTGTCTACACCTGTTCAAGGTGAATCATATGTAGAAGAAAATATGTTCAAGAGAAAAGACGTGATATAAATGATTCTTTAATGTGTTTCAACAGATCCGTATATAAGTATAGATCTATAGATTTTGGGATGAGCCTGAGAATTGAGAGGGCTTCGATCGCTTTTGGGACACACATCGAACGAGCCTGATCAGAAAGAAAGTTGAAATTCTTCCCCAAGATTAGCATCTATCGAATTATTTTATTACAGGCTTCATTAGACTGGTAAACTTGTTAAGTTTGATATTCAGGTCGAGAATCAGGAGGTCGTTCTCTGTATTACGATAAAAAAAACATGAGACATGTACAGTGGAGTGCGATTGGATTGCAGAGTTTGTGAAATTACCAAACGCATTTTCTAATAGCGATGAATGAGAGGGGGGGGGGGGGGCTAGAGATGGAGACAGAGAGAGAGAGAGAGAGAGAGAGAGAGAGAGAGAGAGAGAGAGAGAGAGAGAGAGAAGGAGAAAGAGATAGACAGTGGGAGAGAGTGGCATAAACAGCGTGTGTCCGAGCTAGAAAGTTTAGTAACTACAGTTTGCATTGCAATGCGACCTTAGATATTTTACACATCAATGTGCCAATGTTATTGATGTTTTGCTATGATTTCCTGCCTAATTGAATGTTGCTTTACATCACTTCTTTCTTTTTATCTCAACAGAATTAATAATATGTTATGTGGAAGTACCTTTGTATCGAATGACTCACGCGCGTCTCTTATTAACACTTAATCAAAATAGTTTTCTAGACGAATACTTTACTTGCTAGAAATGGCACTCACATTGTTCACTATTTAGAAACGAAACAATCATTCGATAATGTGGATCTAGCGTGGATACTTTCGGCCTCCACCTGATTTCCTGTCGCTACAGTGCCGGCCGCCTTCCACGCCATGCTGCCCTCAACGAGGTCATAAAGCATGGCTTGGATGTTGCAGGCTTCCCCTCCCAGATCGAGCCGGTGGGGTTGGACCGAGAGAGCGGCTAAAGGCCAGATGGTGTGAGAATCTTCCCGTTCCGCGTGGAAAACTACTCGTCTAGGATGCCACTTGCAGCGACACATTCTCCAGCCGCAACCTGCTGCAGTCTGCGTATAAACTAGGTTCTGCTGCACGTTGGGCTGCAGAGAGCAAACTCTCCAACTACTGGTTGCTCTCCGACACGTTTGCAGTCGTGCCCTTGGCAGTGGAGACTTCTGGTGTCCTTGGCTCTAGGGCTACCTCCCTATTCACTACCATAGGCGCTGAGCTGGCCAGCGGCAGATGTGAGTCTCGCCAGATGAAATGGCTCTTCCAGCACATCCCCCTTACCATCCTCCGGGGAAACGCCTTCTCCATTCTGTCCAACGGGGCTGAGGGGCGGCCAACACGTGGGACCCCATTTGCTCACCATACAGAGAGATGGAGAGGGCGAGAGAGATGAGGGCGATGACGGTGGGAGTTCGGCTCTCCCGTGCTCGGACACATTGCACCTGCCAAGAGTGTATATTGGTGCACAATCTTCTGTCATTAAACCATTTGCGTAACCACATGCTGAGTTAAGGAATCTAGAAACATCTTCAGACTAAATGCGGACTTTATATTTTTCCATTCGATAATGTAGTGCACGGTTTGGGAGCAGACGACTGGGTAGTCACCGTTAGGATACTTCTGTACATAGGTCTCGATCAGGGCTGTCTTGAGTATGAAGAAAATCGATAACAACAGTAACTGCACATTGGATATCTATAATATGAATTCGCCCTCAGATTTTGCTCGGCAAGCATTCACACTATACGTTATGGTTTTAAGAAAAACTAGTCGTTCGACATGGTGTCACCGACAACACATTCTCTTATGTAATTCCAACAATTTCCCGACAGCGTTTCCTTCTTTTTATGAGGTGGCTCTCTTCTGGAAGTATTGTAGATGTCTGAATGTATTTGGATACGATTTTTATATGGTGATTGTGTATGTGATTGCTGGAGTTCACTGCGGCTACATGTTTTTTTATCTGTATTAACCATAACAGTTGTTTAATTTATCAGTGGATGTTCATGAGAGATGAATTTATCTCTTAAAAATGGATGATATATTAAATAAATCAGTACTGAATGTAATGTGCCAGGAAAGAATAAACAATAGTTGCGACCTGAATACTGATCAAATATTGTGTGCAATAGTGTGGTTTATGTTTGTATTGTTTTTATCTCGGGTCAAACCTTCACACAGAGTGGACCAATGATGTTAAGTAATTTAAGAGTGGCAACAACGTTCTTTTAGTTGTATGTTTTGGACTATACTATATATGTTTAACTTATTTAAGGATGGGGGCGAGATTTGTTATTTAGAGCGAGATCAACACTGACAAAGAACAGAATGATCATTAAAGGGGTTCATTTTTTATTTCTATCAGGTTAAATCAGGAAAAAACATTTTGTGTCTGTCTGTAGAAATCTCTCTCTCTCTCTCTCTCTCTCTCTCTCTCTCTCTCTCTCTCTCTCTCTCTCTCTCTCTCACTCTCTCTCTCTCTCTCTCTCTCTTTCTCTGTAAAGAAGAAAAAGATGAAAAAATTATAATCATGATGATGATGATGATGATGACGATGGTGGTGACGATGGCGATGATAATGATGATGATGATGAAAAAAATGATAATGATTATGATGTTGAATATAATGATGAAAAGGTGATGATGATTATGAGCATGAAGATGTTGCTTCTGCTGCTGATACTGGTGAAGAAATGCCGCTGCTGCTGCTGCTGCCACTGCTGCTGATGATGATAATGATAATGTCGTTACTACCACTGATGATAATTCTGATGATGATGACGATGATGATAATGATTAATGCATTGGCAACATGAATCCCAACAGTAGCGGAAAACGGCGCATCATAGTATTGCGAAGACCAAAGAAACGACTAGAACGAAGGCAGCAGGACACGCATTAGAAACGACAACAACAAGAAGCGCAACGTGAAGAGAACAACAACAACAACAACAACCACATCGGATGACAAAGAATAAAGATGCAATAAAACTAACAGTTAGACATAAAATATTTTTTATTAGCTTCATACGAGAGAAATATATATCGTATGGTTCAGACAAGAAATCTGCTTGAAAGACTTCCTCAACAGCTTTATACTCGCATTGTTTCTCTTATCTATTTATCTACCCACCCATCTCTCTCTCTCTAACTATTGCTATATCTATCTATCTATCTATCTATCTATCTATAAATTTTATTTTTTGTTATATTTTATTTTATTTTTATATATTGTTATTGCCTCCTCCTTATTGAGGACGCCTTGTTTTGTAAACTCCCCCCATTGTACTTGTCCCACTTTTGATGCCCTGGTGGCAAATAAAAGAAACATATCTATCTATCTATTGCTATATCTATCTATCTCTTTCTATATCTAAATATTTCTATATCTAAATATTTCTCTATCTATCGATCTCTCTAACTATTGCTATATCTATCTATCTATCTATCTATTGCTACATCTATCTATCTCTTTCTATATCTAAATATTTCTCTATTTATATATCTCTCTTACTATATCTATCTATCTATCTATCTATTGCTATATCTATCTATCTATCTATATCTATCTATCTATATATCTTTCTATCTATTGCTAACTCTATCTATCTCTTTCTATATCTAAATATTTCTCTATCTATCTATCTCTCTAACTATTGCTATATATATCTATCTATCTATTTCTATATCTATGCCGGACATGTTCTCCTGTCTCCTGGAAGCGGTCTACTGCAATTGGCAGCAGAACGGGAGAATTCTCAGTTCTGTGACCAGGGGCGTAATCACGTTAGTCAGGAAGGACGAGAACAAGGGGGATGACATAGGCAACTTCCGGCCCATAACTCTGCTCAACACATAGTTACAAATTTTGGCCAAGGTGTTGGCAAAGAGGCTGGCGCTTGTCGCCGAAAACCTGGTGGGAGAAGCGAAGACATGCGCAATCCCGACTAGGTCCATACACGACAACCTCCACCTCATGCGATACATCATAGAGAGGGTAGGGTGTAAATCTGGCTTCGGTGGGGCCCTGATCAACTTGGATCAGTCTAAGGCTTTCGATAGGGCTGACCATCGTTACCTGGATGCGGTGCTCGAGGCGGCAGGCTTCGGTCCCGTGTTCGCGGGCTGGATTACTGCAATGCACAATAGCAACAACTGCTCAAGGGTCAAGGTGAACGGCTACCTCTCGGAGCCGTTCCATATCACGCGATCCATCCGACAGGGATGCCCTCTCTCCTCCCTTCTGTACTTACTGACTCACGAGCCACTACTGCGGAAGTTGGAGCTATTGCAAGGAATCCCTTTGGAACCGGGACTGCGACAAGAGGGGTCGGCCTACGCCGACGACGTGACAGTAAGGGTGTCGAGCACCTCGCAAATCGGGGAGATCGGCACCTTACTGGAGGAATACGAAAGGTTCACAGGAGCGAAGCTGAAACGGGACAAATCCGTCGGTTTGCAACTCGGAACGTGGAGAGGCAAACCTATGCCTTCCGATGACGTCGTCTGACGCTGGACGGAAGGACCGGTAAAGCTGCTAGGGGTCTGAAGAACTGGAACGAGGTGACGGCCAAGGTGTTTGCGCTCACCCAGAAGTGGGCCTAGTGCAAACTATCCTTGAAATGTCGAGCGGAGGGTGCGAACACTTTTATAGCGTCCGTCATCTACTACCGCTTGACTGTTGTGCCTTGTCCAGCCAAAACACTCACCAAAATGGAGCGCGCGCTCTTCCAATTCCTTTGGAAGAAACGGGCTCCTTTGCTGAGAAGATGCATCTGCTGCCAACCCCCTTCAAACGGAGGGCTGGGGATGCCGTGGCTGACGATGCGCAAACACGCGCTCAGGCTGCGGCACCTCCACGTATTCCTCACCAGACAACCGGTGTGGGCCCCGTTCGTGAGGAGAGCCTTCCCACGATTCGTCCCGCTGACCGAGCTGCAGACCTGGGTCAAGCAAAGACCGAGGAAAATGGGCGACCGGCATATCGAATGTGCTCAGGCGCTCACAGTCCTCTGGCAAACGGACCCAGCGATCAGTGGAGACTCCACTTCGACATTCTATAGAGGGTTGGTCCGCAGCAAGTGCGACGACACGCTCGGAGAAACTCTAGGCGTAGAGGAGGACGAACAGGCCAGTCTGTTCGGTAGGACCTTCCGCCCGGGACCAATGGACAACTTCCAAAAGTCCCTGGCCTGGCAGTGCTACCGAGGAGCTCTACCAGTGCGAGATAAGCTCTACAGACACGGGCGTCCGGGTAGGGACCCTTCGAAAAAAATCTGTCCGAGATGCGTGCCCGACGAGGCAACCGTCGCACATGCATTTGTATACCGTCCGGGCGTTACCGACCTGTGGGGCTATGTAGAACGACTATTGTCGCAGGTGGGACCAATCCAGTTGACCACCGAGTCCATTGTCATGATCAAACTGCCACCCTCCTTCAAAAACGAGGGAGAGACGGTTTTCCTATGTGTTATGGCTATGGTGAAAGAGATTATATGGTGGACGAGGTTAAAAGGGCTGAGATCAGACACCTTTCTCTCCGCCGAGCAACTGATTCGTTTTTTCAAATATCATTTTGGAAGAAGAATCAGGATGGAGATAGAGGTGCTGTACCCCAGCAAATTTTATAAAAGGTGGGTGAATGTGGCAAAGATGGCCCGAGTGGTTGGCCCTTCTCTCTATATAAGCCTGTAGGTTGAGGAAAAAGAGGAAGAGAGGAAGGGAGTACTCACTCTTCGTGCTCCTGGAGATGAGGGTTGTACATTTTTTCGGGGTGTGTACAGCCCCTGTGTAACACCTCCCCCTATTGGGGGTTTCAATTGTCATTTGTTGTTTTATTAATAGTTTTATTTTCATATACCTGTATGTAAACTCCCCATTTGTATTTGTCCTATTCTTTTGTGCCCTTGTGGCTAATAAAAATTGTATCTATCTATCTATCTATTTCTATATCTAAATATTTCTCTATCTATCTATTTATCTATCAATCTATCTATATATATATCGATATCTAAGTATCTATCTATCTATCTATCTATCATCTATTCATATATAAATATTTCTCTATCCATCCATCTATCCATCCCTTCATCCATATATGTATATATGTATATATATATATATTATTCAAAATATTAATAAATGAAGACGTTCACATAATCAAAATATATGTTTTATTATATATATTTCGGAGGTACTGTGCTGTTTCTTTCAGTACGTCCTCATCAGATAAAATACATGGATTGATGCATGACATACCTCAACTGTCTTGATGGTTCAATTCCAGTATTGGCAGTGATTTATTACAACAAATTTCAATATTTATATACCACAAATAAAAACATGATGAACTTAAAATGATGAAGAAGAGGATATGGAGCGAGATATAAGTATAAGGGGGGGGGGGAGTATGAGAAAATGCAAGAAGAAATAAATAAACACATACATACATAAATATTTAAATGCGTAAATATCCGTGTTAGGGAAGAAAAAGAAAAAGAGAGAGAGAGATAGGTAGAAGAGAAGAAAGAAGAGAAGAGAAAAGAAGGAGAGAGAGAGAAGAGGAAAGACGTAACTGCAAAAAGGAAAGAAAGAAAGAAAGAAGGAAGAAAGAGACATGATGCGTGACCGTTGTTTTAAGTCAAATAGAAGCGACCAATAAAGATAACATGACATTTTTTTAAATATCATGGTATTATACTAATATATTATACTAACATATTATATCAAAATTAAACAATATAAAAATATTTTCTATAATAATTAGAAGCATAGTTTAATTAATATATATATTAAATATTTTGTTACAAAATTCAAAATCATGTTTATCTATAAAGCAAGTTTACATACCTATTAAATATGTATAAGGATATTTACCATAACTTAAGCGCATATCACCATTAGTATATGCATTTTATATAATATTTAGAATTATTATCTGAATTATTCTTTTTTCAATATAAAAACAGTTCAATTTATTAGTTGTCATTTACTTACAGGATTAATAAGTAGTTATATTTACTCTTAAAAGTAATATTATTTCGATTTTACTTCTGTAACTACATCTTAATATATGTAGTTTCCCTTTAAGGAGTTTTCGTATATTATTAAACTGTATAAATCATGTTAAATCTACATTATTAATCTATTTGGACAGAACGAAAATTATTTACGAAGAATGTAAACAAAGGAAGATAATCCGTACAACTTATGTGATCATTTATATTATCTAAGTGCTTTGAAAGCCAAAAGATATTTCAAACTGCAAATTCAGAAATTTCTAGTTATACAATGACCATTCTAAATCCGAACTTAGGATACTGAGTCACATCATGAGATTAATTTACTATATAAAAACGATATACAATTTTTAAGGTAAGGCAAAACATTATATATAATAATAATAATATTTCAAGAATTATTAATAATAGTCAATATTTTTTTCTTATTAGTGAGTATTTTTTTCTAAATGTGTATAATGCTTCAAATGTCTTTCCAGAATTATGTAGACAAGTTCCAAATAACTCATTTTTTTTATTAATTAAATAACCATAATTGGTAATTATTAATAGAGTTTCTAAATTGCAAAGATTGTAGTTTGGCGAAATGGAAGCGTTCCGATAGGAATCGGAGTCCTTAAGTTTATAACAAAGAAATTAAGTATTTAATATTTTTCTCTTTTAAAGACTATATTAATTGTGATAATGAAGTAGAACATTTTTTAACTGGATTTGAGAAAGAATATATATGATTGGAAAAGCGAAATTTAAAGTTTGATGAAGTGGCACCTTTGCCTTTCATCCTTGCGGGGTCGATAAAATAAAGTACCAGTAATGCACTGGGTAATTGCTGGCCTTGTGCCTAAAGTAGAAACAATTATTATTTGTCTTAATGGTACATTTATAATCTAAATTCTTATCAAGGCAATTATTTTGTAAAGGGCATTCAGATCTCCTTCTACAGTTACAGTTCAATTCCCTGTTATTTCTATAACCTAAACTATTCGTATTATCTTTGTTATTATTTCTAGGTGTTCTACTATTATTCGTATTTAAACTATTGTTATTGTTATTCACATTAACTAATGTATTATTATCATTATTATTATTATTATTATTATCGCTAATTATATGCTGGTTCAAATTAAGAATTTTGCTATTCATTTTTGCAATATTTTGAGCAATATTCATAGTTGTTCAATAAGAGAGTTTAACTGTGTGTCTATTGAAGATAGGGTAATACTTATGTGATCTGGGGAAACATTTATCCAAGGCTTTAAAAAATAAATGTGCTAAAGGTGTTTTAATAGCTAAAGATGCTGGTGGGGCATACCAAATTATAGATCTAGTCCTAATTTTTTCCCCCGATTTATTCCCCAAGTTATTTTTACAGTCATTTTTATTTTTATTATTATTATGATGAATATTGTGTTTATAATTAATATTATTTTTTTCTACATATTCAATATTATTTTTATATCCTACTTTATGTAACACTTCATTATAATATCCAGCTTTACTATTAAAAATGGATCTGTTAGCAGATAGTCTGGATATTCGTTGTTGGACACAATTGACTATTGCATTTTTAACACTTTTAGGATGATTAGAGTAAAAACTAAAATGTTTTTGAATTTTGTAACAAAATATTTAATATATATCTTAATTAAACTATGCCTTTGATTATTATAGAAAATATTTTTATATTGTTTAATTTTGATAAAATATTTTAGTATAATTAGCTTAAACATAACCAAATACAAAAGATATTAAAACAATTTCATGGTATTTAATTGGTCGCTTCTATTTGACTTAATATTTGAAAACAACGGTCACGCATCATGTCTCTTTCTTCCTTCTTTCTTTCTTTCTTTCTTTCCTTTTTTGCAGTTACGTCTTTCCTCTTCTCTCTGCTATCTCTCTCTCTCTCTCCTTCTTTTCTCTTCTCTTCTTTCTTCTCCTTTCTTCTCTTTTACCTATCTCTCTCTTTCTTTTTCTTCCCTAACACGGATTTTTACGCATTTAAATATTTATGTATGTGTTTATTTATTTCTTCTTGCATTTTCTCATTCTCAACCCCTCCTTATACTTATATCTCGCTCCACATTTTGCTTATCATGTATGTATATATGTATATGTCTCTGTATACAGCGAGAGTGAGCTATTGTTGTTGTCGTGATATGTGAGTGTGTGTGTATATATATATATATATATATATATATATATATATATGTGTGTGTGTGTGTGTGTGTAGGTATGTGTGTGTGTGTGTGGGTGTAGGTATGTGTGTGTATGTTTGTGTGTGTCTATGACCTGTGAATATAGATCACAGACAGCCATATATATATATATATACACACATATATATATACATACACATACATATATAAATATGTAAACACACACATTTATATATATACATACAAACACGTATATATATGGGCCTTCCCGTTTCATTTTACATTATATATATGTCTGTGTATATTTTAATTATTTTAAAATTATTTTTAAGTGAACATGATTTTTAAAAATATTTTGAAGCGAACTTGACCCAACTAGTATACTGCTAAACTTAACAGAAGGACACCACTTTGTAGAGTTGCGCTATAATCAATTGTATCAATTCCAGCATATAACAGGTTTTTATATTATCTATATCATTGAGGTTGGAGAAATGAATGTCTGATGCATCCCGATGGATTTGAACACTGAAAGTATAGTGACATATGTGGATAACACACTCCTGTGTCTGAATTTGCAAACACTCACACAAAAAGTATAGTGACATATGTGAATAGAATATATGTGTGTCTGAGTGTGCATACATGCGCATCTATATAAGAATCATGTTAAAAGATGAGGTAGATGTACAGGAACCATAACATCCAGTTATGTTTCATATGACATAGCTAATAATAGTTACGATTGTTACTTTGTTACAATCTATGTAACCTTTTTCAAACGTTTAATTACTATACAAAAAAGATTTCTATATTTTTTATTTCTGTTATTCATTTACTCCTAAGAAATGAAAGATTTCATTGAGCCTAGCTAACAATAACTTCTCATAAACTTTAACACTGATTCCGCAGCTTTTTAACTGAAAACGAGCCAAAATCTGTTTATAGTGCCTGCTGTAATGATGCTTCGTACAGATAGGACAATAATACATGTCAAACGTGACACAGTTTATTATACTCGCTACAAAAACAAATGTGCAATAGAGATGGGAGATTGTAACACATCATATGACTAATTCGCTGTTTAATTCAGCCTACTAGTATTCATCCCTTCAAATGTTGCCGGCATAACGTTTTTCAACTAGGTATATTTACCATTACACTTGCAGTAGTTGATGACGACAAGGAACCAAACGCTACTTAGCTGCTTTTGTTATGCAAGATATTACTGGTAAATTAGTAAAGGGTTAACTAAAATACTCACAGAATCCATTGGTTTTGTGGCAAATGGAAGGGAATAGACTACATCTGTATTTGGGATTTGATCTGGGGACACGCAAGGTGTTTGACACTGAGCACAAGCTTTTGTTTATGGACTTATTTCCAAAACTTAAGAGTGAATTGAAATCCAAACTGAGCCCAGCAGTCCCCAAACTAAACCACGGTCTCCAATCATTAGGAAAAACCCAGATCTGCAACAAAATCTATCTGAGTACCTTAATAATGCTCTGAATGGGGGTGAATAGTACTAGTTTGGATGGACTGAATAAAATGATAACGTATTGAGTGAGAACAGGTCTTGAGGAGTTATGCCCCAAAATTGAACACGTTAAAAAAAAGGAACCATGGGAATATGAATAACTGTATGATCTTGTGAAAGGATTGAGGCCAGCAAATAATCCTATAGTATTAAGAAGCTAACAACAACATTAAAGAAACATTAAAAGAATTGATAAATAGCTACTACTCTGAACTTGATGACACCGTCAAACCTGTAACTATGGTGAGAGAAATGTTAAAAGAGTTTACAATAGCAAACTATTATATCACAATAAAAAAAGTTCCAAACTATTCATTTCAAATTATGAACTAAGAGATCATTTCAAAGAACATTTTGCCTTACGTGTACCGCAGCTGGAAATACCACCAACTAGATCTAGCTCAACCACAGATATTTGGCCTTATGTACCGCAGCTGGAAATACCACCAACTAGATCTAGCTCAACCACAGATATTTGGCCTTACGTGTACCGGAGCTGGAAATACCACCAACTAGATCTAGCTCAACCACAGATATTTGGCCTTACGTGTACCGCAGCTGGAAATACCACCAACCAGATCTAGCGCAACCACAGACATTTGGCCTTACGTGTACCGCAGTTGGAAATACCACCAACCAGATGTAGCTCAACCACTGACATTTTGCTTTACGTATACCGCTGTTGGAAATACCACCAACCAGATCTAGCTCAACCACAGACATTTTGCCTTACGTGTACCGCAGCTGGAAATACCACCAACCAGATCTAGCTCAACCACAGACATTTTGCTTAACGTGTACCGCAGCTGGAAATACCACCAACCAGATCTAGTTCAAACACAGACATTTTGCCTTACGTGTACCGCAGCTGGAAATACCACCAACTATATCTAGCTCAACCACATAATGTCACACATTTAAAGGATATTAAAGTTACTTTGAATGATGATCTACCAATAGGAGACGAGATGGCGTATGTCTTGAAAACATCCATAAAACAACAAAAGTGCTAGGACAGACAAGCTGAAGCCTGAAAGCTTGAAATATAATTGAAGTAAGAAACTCAATCTTGTGCTTCTCGTGCCATTTAATTTGACCTGATCGTTTGTGACGGCACCACATTCATCGCCATATGTCAGCATAATGTGTTTGATTACGTAGGGTCCGTTCAGCATTGAACGGAATTACCGTGGGTTGTCAAACGGAACCAACATGAATCAGTTACTAGCAAAAATTGTCATGATACGATAAATAAGGTTTAAAAAACAAGCCCAAATGACTCCCAGTTTAGTAATTTGAGCTGAGAAGGAATCGATCAACAACTGGTGCTATATTTGTGCTAATATCTCGTATCGACAAATACAATAATACTTTAATTGCTTTGTATATTGATATAAGTGCTGCATACTATCACATTACTTGGAATATTCTTTTCAAAGTCTTACACTTGAGAATAGGTGGCAGATTCAATTCCGGGAATCAAAGAGAGGCTCTAATTATTGGTCGGTTACAGACAAGGAGGTCAAATGTCACCATACATATTAAATATCTATTTTGATTATTTTTTGAAGATGGCTGCATGTGAGATTGATAAACACTTTCTAGATAGCTGGGGCATCGAATTCTAATTTAATGTCCCACAATTCTACACAAACAGAAAACAGTGGAAAAGTAGCAGACTAAATGGTGTACAGATAGTCAAATGAATTCTCTATGTCAATCTCGTACTACACTGAAGGGAGCAAGAGCATGAATATATTAAATGATACATGCTGACGCTTTGGACACACTCTCTGTTATTCAAAGACAATGACCCGGGTTTACAAAAATAAAGAACTGGCGAACTACCTTCATTGATTTCAATCGAGGAAAATGCAATGAATAATGCATCAGAGTTCACATATGTTGCTCAAACCTTCAGCAATAAAAAACAAGGCGCTTTTACAGAGCTCAGTGTATGAAAAGCAATAAGGATGGTCAATAAAATGAAACAAGTGTTCACTAACCAGAAAGCGAACATGACAATAAGTACAAAGCTAATGGGGACAGGTGTTTGATCTCACCTATTATATATAAATGAAGAATGTCAGGAAGTCGGACATTTGTTGGGTGGAGTTGATGAGGCAAATATTTAATGGTGGCTTGAGTAGACTCCCAACTCCTAAATACGCAAAGGAGACAGAATGAGTCCGGCATATGAACACAGCTAACCTGCATATAACAAACAACAGTCACAGACATGTGATGAAAAGTCAATACCTAAAATATATCGGTCATGTGTGTCGTTGAGGAAACACTATAATTGTGAAGTCGAAGCAGCCATACCAATGAGCTCCTTGGATTATCACCAGTGAAGATGAGTTTCGCTGTATTGATTGAGCGACAATCCAACAATGCAACAACGTGGGTTGCTGCATTGGGGGAATATACACATACAAGTGCAGCTTAATGATTAGGCTAAATATAAAAATATGTATTAATATCAAGGCTATATTTTCTTCATTGAGAGTCTTAAAATTTAATACAGATGTATAGAGAACAAAATATAGAAGTGCTATATGTCTGGCTTGAAGTTATGTTGTAAATTAAGAATTCTGGAATTAATTAAAATATTCGACAATGTTGATGTTAGTTCAACTTTGGAAATTGAACATATGGTTAGTTGCATTAAATATTGTTTGGTTGATTCTTAGATTTTAACACCAAATAAGATTGTTTGGCGCTCAGTAGTTCGGTACTGTAATGAATGCAAGCCCAACGAGATATTAAATTACTGTATATGCGTACAAGTTGATCCGGTGCATAGGTCGATCCCTGAAATTCCGAGGCGTAATTCAGGTTAGACCCATATTCACTGGATAAGATGACTCCCCAAAAATAAGGCAGTTGCAGAGGAAATAATTAAAAAGATTTAGTGGCCCACTAAAGGCTAAGAAGACACTTCTAAAACATTTCAGTGGCAAGTGAGTTCTAACTCACTGACTAAACCAGCCTAGCCTAACTTTAACGAACCTATGGTAGCCTACCCTAGGTTACGGCAAGTCATTGATATTATTATAATCTCACTAAGTTTACCGGGTTATTCACATTAGTAACCTGTATAGTTTGTCCTTGATATAGTCAAACGAGAGAGAGAGCGAGAGAGAGAGAGCTATTGTTATAGTATGTATATATGTATATGTCCCTGTATACATAGAAAAGAAAAAAACCCCGATCAATATGTTATTAGGTAGATATATAACTATGCACAACTCTATATATTTGATCCTAACTTTCTTTGTGTTAGACAGAGCATAATTAAATCCTTAATACTGTTTAATTATATGCAGTCTCAGAGAATATTAGATCTCAGAATGTATAACGGACTTTTCTGGCAAACTCACGTATGTAACATAACTAAACAATACCCACCAAATGAGGTTTTCTAATTAAGCTAATACACCATTTTTTATTACATTAACAACAAAAGTCCATCGTTGCCGGGCACAGCTTCATTGTAAATGAAGATCCCCTCTCTCATCAACATGGTCGTCTTTAAAATAGCCCCAGAATAGGAGGGGGCAATATTTAAACTATATGTTGATATGCCCTAGGAGCTAAAGAACCTATGTATCAAATTTGAACAGAATCAGATGGAAACTGTGGCAATGCATCACCTGCTTACAGACATTTTCGTTTTTATATATATAGCTTACACCTTACACCAGACATGTCACACTGAGGGACCCCCCCCCTCCCCCGAGGGCCACATGGTTCACATATGTGTTGTCTGAGGGCTACACACGACGACTAATTTTACGAAGATAAAACATGTTTGCGCTGTAAAAATCTTTGTGCGGACCGCAGGTGTGCTTGTAAAGGACAGCATGTGACCCACGAGCCGCAAGTTTGAGATGCCTGCTCTACACCGTTCAAGTGAAATCCAGTCTCATAACTTGTACACATATCATCGTACACATACTCACCTTTCATTTCACTGAGCGTACGATCTCTTTAGCTGGATTTAAATTACTGACCTGTCTCAGTCCATATTCTTAGATCGGCAACGCCTTGAAATGTCACCCCACCATATTTCACATGAATGTGCTGACTTACTGATACTGAAACACTTGATCTCAAACTCCTGCAACACAAGCACATCATATATTTATATATGTATATATAAGTGCTGATTAAACACACATGCTCCATGCTCCCGAAATATTTTCTCGTGTCTTTCTCTTCTAACTCTCATCAATTTTTATTTGTTCTTTTGTCTCTCGTTCTATTTCCTGATGAATGACTGAAGTCTGAATCGTCAAGACGCCTTTGCTGCTACATCAAGTGTTAAATTATTATATATATTCCTTGAAATGTACCGATGTCCCGTGTTTCCTGAAACAGACTGTCAGTTTCTCTCCCTTCTTTCGCCGAAAAGAAGTAAGTAACATAGTCACTACTTTAATACTGATAACGTATGGTCTTCTAAATGTTTTTAATTAAACATACGGTATATTGCCAACTATACTATACATACACTCATGTATACACCGCTATTTCAGAGCACCATTCCTAATACCTAATTTTTGCTGGACCTGCAATCGCTCTGTATAATCAGTTCCTGATTATTACTGGAATTCTATAAGAATCCAGCTTCTATAATTTTCGTCGAAAGCAGGGGAATACGTGGCTGTGATGAACGCCAACCAGCGTGAAACAGACTTCCAGCTTCTCTCCCTTCTATCACCGAAAAGAAGTAAGTGACACAGTCACTACTTTAATACTGATAACGTAAGGTCTTCTAAACGTTTTTAATTAAACATACGGTATATGTCCAAATATACTATACATACATTCATGTATACACCGCTATTTCAGAACACCAATCCTAATACCCGTGTGTGTGTGTGTGGGGGGGGGGGGGATATGTGTGACTCCTGGGTTCAATCGGGGTAACCACAATAAGTAAGGTGCTCAATACATTCGTACAGTGTATACAACAACATTTAATGTAGAAATAGCTTCTACAGGACAAGAACTGTTTCCTTCGAATGAAACAGTTCTAGTCCAGTAGAAGCCATTTCTACATTACATTTTGTTATATATATCCTTAGTACTAAGGAGCTATTCAAACTATCATATGTGTGTGTATATATATGTATATATACACATATATATATATTATTTATCAAATATTTCTTCACAGGAACCTTTATTCTTATAGCCTGGTGTAATTGATTTTTTATATGGTTAATTAAGCTAATTGGGAGAGGAAATTGTATATATTTTATCTAATCATTCTAAGGACACTATTTATGATATATATATACACACACATATATATATATATATATATATACCTATACACACATATATATATATATATATACCTATACCTATACACACATATATATATATACCTATATATACATATATATATATATATATATATATACCTATATATACATATATATATATATATATATATATATATATATATACCTATATATACATATATATATATACCTATATATACATATATATATATATATATATATATATATATATATATATATATATATATATATATAAATATATATGTGTATGTGTGTGTGTGTGTGTGTGCGTGCGTGCGTTTGTATCTGTATGTGACTAATATAGTACTTAACCAGTTCATACATTTTTAGATTGATTTACAATAGAGCATTAAGTATCTCATTAAAATATAAATATCAATGTGTGCAAATATTGTTTTAGGCATATGTAGGAAGTGAAAGGAAAGTAACTTTATGTCGTCAGTGTTTCTCAGAGCCATGCATATTGGAGTTTACATCATTTATCTATATATATAAAACTGTGGTTGTCTGTCTGTCTATCGATTTTTGGCACACATCTCCTCTTAGAATCTCTCACGGAATTGCACCGAAATTGCTATACTTGTACATTGAGCCCTAGCGAAGACATCCGAAAAAAAATAATTTCAAATTGACCCACCCTATGTGACGAAATCGAATATAATGTATCGATTTTTGAGCGTAAGTTATCAGTTATTTCCCTTTGTTCTGTTTACATTGAGCGTCTTACGTAAAAAATTACGCTGGCTTTCTCAGCGTTTAAAATGACATTAACACAATACACGAACGAACAGTTGTCGAGCCAGCAAAATATTGACCTGCAAAATTCATCAGTTCGAACACTAAGCTTCCGTTTTGCTTCATTTCCATTTAAAAGCATTTTAAAACAATATTTTTACTTGAAAACAAGTCTATTTAAAGACTACGTAAAACAAGCAAATATTTCGTCGTTAGGCGTGCGGACAGACAGTCGTGCAGACAGACAGTCGTGCAGAGAGGTGATATACGCGTGCAGACAGATAGTCGTGCAGAGAGGTGATATAGGCGTGCAGACAGACAGTCGTGCAGAGAGGTGATATAGGCGTGCAGACAGACAGTCGTGCAGAGAGGTGATATAGGCGTGCAGACAGACAGTCGTGCAGAGAGGTGATATAGGCGTGCAGACAGACATAACTGATAATTTGGTTACGCTAATGTTTTTCTCTGCGTTGCAGTGTTTACATTTTCGATCTTTGTTAATAAATAACCAGTGCAGTTTCTATCCCCAGCATCCTCTTTTGTTATAACATTCGGGTTATCGTTATGTTTTCTTAACTTCATAAAGCATATTGTTGGTTGAGGGAATATTAATCAAAAACACCACATGCAAGTCTGCACAGTAGACACTACAGTTTTTAAGCCAAAAAAGAAACTTAACATTGTAACTTTAACACAGCTACTGAGCGACCCCGAGCAACGCCGGGCTTTACTGCTAGTACATTATAGAGTCGTTAAGACGTACGTCGGATAGAATAATTTACGGCAGACATGGGCAACCTTTTTCGAGAAGCGAGCCGCATGAGATATGGCTTATCATCTGGCAGGCCTCAAGCGCTAATTTAGATTCATGCCCACATTAAAACAAAAAAAAAAAGGTTGTTTTGATTTGTTTCTTCAGAATTCGTACACGTTGTTTTCTTTGATCGTAAAAATGATAGAAAGATAAAAAGATTAAGATAGAAAGATTAAAACCTCTCTCCAGTTAATATACAATAAAGGAAAATCCCTGTCTCCTATCTCATATATACAATTAACCAAGCTTTAAACATCCTTCTATCTATCTGCAACTGAACGGATTCACGACATTTACGTTATCTATATATATAAAGCTGTGGTTGTCTGTCTGTCTATCGATTTTTGGCACACATCTCCTCTTAGAATCTCTGACGGAATTGCACCGAAATTGCTATACTTGTACATTGAGCCCTAGCGAAGACATCGGAAAAAAATATTTCAAATTGACCCACCCTATGTGACGAAATCGAATCTAATGTATCGATTTTTGAGCGTAAGTGACGAGTTATTTCCCTTTATTCTATATATATAAAGCTGTGGTTGTCTGTCTGTCTATCGATTTTTGGCACACACCTCCTCTTAGAATCTCTGACGGAATTGCACCGACATTGCTATACTTGTACATTGAGCCCTAGCGAAGACATCGGAAAAAAATATTTCAAATTGACCCACCCTATGTGACGAAATCGAATCTAATGTATCGATTTTTGAGCGTAAGTGACGAGTTATTTCCCTTTGTTCTGTTTACATTGAGCGTCTTACGTTCTGTTTACATTTTCTGCGTGCAAAAATTAAAAAAATTACGCTGGCTTTCTCAGCGTTTAAAATGACATTAACACAATACACGAACAGTTGTCGAGCCAGCAAAATTTTGACCTGCAAAATTCATCAGTTCGAACACTAAGATTCCGTTTTGCTTCATTTCCATTTAAAAGCCTTTTAAAACAGTATTTTTACTTAAAAACAAGTCTATTTAAAGACTACGTAAAACAAGCAAATATTTCGTAAAAAAAAGCAAAAATTATATAAGTTTATTTAAAATATATGTATCTGTAAATTTCGTTAGGCGTGCAGACAGACAGTCGTGCAGACAGACTTTAAGCCAAAAAAGAAACTTAACATTGTAACTTTAACACAGCTACTGAGCGACCCCGAGCAACGCCGGGCTTTACTGCTAGTAAATGATAAAGGTATTAATGGTTAAATTATTTTGAAAACTATGTTTACACGGTCCCATTCTAAATTCTGGTTTAAAGTGAAATCAAACTAATCACTGGTAGAAGCCTGCAAAAAAATCTCATAAGTCGCTGATAGCAAGTTCCATTGTTGAAATATAATCCTTACAAAATCAATCCGTACTAAAAGCACTATATTAAACTCAGTCATCTTTACTAGTTTCAGTAGTAAGACTGTGGCCAAGCTGGAGCATCACCTTCAAGGAATTTAATCATTCAAATCGAATGCAATACTTCTTTTCGAGGCTGGTAGATATTTTTCAATCTTGGTTTATCGAAGTTATGTTACAGGATGTACACATACACACACACACATACACACAAACACACATGTAGTGGCTTGTTATTTAGAGAGTTATAACAATGGAAATGGGCGTCAAAAATCGACAACATTGTTGCCTAATCAGCCTGTAATATTTCGGTATTCAGGATTCCATCTTCTCGTCAAAAAGAATAATAATAAAAAAAACAGTTGGGAAAACTAAGTATGAGAAGAGTACATTGTGCTGTTCTTATGCTGGAATTTATCCAACTTATGTTTCCCAAATCTTTCTATATATATAATTATTTGTTTCTACTTTTGGCACACGACCTCGTAAGGATGAAAGGCAAGTTAACCTCGGCAGGATTTGAACTCATACCATAAAGAGCCGTAACTCTATGCTGCAAAGTATGGCGTCCGACCCTCTACCAATACTGCCAATCGACCGCCCTTTACATGAAATAATAATGAACGTGGCCTGCAGATAAATTTGCTTTTAAGATTTGTGGATTTGGTTTGTTCTTTGAAGTTAATAGGTAATAATAAAGAAAAGTTAAACATTAAAAAGAAAATAGATAATTGACGACAAAGAAAATTAAGTTCATTTGTGATATAAACCTTTAGTATTTTAACCGCCGTATCCGGCCAGAAATCTCTCACTTCTTTCTGTTCAAACTGGCAGTAACTGAAGTTAAGTTATTGTTCCCAAAATAAATAATATAGATTTAATATTATGTGAGATAATTGTGTGAGGTAAAACCTTTACCATGAAAATGCCATAGTATATATAGAGTAATGTAAATACTAAAGGGTTAAAAGAGAGTTGTCTATTAGGTATAAAGTGTGCAGGCTAGTGTCAGAATGTCTGTAGGTGCCGCGGAAGATGAGGAGGAGAGTATGCTCATTAAACTATAGCCTGATATTTCATGGAGTGAAATACATGGACTATAGTTGGAATGGCCAGTCACCCAATGACAGAATTCCATAATTCAGATAATGTGAGTTAACTGTCTCTAGTTCAAAGGATGGGATTACAAATAGCTGACATCTAAAAGTTGTTTTTGAAACATGTCGAATCGCATACGAGAAAGTAAAAAGGGATATGAGGAAAGGCATTGCTGTTGCATTTCCTGACAGCGAAGGTCCTCCTATGGCGTTGACATGCAGCGTCTGCGTGAGACTGCCGCAACAAAGCTGGACTCGAAAGTCATCTTCGCAGACATAAAGTTAAATCAATGGTTGACTACAAGCTGCTGTCGAAGATACTATTCATCATACCTCTCAAGCATGTGGAAGAGAGTGTAGATCACCAGGAGGGCCCAAACGACATGCAAAAGTACAAGAATCCAACCAAAGCTGGCTGTTGCCAGTGAATGTTTTGGTTGTCAACTCTGTGCAAGACATTTCAGATCATTGGCTGAGCTAAAAAGCGACATTCGATCGCAGCTCCATTAATTGTTAATATTTATATATTATTAAGTAGAAACGGAGAGGCAGGTCCATGCCGTCCAACAGCGTCGTCGGGCGATGGACGGATGGATCGATTAAATTGCTAGGGATCTGGTTCGCTCCAGACCTCCAGACGGACAAAAACTAGGACGAGGTGACGAACAGGGTGGCTTCCCTCACCCAGAAATGGACAGAGAGGAAGCTATCCCTGAAAGGTCGAGCGGAGGTGGCGAATGCGTACATCGCGTCCGCCATCTACTACCGCCTGACCGTCGTGACTTATACTAAACATCGTCTGACAGGGGTGGAGCGTTTGCTATTTCGCTTATTGTGAAGGGACGCGCTCCGATGGTCTGGTGGTCCATCTGCTTTCAACACCCGCTACGTGGAGAGCTGGGCATCCCGTTGCTGATGATGCGCAGACACGCGCTCAGGCTACGGCATCTCCACCTCTTCCTCTAAGGTGATCAGGTGTGGTCGCCATATGCTAGACGCGTGTTTCCCAGCTCGTCTCCTTGACAGCGCTGCAGTCCTGGGTCAAGAGAAGATCGAGAGGGAGCGTTTGGAGACTGGAATGTCTTCAGGCGCTCACAACCCTCGACCAGTCGGGCAATGCGATCGGTGGAAACTCCACCTCGGCGTTCTATAGAGGATTAGTGGAGGGGAAGAGCGACGACGTACTTGGGGAGACTCTGTTCGGGAGAAATTTCGGGCCGGAGCCTATGGATAACTTCCAGAAATCCCTGGCCTGGCAATGCTGCCCAGAAGATTTGCCAGTTCGGGATAAACTCTACAGGCATGGAAGTGCCATCAGCCGGGCATGTCCGAAATGTGCACAGGGTGACGAAACCGTCCTGCATACACTCGCCCAGTGTCCGAGCATTGCTGACTTGTGGGTTTATGTCGAACACCTGCTGTCACGTGTAGGACGGATCCGGCTATCAGCTGAGTCCATCGTGAAGATTACCCCGCCCTCTTCCTTTAGCCGGGAAGGGCAGGCAGTTTTTATATGTCTGGTGGCCATGGTGAAAGAGATAGTGTGGTGGGCGCGTTTGAAAGGGCTGAAGACGAGCACTTACCTCTTCGGTGATGCCGTGATTAACTTTTTCAAATTTCATTTGAAAAGGAAAATCGGGGTAAAGAGGGAAGTACTCTCTTCCCAGCATTTTGTTGAGAGATGCGTGAGAGAGGCAAGCATGGCCTGAGTGAATGAAGGTGGAAATCTGGGAGAGGGCTCTTGCCTTGGTGGTCAGGGTTACCGTGGCTTTTTTAATGGGTTTTCTCCACGAATGTCCCTCGGAAGTCTACCCCCTATTGGGGAATTTTTCAAATTTTTCATTGTTTCTTTTTTTGTTACATCCTCTGTTTTTATTTTTTACACTCAGAAATGCCCACTTGTACCGTCCTGTATTGTACTCTATTGTCCTTAATGTTTTACTGTGTGTAAACCTTGTGGTTAATAAAGAAAGCATTATTAAGTAGAAACAATTATTATTATTATTTTTTTTTTGTGCAATGATCATACTCGATAACGAGGGGGCAGCCATCATCATGTATGTATGCATGAATGCACGTATATATATATATATATATATATATATATATATATATATATATATGCATGCATGTATGTATGTATGCTTGTATGCATATATGTATGTATACATGTATGCATGTATATATATATATAAATATATGTATGCATGTATATATTTATATTGTATGGTTAAATGTATGTATGAATGTATGTATATATGTTTTTGCCCACTTATAATGAAATAAGATTAAGAATACATAACATTGGCCATACACCACCAACAGATCCGCCATGAAAACATCAGACAAATCCTCTAAACTAGGCACATTACAGGAATTAATTATCCAGTGCATTACTGGTACTTTATTTTATCGACCCCGTAAGGATGAAAGGCAAAGATAAAATAATGATATATGGGTGGGAACAACCAAGTTACACAGAATTAATTATGATAAATTATTTTATCTTTTCTACAATAGGTAAGGAGAGATTTTACGTGAACGGGTTTATGCTAGTGGTTTCTTAACAAGTTGTTTAAAAGATTGCCAATACTATGCTTGTCTCACATGTCTGTAAGGAAACCTATGTATGTACAACCACGCGCACACGCAGGCAGACATGCAGGGAGACCGACAAGCAGACCGACAGACCGACAGACAGACAGGCAGGCAGGCAGCAGACAGACAGGCATGCAGACATACAGAGACAGAGAGGCACACACACAAATACACATACACACACGCACACATGCACACACACACCTAGGATTTCTCTTAGGATAAATATATGGAATTTGTTGTGGAATTTTAATCCTCTGACCACATTTTTGTGCCACAAAATCGTTTCCTTCTTGTTGGAAGGGAAGAATGTTACCTGCACTTTGCTGTACGTTTGTGTCTTTAATAAACTGTTCATTAACGCCATATCAACTCTCATCAGACATGTTTTCAATACTTTTTCACACAGGTTCTGTTCATTCTGTTCATTGGCGTCTGGCTGAGTAGTTATTGAATTAGATTTACAATAGTGAGGGTGTGGGTTCCATTCCCAGACCGGGCCATGCGTTATGTCCTTGAGCAAGACACTTTATTTCACGTTGCTCCTTTTACCTGGAGTTGCGACTGATAGAAAGTATTAACAATTGGAAAGATCAATGGAAACATTGTTTTCTCGGTCCAATTTGACGAAAGGTTGATCGACTGTCTAGTGTTTATGTATAATTACATTATCCACTATATTCACTCTTCATAGGATATCAGAGTTTAATACAAGTGATATACAAGTTTAATACGAGGCTTCAATCTTAGCCGGTTTAATGTATTGATACACATCATTTAGTAAATAATATATATTTAGTAAATATATATATTTAGTAAATATATATATTTGTTGTTTTTAGGATCATCATTGAGCCAGTTATTTTTAGTAATGGTTGATCAACATAAGTGATTATTCCCCTTACAATTAAATATGGGACTTTTATATAAGTTAAAAAGCAATATTTATATTCGGTTTCTTTCAACATTCTAAATACTTTTATTTTCGGTTCTATTTTATATTGTGTGAGAGATGTTTAAATGTAGCAAGTTCACAATAAATCATTTCGAAAATATCGGGCTGGTTCTCAGAAGAACTATTTCATTTTTCTTATCCCTGATACATGAGAGTTGGTGGGATGTTTTCTCAATAGGAGTACGTGATAAAATGATTTAGTAGGCATATGAAATGTATTGTACTGCAGCTATTCCATATAAGTGTCTACATATTTTATGAACAAAATTAATTTTAATTCATGTATTTCATGTATACATCACATGCATTGCTATTTGCATCTTAAATATATCCAATATATCATTTCTTCCCTATATTCTCTCCAGATCACAATTTTTCCTAACATTAACAGTTAATATTCCATATATTATTGATATATTATAGACTTCACACCACATAACAGAATTCATTATGATAAATCTTTTCTACAATATCTTAGGATAGATTTTACGTGAACGAGTTTATCCTCGTGATTTCTTAACAAGTTGTTTAAATGATTGCAAATACTATGCTTATCTCACATCTTATATAAATAATGAATTGTATAGTTCTAAACTCACAAAGGAAACTGTCAACAAGACAGTTTCTTTTGTATGTATCTGTGTAATATTGCATATAATTATTTCTGTTCGAGACTCACTCAAGATCATTATTAAACTTTCACTGGTCATCTCATATGCATGTGAAACACATGAGTAATTCTTTAATATTATATAGCATAAATGTTATTTGATTGTATGGCAACAGACTTTTGCATTCGTGAACTTGCATACTATTTTCCATTTATTCTGCCTACACGTTAGTCAGCTGTCATTCCTGTGATTGCAACCATAATAGTAAATATATTTGAATACATCGTTACTCCGTATAATGTTATTCATTTTATTGGTTTCAGACATTACACGATAACTATGCAATGAATTGCTGTATTGCTGTAGGTACTCGTACTTGATAAATGAAGAAGTTTAATGTTGCAGTCTTCACTATTATACATCCCTTGGGTATAATACAAAGTAAAAAGTTGAAGTGCTGTTCGAAAGTGTTTGACATCTACTCTATATGTGTCCCTTATATTTTTGTAAGTGGTTTATTGGATATGTGTAGTCATTTGTCTTTATTCTGGAAGGTGTGATGGTGCCTAGTTATTAGTCTCTTACAGGACAATTGATTTCTACTATAGTTACATTTCAAGAAACTAAAGCACTGAGCAACTTATCGTTCTAGGAATACATTATCCATCGTGCCTTTTCTATCTTAATCAGATATGGTGTGGTTAGAAGGAAATGCGGCTACTGCTTTGTGAATGTCGGTCACCATATAGGTATGGAGCGTTTGATAATATACATTGATTATCAATTCGGGCTTACACAGTTTTCAATACCAGCCAATTTACTCTGCCAACTGGCTTTCCATCACAACTGGAGCCAGCAAGCCTTGGCCGCAGAGATGGCAAGCGTTCCGATGGAATCACCCTCTTCCCATTCAAAGGAGATAGATCCATCATCCGGGACGGCACTTGCTGTGACTCGATCTCCCCCCCTCCACCCCCCCCCCCAACTTAGTCGATTCAGCCACAAATCCCGGTACCGCGACCCGCCTTGCAGGAGTAAGCAAGCTAAACAAATGTCGGAGATTGTCCGGCCGTTTCCTCCTCTTCGCACCGGTCGCCGTCGAGACCTCACGTGTACTTGGACTTCATTCAGTCGAGCTCCTCCGCAAGATCGGAACGTCGGCGGCCCGTCAGAGGAAGGAGCTCTGCGAGGTGGGATGGCTGTTGCAGAGGGTGTCACGGGAATGCTTTTGCGGTCTTGTCCGCGGAGTACAGCCTCTTTACCACTACGCCCTAGGCCCAGAGCCCAGTCATCCACCCCTTCTCATCCCTATTCTTCTGTGACACTAGAGTCCTTGGCATGCCATCTGTTTTTTCTTTTTCTCTCTTTTTATTATCTTTTCCTATTTTACATTCAATTCTTCTCAATCTAAATTTTCATTTTTTTTTTACATGATATATTCCATAAATAAACTTATAATACGCTCTCTTTATTTCTGAGATTAGATTCTTAAAATTCTTATATCCACCAACATGTTCGGTTGAAGCATCGATTGAAGCATACCTTTTATTTTGCCCTTCTGAATATTCTCAGGGTGCCAATCATTTGAGTTATAAATGAATAGACCAATGATACATTTCTCACTATAATTCCCAGTTCGCGTTGAACGACACAAATGAACTTACTTGAATAGTTATAGTTATTCATATTTTGTTGTTTACCTTAAGATCAGTGGTAATCTAAAATACATGTTACCAAAGGCCGTTAACGCCGTCACCCATGTCTTTCTTTAGGTATACTTTATCTAGAACTAGGTTATCCAATGTAGGTCCTATCTGAAATTGGCAGGGTGGGATTTGTCTAAAAGAAGGACGCCAATGGTTAGTTTCATGTCACCAATGCTTACCTACCAAATATTGTTTCTGTAATGAACACCCTTCCCTATCAGAAGATTGTACCGAAACAAAAGAAGTTACATTTCTTTAGGAAGGGTTTATGTTATTCAGTGTGTGCAGTGTGTTTAATATCAATTCTCCCTCGCTCCTCACACAACTTGTAAACAATCGTTATAATATAGAACACTGGAGGTTTTTCTATCAGTTTACTGGGGTGCGATAATATGCTTACTAAATTAGAGGCTTACATTCTGAATGTAATGCGCCAAAGAATTTTATTTAGTAGTACACACGTGTAGGTATAATCGAAAAATCTCTTTTTTAATTTTTTAATTAATAATTTTAGTCAAAGAAGACAGGTTGATCATTGCTGAAATTTAATTAACTAAAATCAAACTAAAGCAGAATAGAATTATGGGAACACGTCCTGACATGATTTAAGATCATTAGAGTTTGTCAAATGTTAGTGCCAAGCTTTGTAATAGACGAGAGAGTAATATTTGATTGGACATAATTATCGTATTTTTATCCTTTATTAACTTATTCCTAGGGGTGTCGTGGGAAGAAAAGTTCGCAAACATGCCATTAGCGGGTCTTGTCATAAGTAATCGTCTTCAATTGATCTAGCTGAACTACCCAAGTTCATGGATGTATCCAGCCACCTTCCTCGAAGTCCATCCCTGGATCTACTTTATGCTTTTTGTCCGTAAAATCTGTCTAGTGATTATTTCCTTGAACGTTCTGACACTATATCCGAGGTATCGGTGCTGTGATCTCTCAGTTGAGAGAAGCAGCAACTCTACCTGGAGCAGCATCCTGATCTCCAAGTTATGCACCCTATCGAGTAATGTTACTGGAGAGGCCATTTGGAAGAACCCATTTCAAACGCTTGTTGTCGTGATCGAATTCTTTCGGTCATTACACTATATTCAGGCCCAAACATCGAATTGAAGACAGGTTGTTTGGCTGTTACACCTATCTTCATTCTTCTGATAACCCAATGCCAAGCTGGAGCGATTCTTGCATATAATTCAGCCTCCTACATTTCATCACTCATGAACGCGGTCCCGAAATAATTGAACTTCTCCACCTGCTTCAGTAGAACTACACTCACATTTAGAGTGCACTTCGCAGTCTTCTTTGAGAGAACGAGTATGTCAGTCTCCGCAGCACTGATTTTCATTCCTGTCGTGCAGGAAGGTGACATTACACCCATTAAGTGCGGGTCAGAGCTCACCTTCCGACGAATTAGGTAGTCCATTTCATCTGCAAATTCCAGCCGACCCATCCTACATCAGTTGTGATACCACTTCCAGCTTGGCTGTGCATGTTAATCCTGCTGATGAAGGTTATAAACAGGAGAAGTGACAGTATGCATCCTTGGCGGAGACTGACGCCCACTTTGAATGGATTCGACTTAGCACTATTTATTAGACACACATATTAGGGCATTCATATAGCGACATCAGGGGGGGGCAACAAGAAGCTGTCATTCTCGGGATCTATGAAACAAGCGTATACCTCTTGGTTATGTTCCCACGATTTCTCGAATACCTTCCGCATAGTCGACTGTGCTGCGTTCGCGGCGAAAACCACAATGTGCGTCCGCTAGCGTGGACTCGATAATATCCTTATATCTCTTTGCCATACACTTAGTTTAGACTTTACCGAGGATGCTTAACAATGTCTGTTTGTCCCCCTTTTTGAAAATTGGAATCATCACTCCCGGTTGCCATTGCTTAGGTGCCTTTCCAGAGATCCAGTCCAGCCGGTACATACGAGTCAGCAAGAAAATATATTCTCTATTTAAGACTTGTAACATCTCATGCCGAATTTCATCTTCCTCAGAGGCCCTGCCCCATTTGAGCTCTTTAATTGCTCTGATATCCTCAGCCACCGAGATGTTAGTCATCGTGACCGGATGCACTTCAAGGTGTTGTGACCGGTTTTAAGTGATCAGCAACATTTTCTCTCCACCTCGCATGGATGCACATCCCTGACGATCCCCTTCCTGATAGCAATCAAAGAACTAGTGAAGGAAGCCAAATGCTACCTGCTATATATAGTCAAAATCCTTCAAAATCCGTGGCTCTAGTACTGTAGAAGTGGATGGAGGATGAAATCTTCACTATTCAGAAATGACTGTACGGGGAGACAGGCGATACCCACAAGTCCAAGGCTGTTGGAATGTGTTATGGACTGCATTTCATTGGGAGGGAGGAATTGCCTCTAGAAACTTATGCTGAAAAAAGCTGTCTGTGGGTGGTGCACATTTATACACCAAACAGAGAGTGCGAATAGAGATCCGTTGTTAATGACGTCATTGCAGCGTTAGATGTAGTTAAGTTAGTTTACACTCACAAAGATTTAGCACTCCTTCTCCAATTGGATTTGGTGTACTACATACTTGTTTCGGTTGCTGAATACAATCAGGGGTCGCTGCTTCTTCTGAAGGTCAATAGTTCTCATCTAACTGGAGCGGGAGCGCCTTTCCATTGTCAATTTACATTGATCATCTGCAAAGCCGCATTGTTCTCAGGACGACTACACCAGTCTTTCGATGTGTGCAACTGGAACTACTGCCACCCATTGATTTGGCAGGATTATTTTTTTTTTTAGATGGCAATTGACTCTCAGGAGTTCTTCCACCCTTTGTCAGGTTTTGCTTTTGTCCTGCAGGGAGTGCAAAATCACCATCCTCACCAAGTAAACTCGGTGGGCTTGCCGGTTTAGTCGCCGACGACCGGACCGTGTGACAGGATGTACTGGGTTACATGCTACCAGTAGCACTCAAGAGTGACCTGACAAAAATGTAGTTAAGACTGGGCCTTATAACCTAATGGGAGACATGAATGCATAGGTTGGTACTCACCAGATAACATGGACAGGAGTTACTAGAAGAAATGGCGATCCACATCTAAATAAAATGGAGTAATCTTATTACATCTCTGTTCTAGTAATGGGCTCTCTATTACTAATACATTCTCCTAGCACAGAGACATCCATAAATATGCATGGTTTAAGGAAAACGGCTTATAGAGATCAATAATTGATTCTGTTATTGTCTTGAGTGACGTAATATCGTAAAATAATATATGACTAGAGAAACATAACCAGGGACGCTAGCTACAAGAAAAAACAATTGTAAAGTAACTTGCAATATACATATTGTAGTGAGCCAAGAAAATGTGATTGTTCTTACACTTTTAGGGATGACAAACGTTCTATCAATAATGACAGCATTGATAACCTCGGATTTCAATAAATCAAAATTAATTTTAAATACAATGCATTTACGAATGTGAATATCGTGTATAAAAATAAAATATTTTCGTGCATTAAATGTGATTTTAATGTGGGTAATTTGCTGTTGCAGCTATTAAAAACAGTTCTGTCATGCTTATTGGGGAATTTGAAGCGTTTATTTTTAAACAACCTCTATTCAGACCTGTAGATTGGGGATGACAGCCAGTAATTTTATTTTCTATTTTTCTATCTTTCTTGTCATTATTATTGTTATTTGTAGATTGGCAGTATCAGTAGAGGGTTGGAGGCCACGCTTTGCAGCATAGTTATGGCCCTTTACGTTCTGAGTTCAAATCCCGCCGAGGTTAACTTTGACTTTCATCATTACTGGTTTGATAAAATAAATCACTGGGATAATTGTTGGCCTTGTGTCAAAAAAGTTATTATCATTTGCCATATAATCACTTGTATTGGGTCATCAAGTATGAAATTTGTAGGTATTTGTTTTGTGTTTTTAAATGCCTACAAATGTCATACTTGATGACCCCATATTTTACTGGAGTATTTGTTGATTAACAAAATATCTATAAAAGCAATAAAATATTACAATAGAAATATAGAGACTAGAAAAAGCTCATACCTTGAAAACTAGAGACGGGTCCTGGTCTATGAAGCCTATCTAAGTCAATCACACAAATCACGAATATGTCGTCCGTGTAGCTGACTATCTTGAATTGTGGACAGCTATGCTAGACCTATCTATTTCCTTACAAAATATTCTATCTAGATATGATCTGGATGACCCGATACGGTTTGTCCAAGTCCACATTGGCACATTCGGGAAATCCAATCGGTACCTGTCAGACAGTTCTAAACGCCTGAGCAGGTTGGTGAGGCTGTTACACCCTTCTCCCCTATCCGCTAATCCCACACAGTCCCACCGTGCATCTAATATCCCGTTCCAGTCGCCCACTAACACTAAAGAGCGGGACGTTCCAAGAAAGGTCTCCAGACGCCGTAAGAAATCAGGCCGCCCTGCTCCTGTCGGGGCATAGACGGCCACTAGCCTGAAAGCTTGCCCGTCTCTGCTGGTCACGTCCAGCAACACCAAATTACCTTCTGGGTCCAGGAAGATGGCCGCTATGGCGAGATTCAAACCTCTCCGAAAAAGCACAGCAAATACTCCCCCCGATCTAGGACGGCTGGGAGATGCGTACACATCGTAGCCACCGAAGATCGGTGCGAAGGCCCTTGCTTCGGAGATTCTGGTCTCGCTGATTGTCACCACATCTATGTTTAGTGACCTGAGGTCGTTGAGCAGGTGGCCCTGCTTCCATGACGACCCCAAGCCACGCGCATTTATGCTGCATATTCTGAGTGAGGTCAGGTTGAAAAGGAGTGGAAAAGATGGGAAAGACCACTTACCTTACTTCTCGTAGAGGAAGGATGGTTTCGCCATCCTTCTCACTGCTTGTGGCCTCTTCCGGAAGGATGTCCTTATAAATCCTCCTGGAGAGTGTTTTTACAGAAGTCTCCGATGTCCTTGGGGAATTTTTCTTTTAGTGTCGTGTACGTTTTCTGTGTGATGAATAAATATAATAATAGTAATAATTATTTCTAATTTAGGCACAAGGCCAGCAATTACTCAGTGCATTACTGGTACTTTATTTTATCCACCCCGTAATGATGAAATGCAAAGTCAACCTCGGCGGGATTTGAACTCAGATCGTAAAGGGACGTAACTATGCTGGAAAGAATGGCGTCCGACCCTCTACCGATACTGCCAATGAAATTATTGTGTATAGTGCTCAGGTGCACTACAACTCATCAAAGTTGCATGTATAGTACATAGAATAATGTACAAATGTCAGGAAAATGAACAGTGTACGAGTCATGAAATATATGTGTGCGTGTGTACGGAGGGGGACATCAGGTGCAGTGTTGGCGAATTTCAGGAAGCTTGGAGCTTTTAGAGGATTCAGTGTTTCCACAGCTAACAACTGATGCAAGTACTTTTTTCCATGCTTTAGCAACTCTGAGCGTGAAAAAATGTTTCCGAAAGTCATGGGAACTGTGCTGTTTTCTGACTGTGTAGGCATGGCCACGGCTGTTAGACACATGGAATTCTAGAAGGTGCTCAGCGTTGTTGTTGGCAAGGTGGTTATCTAATACAATTCTCAAAAGAAAGGTCACCACTGCCAACAACATCAATAGGAACATGAGCAACAAAAAGCAATGATTATTTGGAGTAGAGGGTCGGACGCCATACTTTCCAGCATAGTTACGTCCCTTTACGATCTGAGTTCAAATCCCGCCGAGGTTGACTTTGCCTTTCATCCTTACGGGGTCGATAAAATAAAGTACCAGTAATGCACTGGGTAATTGCTGGCCTTGTGCCTAAAGTAGAAACAATTATTTGGAGGAAAAGCAATGAGCTCTTGGACCCAGGACTCCCGTGTACATAGGCTTCTTGTGTACACAGACTCCTTGTGTACACAGGCTTCTTGTGTACACAGACTCCTTGTGTACACAGACTCCTTGTGTACAGATGATTTCGTGTACACAGCATTTCCTGTTATCTGGGTTGTTACTGCCCATCGCGATTGAACCCAGTTCTCATCCATCGTTCCTTTAATTAATGCTTCAGGCAATATTGACCTCATTTACTACTGCTGCTGCTGCTACTACTGCTGCTACTACTACTACTACTATTGCTCCTTCTGTTGCTGCTACTACTACTACTACTACTGCTGATGCTGCTGCTATTATACTACCGTTAGCATCGACAGTCTTTTCTGTAGTAGTTGTAGTAGTAGTAGTAGTAGTGGTAGTAGTATTAGAAGTAGTAGTAGTAGTAGTAGTAGTAGTAGTAGTAGTAGTAGTAGTAGTAGTAGCACCAACAGTAGTAGAGTTACTATTGTAGTAGTAGTAGCAGCAGCAGCAGCAGCAGTAATAATAGAATTACTATTCTAGTAGTAGTAGTAGTAGTAGCACCAGCAGAAGTAGAAGTAGAATTACGATTGTAATAATTGTTTCTACTTTTGGCACAAGGCCAGCAAATTTGTAATTAATATTTGGAGGTGTATTATTGGCGAGGGTTTATATTAGAAAGTATATTTGCTTAGATATGTTTATAAACAATGGAAGCGATTGAAAATTAGCAGAGGGAAAATCTGTTGATGGCTGCTTATATCAACAAAGAAGTTTATTTTAACATTTTAAGCATACTTGTAAAAATATCATAAGAACAGCGTAATGGACATAAGTTATACGTTTGAAAATTGAAAGTAAATAGTTACTAATGGTTAATGGTATTTACAAAGCAAACACTGTTTGACTTGATTATATATAACTTCACGCAGCAACCGGCCTATCTCTAAGCAGATATTTACTAAAACAGACAACGTATATACTCACAAGTGAAATTATTTACACGGTAAAGACTTCACAGTCACACGGCATAAGAGAAATGATAAGCAAATCTCTTAATAGAAAATGTAGTCTCACCTATATATAAATTTCTGCGAATCCGTCACAACACGTAAAGAGAGAGGAATAGTTTCACTACCTCATACTACTCCTCTCTCTTTACGTCTGCTGCTAGTCCACATCATCATATGTGCGTTGAGGGTTTTTTCGCTTTCCTCATGCTCTTGTGCTGTTATCTCTCTTGTGTTGATGATGTGGGGTTGAATTGCCTGGATGTAGTTTGGCAGGCTGTCAACTGACATTCTACCACACCTGTCTGTTGGTAAGCATACAACCTCTCCATTTCCTGAGCGCTGCATAAGCTTACGCAAGCCATTTGTGGATTTTCTCCCCAGTTGCTGGATCTCCATTTTATTCTGTTTCCTGATATGCTGTTCTAGAATCTTTTTAAGTTTAGTTCTGGCTATTGTAAAGAAGATAGAACAAGTAAATAAACCCATAAATAAGTAAATAAAAACAAACCCGGATGTAACGCATGCGCAAACTAAGCTAGTGTGATGTAGGACAGAACAAAGGAGAGAGACAAAAAATAAAAACCTAGTCACTGAGGAGGTCTCAGAATGTGCGACGAAAGAGCTTTGATAATATATAAACAACCTTCCGGTTATCGAACCAACCAACAAACAAACCGGAAAGTTATAATAAATTGAAGTGAAAACCAACAGGTGCGTGTGTTATTATTGGCAACATCCGAAACGATCGCAAACCAATGAAATGAATATGTAAAATAACTTGCCTTCGTTATTATTATCATTGTTAAACTAATATCTAATATATCAGACCCTGAATTTAAAGGATTGACTCAGCAGAACACGGTATTTATCTCTGGATATCACTGAATTACTTGCTAATGGATTACATTGATTTCTAACTACGGTATAGACCCTACCACAAAAGGTAGACCACATTGTGTATATATATATATATATATATATATATATATATATATATATATATATATATATATATATATATATATATATATATGTATATATATATATATATATATATATATATAGGAACGAGTAGGACCCCGACGGCTGAGCTCAAGCCGTTTCGACGGCTAATTCTGGACTAAAAAAAGAAAAAACATTTTTTTTTTTTTAGTCCAGAATTAGCCGTCGAAACGGCTTGAGCTCAGCCGTCGGGGTCCTACTCGTTCCTATTACCCACTCTACTACCCTAAGTATTGAGTACTTTGGTGCGTTATGGTCCACCTGGTTCCTTACCACATTTCCTTCGTTATATATATATATATAAAGTGTTTCCGTAGGAAGGGTAAATGGAAGGAGAGTGCTCTATGTAAGTTACAGAGCTATTTAGTTAGGGTTAGCGATAAAATTTCATTCTGATGAGCGATTTCAGACGTCTGTGTGAAGCTCGTCTCTCTTCGTGAAACCTTTGGTAAATGGAATAATTGTCTTATGTTGTTTATTACATAACGAAATCTATATCTATATCTATGTATATATATATATATATATATATATATATATATATATATATATATATAAAGTAAACAGAAATAGCTAAAAAAAATGGCATAATACATTGAAGAAATATATTAGTCTAACGCTTGAAATAACAGGGAATGACTCTTAATGTTCCGGACACTGATCCTTCATTAGAAGTTAGCATTAGAAGAAAAAGAATTCGCCCAAATGGTTGACTAAATACGGACGTGTGGTTTTTTCTTTCTATTTTTTCCCGTTCCTTCTACTTCACACCTATTATCTTTTATTTCTAATTATATCTTCTGATTAAGTATTAGTGTCCGAAACGTTAACTCACTTTTTCTGTTTAGTCTAGCGTTAAACTAATATATTTCTTGAATGTGCTGTGCCATTCGGTTTGTTATTTTTGTTTAATTTTTACACACACACACACACACACACACACACACACACACACACACACACACACACACACACACACAGATATATATATATATATACATATATATATATATATATATAGCAGAGTATAAAAGTTTTAATATAGATGAGATTCTACAGGACTAGAACTGTTTCATTCATTAGAAATCATCATATATATATCTGTGTGTGTGTGTGTGTGTGTGTGTGTGTGTGTTTGTAAAAATTAAACAAAAATAACATATATATATATATATATATATATATATATATATATATATATATATATAACGAAGGAAGTGTGGTAAGGAACCAGGTGGACCATAACGCGCCATAGTACTCGATACTTTGGTAGTAGAGTGGATAATAGGAAGCGTCAGGACCCCGACGACTGGGCTCCCGCCGTTTCGACAGCTAGTTCGACAGCTAGTTCAGAACCAGCTGCCGAAACGGCCGGAGCTCGGCCGTCCGAGTCCTGACTCTTTTCACTCTCTATACACACTCACACACACATAACGGACTGGACGTACATTTCCGCACAGTATTTAATCAGTTCCTTTTCAGCGGATGAGTTATGCACCTGCTAGCACACAGGTACGAACCTGTATAAAGATAACATGAGAAACATTTTTATTATAATGGTAGTAATTTTCAGGGGACATATTTTACTGAACACCCCCTTAGACCCGATAAAACTATAAATGTTTAACGCCTACAAAAAATTCACTATGATGATTGATTTTCAAATCAATTCACTTCAATGCAATTCATTACCATTATATTAACGATAAAAATTTATTTTGTGTTATTAATTTTATAAACAAATATTTTTAATTTTCAATTATTTCACCTTTGAACATTTTTGTCATATATAATTTAATGAAAATGGTGTGGAAATAATATGAGAGTGTTAGACTGGGTGTATTGCACTACTTAATTACGTTCATTTCACGTTCTATTTCATTAATTAGTCTAAACCACGCTGAGATTCACTTTGGGTTTTATGCTTATCATCAGGGCGCACGCACACACACACACATACACATCCATTCATACATACATACACACACATCCATACATACACACATACACACATACATACACACACACACACACACCAACACACATCCATACATACACACATACATACACACATACACACACATACATACACACATACACACACACATATACACAGCGTCTCTTTCTTTCTCTAATAGTATAACGGAAGGAAATTCCATAAGAAAATACAGGTGAAAAAGAATGAAGAAGAATGAAGAAGAATGCAGAAGCTGAAATAAAAATACAGAAGATTAAACACATAAAACAAAATGAAAAAAGGGAAAAAAGTATGTGTTTGAATGAAGTACAGAGAAACATTCTTTAGAGAAAAAATCATAGTGAAAATATTCCTAAGTTGAAAACATCTTCAATCCGAGAGCATAGGTGGACCTCTCGATGTCTTACGTACACATGCGTTGGCTTATAATATTATCAAAGAATGTATTGCCAAAATATTTAACTTTGAAAGGATTAACACATTACTAAATAGTAAAGTTCGAGCATATGTAAATTTCTTTAAGCTGTATAATATACATGTGAACTGTAGAATTTCTAAGCAGGTCGTCATTATACTGAGAAACCAATTCTAATACCTAGACAGCCCTGAGATTGTGATTACCATGTATGTCGGCGTACAAGTCGATCCGGATCATAGATAGACCCGTAAAATTCTGAGGAGTAATTCAGGTCTCGGCTTATAATCGCCGGATAAGATGGCCCCCACAAAATAAGGCAGTTGCAGGGGAAATAATTAAGTAGATTTAGTGGCGCGCTAAAGGCTAAGATATTTCTAAACACTTCATTAGCAAGTGAGTTCTAACTCGCTGAGTAAACCACCCTAGCCTAACCTTAATGAACCTACGGTAACCTACCCTATAAGCTACGGCAATCAATGATATTATTATAATCTCTACATTAAATAGACTTAACAGCTATGAGGTTCAGTAGGAAATTATGGTAAGTAGTGGACGACTCGTATTAGGCAGGCAGTTTCACTGTTTATCCCTCAATGGTAAAAGTTCCCATTTTATATTCGGTGGACAAGTCGACCCCTGGTTTTGGAAAGATATTTTTAGGCTCCAAATATCGATTTGTATATCGGCATATACGGTAATTCCTTTAGTACGAGGTGATATTGACTCTAAGTTCAGATTGTATATGATGTTTCTACTTTACGGTCATAATATATCTATATATATCATTTGAAGTACATTTACTTCATCATTCATCCATAATATCACATAAAAGGAGAACTGTCTCAGCGAAGTTTCAGCGGTCCCATTTACCGATCGAATCTCTGAGAGTCCTTAAGATATTTTTAATATATCAAATAAATTCATTTACTTAAATATCTTGAAATTCGCACAACTACTATTGGCAGTCGAATGTCTTCCATACTAGCAGTGTTTATGCCGAACCTGAATAGTTTAGAGCAGTTAGTATCCTCACCCAGCCGACATAATATTTTTTTTACAAATTCAATGATTCTTCCAACGCACTTAATTTCTTCTCAGCTACAATCCAAGCCTTTATGATGTGCATCCACTGGAATGTCGGTCTACGACACAATTAAGACCATCTGAATTTTCCCTTACAAAACCAGTGCCCGAAACACCCTAACAAAGAACGTCTACCACGGTATGGCAAATATACCTCATCACTAATCTTTGGATTAATACTATCAATCTACCCTCTTATCTTTATAACCAACAAAATAAAAGGTCACAAGATAAATACCGACAAAGTCTCAACTAATTCTCTACCTGTAGGAATCTTGGAAATACAGAGACATAAAAATTTACTGGAAATTATGTTTCTAAATTCTTTTTATGAACTCATTTATCTTAGGACCACGTCCCAATAATCACTAGTTGTGAATAGATACCGGCGGTCAGTCCCCCGCAATAAAATCAAAGGCTCTAACGATATTATTTCATTTAAGCTCAGAAGGGGCATATTATCAATGAACGGTTAAAATGGTGCCCCACTACAACTATCAATCTCAAGCTACAGAAATATAGACTGGAGAAAATGGTCCATTCCTGAATAGATTATCCAGTTGATCTTGACAATTACTGCTATATTTTCCTTTCCCTCGACATTTCAAATTTCCTGGAAACAGTTGTAATGAAATTGTGAAATAAAACTCGTTTAAAATTGTGTGTCGTTTTCCCCACTTGCGCCTCACCAAGCAGTTTATTTAGATCCAGATTTATTTGAAACTTACTAACCCAATTACTTATTAATCTCACACTATGATATATCATGGAAATCCTTCTGATGTCAATAATCCTACAAACTGGATCCAGAATTAAGCACGTTCCTCAGTCATTTTCCCTCACAAATGACACATATGTAAGTCCCTCCCGTACCCACACCTCCTATACAAAAATGAGAAGTCGTACAAAGTATCAATCTTAATTGCCTGGAGGAGCCATTCAAGGGCATCGGGGATACATTTCTTTCAACTATTAACTAATACGAACCACAAACTAATAAAATATGTGTGCGAATGAAATACTTCTGTTTGTGTACAAACGAAATATATTTCAGCTGTCATCTTTGATAGCGACGAAAGACGAGATCGCAATAAAATTGCAAGTCTATAATAATCCCAGTTATCGGAAAATACTATACGTATCCCTCGAAGATCGAATAATCAATGATGTTTCATTTCAATAAATTAATTAGCAACAACACTAACACAGTGAGATTCATAATAAATTGTATATCAACAAATATAAAATGTGTATCTAGTCTCACTGTTTGTATTTAAGATATGAATGTAAACATTCACCCACTTAATAAACAGCTCAAAGGAAAAGAGTCTGATCTTTTATCCTTCAAATGATCTACTACTGCTTTTATAGTAAAAGTACTGTT
>OZ024745.1:119449286-119454286 GCA_964016885.1 Eledone cirrhosa
ATGCAAAAATCCTACATCATAGAGATGCAACATTGTTGTGAGGTAAACCAACTTTTCAAGGGAACACCTCGGGGAAAGAGCGCTTCTAGACACATACGTAGCATGCGAGAAAATCTCAAAAAGGCGGAGGGCGATACTATCACGTGATACACCGGTCAAGAAAGGGGACTAAATCCCTTGCAGCAGTGAAAAATCTCTCAGAAGGTGAAAAGGTATATGGGTATATATACATGTGTATGTATGTTGCACATATATGTGTGTACCTCTCATTATATATGTATGTATATATATATATAGATTAATTGTATAAGTTTATTTTTAAAACCACACGGTTGAGAGCTTATTCGATTTGTGCTATTTATGCAATTTTGTGCATGATATACACATACTGAATTCATTTGCTGGAATCTGGGGTGTTTCCCGTTGTGAATTCCACATGTGCTTTTACGTGCCTCTGTGTCATTCACAAATCTGGTACAGAGCAAAATACCAGTTGATAACGTGATATTCCTTGTTCGATCATTATACTTAAAGCTTATAATTTTAAGCAGACAGTATTTTGATTTAGGTGTCATAGAAACCCTGCAGGTGGATTTTACCATCACTTCCAACGGGTCCAGGTCTGTTTTTTTTCATCATTTATTTTGTTTTGACCTGTTTAGCTTGATTTGCTTTTTAGCTTAGGTGGTTGATGTTTTCTTGACCACTTTTACAGTTTTGTATGGCGTCTTAACATATTGTTTAGCTCTGGTTTTTTAACTATGGAGCGCTTGCCAGCATATTTCTGATTTTTGCGTTACGTTTCGCCTTTTCTACCCGACGAAATGCGATTCTCGCTAAATCTATATTTGTATATATATATATATATACAAATATAGATTTAGCGATATATATATATATATATAATTTTATAATAGCTATAATAGATAATGGTATTAATAATGTTGGTGTGGCTGATAGGAAGTAAATTTAAAACAAACACAGACCATTGAAGAAATGCTAGCGAAGTCAATATCCGGTTAAATTCGCATCTCTTAAACATCATAAGTCGTATATTAATAGGAAAAAATGAAGAGTGTCATCAGAATGAAGAGGTAATGCTAAATAGCTGCAATAAAATGTTTCTCTTACTGGATATTTGAATATTAATAAAGAGCCTTTTACATAATGCAACCAAATAAGATTTTCCAAATGTATAATCAAGCCATTATATTTATAAAGAAAAATATGAAGAAATTAATAAAAATGATTTCTTAAAATTTCGTTAACATTATAAGGTTTATACATTTATTATGCATATTTCTGAGTGTTGAATTATGAAGAATTAACAAAATATATATCGAAATAATATATGACCAAAGTTAAAACATGCATTTCCTTCTCGTCAAGGACATTTTCTCGTATTTATTACCTCTCATACTTTAAAAAAATGTTCACAAATCAGTAATACCTTCCATTTTGTTTCTATAAAAAACCACCCGAAAACTAAAAACATTCTATATAATAAAGTCATAGATATACTAAGAAAATGTCTAATGTAATCCCTAATGAAATGAGATATTCACATCTAAACAAAAACGAGAGGACCACAAGCAAAACGTGCGCGTTCTTTGGTGTAGAGTTTTTTCTATGACCATCGCTATGTTTTCATTGTTTTTTGCTTCCATTCAAAAATATGATTCAATAAATGTCAAGATTTCACCAATAATTATCGATAATTGCATGGCATCTTTCATGGCATGTTTCAAACAATTTAAGAACCACTTACTTCTATTGGAATTCATTTATTCGAATGTCCTGCTATATAGCCTGTTACTATTCCTACTATTACTCCCCCTCCTACCGCTGCTGCTGATGATGATGATGATACACTGGCCCCGATACAGTTAGTTACCGACAACATTTTATATGCCTGGCACAAGGCCAATAATCTTTTTTTTTGGGGGGGGGGGGAAGTCGATTAAATCGACCCAGTACGTTACTGGTACTTTATTTTATCGACCCCGAAAGGATGAAAGGCAAATTTAACCTCGGCGGGATTTGAATTCAGACTATAATGGGTCCAAGAGTCCGACGGTGGGGTTTCCAGTATCGATAGAGCGTCAGACACCATGCTTTGCATCGTGTCCGACGCTCTATCGATACTGGCAATCCACCGCCCTGACAATATTAATAATATGATTTGTTTCTGATTCATTACAATCAGAGTTATTTCCCCTTGTTCTAGGTGGCCGATGGCGTTGCTTGAAGTAAATGTCTGGATACCTTTGGTTTCATTTACCTACTCTCGCGATTTCATGTACATATTGAGGGTTTGTCCTTTTGGAGGTGACTCTACAAAATGAATAAATATATATATACATATATATATAAATACATACATACATATATATATATATATATATATATATATATATATATATATATATATATATATATATATATATATGAGAAAAACCACAGACCCTCCATCTCAACTCTACTTTTGAAAAGCAGAAGAACTGCGAAACCGGTAAAGGGACCAGATAAATATATATATTTTTTTAAAATATGACTCCAGGTGTATTTTCGATTTCAACTTTTTTTTCTTTATACTTTCACTCGTGTAGTACACCTCGGTTATTTTTCATTTTGTAAAAAAACCTCACTTTCTAATATATATATATATATATATATATATATATATATATATATATATATATATATTTCGTTTCTGAATTTGTTTAGCAAGATTCTTTATCTGTAAACATGTGTTGAAACCGATATTGTTATGCTTTGGGAGGGTCATGTTGCCAATAAGAAACACACGCACCATTGCTTTCACTTCAATTTATTATAAAGTAAATTCATAAATTTAGGAATTTATAAATTTCCGGTTGGTTGGTTGGTTGGTTCCACAACCAGACGATTGTTCATATATTGTCAAAGTTCTTTCGTCACGCATCATGTGACCTCTTCAGTGACTGGGATTCTTTTCTTTGTTTTTGTGCCTCTCCTTTATTCTGTCCTACGCCATCTTGTTTTTCTGTGTGTTGTATATATATATGGGATAACAACTTATCGTTTTAGGTAATCCAGTTAGAGGTTGTGAGCACGCTGTACTATGGATAGTTTTAACGTACGGCGTTGTTTGATTCAACAAGAGGTTTACTTAGTTAGGTTGCGAGTTTGCGAGAATTCCCATGCAGGCTATTCATGGAGTAATAGTAGTGAAAGAGTGATGAATAACATGGTTAGCTGTACAAGAAGTAAACATTTAAATGATAAATATGTAAAAAATAAGTAAAAAATAGGTACAAAATATAGTTACTAATAATAGTAGTGGTGGTGGTGGTAGTTTAAATTATAATGGGGAGTAAGTGGATGTGTAAAGTAGTGATGACAGTAATGAAAAGAAATAGGCTATATATGATATGTACTATATAGAGTTTATACATTGGCGAAATAAAAACGCAAGAGGTACAATAAAATATCAGTGGATTAAATAAAAAATAAAAAGTAAGAGAGAAAGAGATGAGGAATAGGAGACAGAGAATAAGAATAAGGATTCGAGAATGAGACATAAAGGGTAGGACTAAGGACGGGGAGCGGTAGATAGACAGAGAGAATAAAACAGTGAAAGGGGCAGTGATGGTATATCGGTGATTAAGGTGTGGGAGGCTTACTCACCATTATACCTTCAACAACTACCACCACCACTACTACTATTATCAGTAGTCATATTTTGTACCTATTTTTTACTTATTTTTCACATCTTTATCATTTTCATTTTTACTCCTTTTTTGCTTTTATTATTGATGTTATTGTTTTCATTCACTTGATTCTCCGGTGTATCTATAAATACCAATGCCATGTGTTACACCCTCCAGTATTCCGATGATTTGATCAGAGACACACACTGTATTTAAGGTCGAGTGACGCAATTTCGAATGATTAGCGGCTTTCAGACTCACCTGATCAACGAAACAATTGTTAATACTGTAAATAAAAAACTTTTCGGACATCTGGCTATGTTATTCTTCACTCTTTCACTATATATATATATATATATATATATATATATATATATATATATATATATATATATATATATCGGATGTGTAATGGGATTGCAGGCAGATTAATGGAAAAGATAGACTTCACATGCTGAAAAAGCATAGGAGAAGTAACCAATCAAAGCACACGCAAAATATAATATTTGAATACTTCAGTTGTAAGAGATGATCCTCAGAAACGGTTCACAACTTTCGTTAGAGAAGCGATCTAATAAGTAGTGGGTAAGACATTCTGAAAGTGTGATAGCCAAGTTAAGATCAGACTGAAAGCAGTTTGGAAAGCTATTTCCTAAGCTAAAAACACAGACAGAAAAGTTTATGGTGTGATGCTTGGGGGCTAACTGGGTCTTCACGGTAGAAAACCTGCAAAAGCTAGAAAGAAATTATGCTCTGATTGATGTGAGCACACATGTCGTGGCCAAATTGGATGAAACAATGTGTAAGGAATAAAAAATGTTGATAAGTGCCTTTGATCCGCTATCATAAATATCAAGATTAAAAAATCTAATAGTGCCCCATTCGACGTGAGTATGGGCGCTAGCGATTCTGCGGAGGTTACTGATCATATCGGCCTTTTCCTTCTTTTCTCTATCAAAGAAGAATTCCCCAACGTGGGCGGTGGTTTGTACCGTGATGACGGTCCTTTGACTATGACAAAGTGCGGCCCACGTGCTTGCGACAGGTTAGAAAAGATCTTATTTACTTTTATTTTACATCCACTAGTTGACCCCGCCTCCTTCTTTTTGATATTCATTAACGATATATTTTAAAAATTATATTTATTTTACTTCCCCTTTTACTTTAACTTTCAGACAATACATGTCACTTGTGTTTTTAACTCCAAATATTCTTTCGTTGTCCCTCAGTCGTGTTAATGTATGCAAACTTGTGTATATTATGTACCCAATTATTCACATGGTTGTTGATTTGTATATGTATGTATGC
>OZ024745.1:119459286-119511786 GCA_964016885.1 Eledone cirrhosa
GGCAGTGAATCCTCTGCTAGAAATTGAAACAGGTGAAAATATATAGTTTTGTTTCCCCTGTGTAGGTGGGCTGATTAGCCTCATTTGCATACAAAGCTGTATATGTTGGCTCAACTTAAAAGTAGAATGAAAATTTAGCTTCAGCATAGCTGTATATATGTATGTGAATGTCATATATCTAAAGATTTACGGTATATTTAATAACTAAACATTTTAAAAGCCAAATTATGAATTGAAAGACTGGCGGTCAGTGTCGGCTAGTGGATTCTAGAAGTAGCGGAGCATAACTCTATGCACTTCAAGCCCTGGCCCTCATCAGGACAGTGCTTCCCGTTGCTTTCCACAGGAACTTGAAACAGGCAAGGGAAGTGAAAACTAAAAATTTACGTTATAAATATCCAAAACAAAATAATATAAAAATGTGATAGTACCATACAAAACTTATTAAAAGATAAAAGTCATCCAGGCATCATAAAACAATATACCTCATCATAAATACCCTAGCCCACTTCACTCTGCAATTTCACCCACAACACGTGACATTTTAGTAGCTTAGCTACTTACAATTTACCACTGTCATCGTCTGTTCAAAAAAAGTTATTCAAACCTAGAAGTTGTTTTGGACAATAGTCTCAACTCAGAGCCAACCTCTTCAAGATGACGTCTGCTTTACTACTATTTATAGAAGATCATAGCGTGCACCTTAAACGTCTCGGATCTGTTGTGTTCTGCAAATAGTTTGTCACCATACCTAATTGACCAAATTGATATTGTATGTGTACAGTTTTCAAAGCCTTGTACCATGACTGTTTACTGAATCTGTATTATGGGACTTGAGCCATTAATTCCAACAAATTTAGGCTGCGTCTTGTTTTTCAATGATTTTAGCCTTCGGTCAGTTTTTCCAATATACACTATTATGTGGATAATATTCTTCAGTCCTCATTAACTGTCATCGCACATATCAGCATTCCCTTGTTAAAGACGATAAAGACAATATGAATAAGATTTGGTTGTTTTTTGTAGCAGCTTCACCAAATGAATAAAATTGATGCACAATTTCTTGAACATGTGGATAAACCTCATTTAGGTCGGAGGGCCTGTAAATATGATAGTAATTACCGCCCTTCTACTGACCCATATATTATTACAGCCCCTCTACTGACCAATATATAATTACCGCCCTTCTACTGACCCATATATTATTACAGCCCCTCTACTGACCCATATATTATTACAGCCCCTCTACTGACCCATATATTATTACAGCCCCTCTACTGACCTATATATTATTACAGCCCCCCTACTGACCCATATATTATTACAGCCCCTCTACTGACCCATATATTATTACAGCCCTTCTACTGACCCATATATTATTACAGCCCCTCTACTGACCAATATATAATTACCGCCCTTCTACTGACCCATATATTATTACAGCCCCTCTACTGACCCATATATTATTACAGCCCCTCTACTGACCCATATATTATTACAGCCCCTCTACTGACCCATATATTATTACAGCCCCTCTACTGACCCATATATTATTACAGCCCCTCTACTGACCCATATATTATTACAGCCCCTCTACTGACCCATATATTATTACAGCCCCTCTACTGACCCATATATTATTACAGCCCCTCTACTGACCCATATATTATAGAAGTTATATTGGTTTCTAACAAAAGTTTGGTGCGTTTTGCTATTGGTTGTTTTAATTACGTGATTTATTTAATCATGGAACTGAAGCATATCATCATCATCATCATCATCATCATCGTCGTTTAACGTCTATCTTACACACTAGCATGGGTTAGACGGTTTTGTTCCATTTGATGTGGTATTGGTCGGAAGACCGTGTCTGGCTCGTACAGAAGTGTCTCTAGCAAGATTTCTACGGCTGGATGCCCTTCCTAATACCAACCACCTTTCACAGTGTGGACTGGGAGCCTTTTTACCGTGTCTCCTACACGACCACCTTACGGTGTGGACTGGGAGCCTTTTTACCGTGTCTCCTACACGACCACCTTACAGTGTGAACTGGGTGCTTTTTGATGCGTCACCGACATGACCACTTTACAGTGTGGACTGGGTGCTTTTTGTTGTGTCACCGACACAGTGGACGGAAATAGGAGGATGGGGTAGGGTGTGTATTTTCTGAAAAAGGAGATCTTAACACATTCTTCTATCGGTATGTTATGTGGAGTATTTACTTCTGCTGTTTTTACAATAACATTGAAAATGGAGCGAAATGAGATGCATTTTCGTCATTTGGTCATTTACTTCCAGAAAGGTAAGTATGCTGCACAAACAGCGAGAAAGAGAGGTGCTGTTTATGGTGCCATAGCTGATAGTACTGTTCGCAAATGGATCGCTAGGTTTAGAGCCGAAAATATTGACCTCAAAGACCGTGCACGTTCAGCCAGGCCTATAGTGGTTGATGACCAAATAGAAGCATTAATAAAAATAACGATTCAAGTATTGCAGCGTGAGACATCACAGAGATACTTCACATATCTCATATGAGCCTTACAAGGTATTTGTAAGCACTTGCATGCATCAAAGGCTATGCTGTTTGGGTACCTCATAATTTAACGGAAAAAAATTCATAGATCGCATTTCCATCAGCCATTCTCTGCTAAAACGAAACAAAAACGATCTATTTTTGAAAAGTATGTTCATGGCTGATAAATGGATTGTTTATATCAATATGAAGCGTAAAAGAACGAGGAGGAAAAGAAATTCGATTCTTTATAAGACTGCAAGAAGCAACTAGACCAGTTCTTGATCCAGAAAGATGCCAAGTTCTGGGTGGATGGGACCATAAAGTTGCTTGAAGGATGCCGAATGGTAGTGAAACAAAATGGAAAATATGTGGTTAATAAAGGTACGTACAACTATTTAGATATTGCAAATCGAAAAATCAATAATAGCCGGCGTATTTAAACACTGACACAACGAAATTATTTTACGATGCGGCGTCGTATGCCATGAATTTCATTTAATAAAAAGCAATTGGCGATTAAACATTTTTTGAAGGGGAAATTAATGGTCTCTGCAACTGAAAAAAACTTATATATTGGGAGAAAATAATATTGGTTTGTCAAGTATGAACTTTGTAGAAATAAAAACAAATTTCTACAAATTTCATACTTGATGATCCAATACATTGTAAAATTAAATACCCTCGGCTGAAGTTCGGAAGAGAAGCCTGCGACGTACAAGCTATTTTTTATGTTCTTGTTGTGACGGTCTAAAGATCATCCACAGCGGCTTTTGTGTGGTACTCACAGACTCCTCTCCCACTTATTCCTGAGAGTTTCGTGGGGACAGGGACCTTAAACACTCCTTCCAGTGGGTCCTGTCAAAATCAACGTCTGCAACTGATCTAGCTGGATCCCCAAGCGTGACCAACCAAGCTCACGGATGTTATCCAACCATCTTGATCTACCATCCGTATCTACCCCTGGGTCTCCTAGCTGTTGGTTTCGCACGTAAAATCTGTCCAGCAATATTTACCTGAGGCATTCTAACCACATTCTAATAATATCGGAGCTGTGATCTATCAATTTAGACTCTCTGATCTCCGAGCTACGCACTTTATTGAGTAAAGTTAATTCAAAGACCCTTTAGGGGAACCCCATTTCGGCCGCTTGTATTTGGTATCGTATTCTTTCGATCATTACCAAAGATTCATAGCCCTAGGTAAAGGTTAGCACGAAACCCGAATTGAAGACAGGGAGTTTGGTTTTTACGCCAACCTCGATTCTTCCTATTACTGAATGCTGAAGGCGGTGCCTTACTGCAACACCTTTTGTATTTCTGGCACATAATTGGAGTGGTAATCCCAATTCTCATAAAGAGAGACAAGAGAGAATGTTCTAATTACAGAGAGATCTCCTTGTATGTGCTAAGTGTCTAGTAAAGAGATACAGGATATAGTCGCGTCCAAGCTAGCTGATGAACAGTGAAGTGTTCTCCTCAGACACAGCACAACCGAATAAACATTCACACTTGCGGCAGGTTTTTGAGAAATCCTGAGAGTATTGCCAAGAAGTGTATTCTTGTTTTGTCAACCTTGAGAAGGCATATGAACGCGTTCCTCGGGACCTACTGTGGAAGGTTGTGCAGGAGTATGGGATAGATGGCCAGCTTCTTGCTGTCTTGATATCTCTATACAAATGCTTGAATAAATGGTGCTAAATAGAAACCATTAAATGTGGGGGTTGGACTCCTCCATGGGTGCGTACTCTCACTTCTGTTCATTATTTACATGAACAGGATTGAGATACGCAGCCAGGTTGGAATTGGTATCACGACTGGTGGGTATAAAATCAGTCGACTGGAATTTGCAGACCACAAGATGTTACTCAACTCGACAGAAGATGATCTTCAACTTGATAGGTTTGATGACGAGGGCTGCATGACTGGAATGAAAATCAGTGCTGCAAAAACTGAGACGCGTGACCTCTCAAGGAAGCCTGCGCAGTGCACGCTACATGTGAATGGAGTTCCACCGAAGCAGGTAGAGGAGTCCAAGTAGCTCGGGGCTGTGTCCACGAGTGATATATATATATATATATATATATATAGTCTTAAATCCTAAGACTTCCTCCACCTTACTCACTTCCCTCTTCCCCTTCTCTTCCTACCTCCTTCTTTATCTTTTATCTAGTGTATAAAATATTTTCATATCATTCTAATACAAAGGTCTGAAGACATGGTGTGTTTGCTTACAGTGTACCTTCGGTTTATGATAATATTTGTATATTATTCAAATAGCGAGGTATAGGTAACCCATACACTATAGAAACAATTGTTACCTAATAAATTCTATATACCCGCATTTCCATTTCATAATCTTCTTCTCCATATATATATATATATATATATATATATATATATATATATATTTATTAAAATAACAGATTAAAGTTTAAGCAAATAATCGCTGCTTTCACCCTTAACGGGATCTTTTGGAACTAACAAAGTCAATCTGTGAACGCAGAAGTGAATAGTTCAAAAAAACGTTGCAATCGGAGGAAGACAGGAAGACGATACTTTTGTTCGTGGAAACGTTCCCTGGCAAAGAACGGGAACAAAACGAATATAATACGTCATTATTTGGAGCGCATCTTAAACAAAAAATCTGAGGCAATTTCGGCTTGTAAACATACATTGCACAAACCTTTCCTGTATTACAGCCCCACATTAAACCCTAACCGATAGCACGAACTATACGCGGGATATTTTACGTCTTAATGTGGTAGCTAAGTATATGTTATGTTTATACCATTACTTATTTTTATAGGTAAGTATATATTACCTGTATGTTTTGTGAAGGTACGTATACTTTCTCGTACGTATATTTGATTGTATATGTTATGGCGTATATATTATTTTTTCTGGTACATATGTTTTTGGTTATGTGTATACGTGAGTTTTGCGTCTGTGTGAGTATGAGGGTTCGTGAGTATGTGTGTGTATATACGTACTTCGAGTGTTGGTTGACGTACGTCTCCGAACATAAGTGTATTTACATGTAGGTATGTGTGTGCGCTTGTTATATACGTATTTAATTATATGTATACACGCACACACTCACACACACATATATATATATTTTTTTAAAATATATTTTTATGTGTATTTTGTGTATACATTCGTATGCGTGCGGGTACAGGCGTTGCGTGGGTTCTGTATGTGCGTGCGGTTTTTTTTTGGGGGGGGGGGGGGGTTGTACGTGCTTGTATTTGTATACCTATGGCGAGTGTTTTCGCGTATGCTTGTTTATGTGCGTATATGGATGCGTGTATGTATTTATTTAATTTCATTTACCTTTGTATTTTATTTACTTTATTCTTAACTCTGAACATGAGAATCATTCGGTTTCCTAGTTAGAATTTTAGTCTACGACTTCACGACCATTTACGTGGTTTTGTCTTTGCTTGCAATTGTTCTTCCCGCTCCACATATGACGTATTATCTTCGTTTTTTTCCGTTCATTGCCAGAGAACATCTCTATGAATCACCTAATAGAATATTAGTCTACGACTTCTTTTATACCATAAACGTGGTTTTGTCTTTGCGTGTAATTGTTTTTCCCCGCTCCAAATAATGACGTATTATATTCGTTTTTTCCCGTTCTTTGCCAGGGAACGTTTCCACGAACCAAAGTTCAACGTTTTTTTAAATATTCAGTTCTGCGTTCACAGATTGACTTTGTTAGTTTCAGTGAAAGTTAAGGGTGAAAGCAGCGATTCTTTGCTTAAACTTTAATCTGTTATTTTAATAAATATTTGCTCTGCGGTTCTTATATATTTGATATATATTTATCTTTATCGAGCCCTCTTTGGATTTTAGTCTTCAAATTTATTATTATTACTATATATATATATATATATATATATATATATATATATATATATATATATATATATACATATATATATATACATATATATATATATATATATATATATATATATACATATATATATATATATATATATATATATATATATATATATATATATATATATATATATATATATACATATATATATATACATACACACACACACACACACACACACACACACACACACACACACACACACACACACACACACATATATATATATATATATATATATATACATACATAGGGGCTGTTCTACATAGTGCCCCTTTATCACAATCCTCTAGACTGGACTGATAAACCCGAAGCTATAATAGAAGATACTTATCCAAGATGTAGCATTCTGTGAACAAACCCACAACTAGCTTGTTGTAAGCAATTAAAGTATTTTAAAACATTGATATACAATATAAGATGAGTAAGAATAGGAAAAGCAATTCATCTGATGAAACAAAATATAATAGGAAAGAAACACACAGATGTGAGTAAAATGATTTAACTGTATAATCATTAACATGGTAACTGTCTTTTAAGACTGTGTAGGATGAAGATGAATATAAAAAGAAATTACTTCTGAGTTTCAGTTTAATATCTGAGAGAACAAGAAAAATATAAATGAATGATATCAACCAGAAGGAAAGACATAAAAGAATCATGAAAGAAAAATGAATGACTGAATGAAAAAGGGAAAACAAAAGATGGAATCATAAAGGAAAAATGTGAGAACAAGAAAGAAACAAATTTGAAGAAAACATGTAAAAACTTAAACGTGAAAAGCAAGATAATTGGAGAAAAAACAATTTTATTTGAACTAATAATTGTTTCTACATTTGGCACAAGGCCAGTAATTATACCAGTGCATTACTGGTACTTTTATTTTATCGACCCCGTAAGGATGAAAGGCAAAGTCAACCTCGGCGGGATTTGAACTCAGATCGTAAAGGGACGTAACTATGTTGGAAAGCATGGCGTCCGACCCTCTACCGATACTGCCAATCCAATAATATTGTAAAACATGCAAGCGTCATTTGTGGTTATGAAAATGGAAAAGGAATTGAAATGCAAGGGCTCTAGGGTCACAGAAGAATGGGAGGAGGTAGAGGGGAGCGTGATTTGTTCTAAGCTCAGGGCCCAGTGGTGTTAGGGCTGCGCCCCGCGGACAATGGTCATCGACACCCACAGCAATAGCCACTCCCCCTCGTGGGTTTCCTTCCTCAGACGGGAAGCTGGAGTTCCGATCTTGCGGAGGAGTTCAGCAGTACGGGGTCCAAGTACGCCTGAGGTTTTACGACGACCGGAGCAAAGAAGAAGCGACCGGACAATACCTGATATTTGTTTGTTTTTCTTTCATCTACATAGCGAGCCTCATTACCGGGGTTTGTGGCCGAAGCGACAAATTTGGAGGCAGAAATGGAGAAGGAAAAATGGAAGGAACAACAGAGAAATAGTAGGAAATTATGAAGGAGTAGGAAAGAAACAAAAAAGGAAAGAAAATGGAGAGAAACAAGAAAAACGGGGGGAAAATAATAAGAATATAAATCGATAGAAGAATGTCAAACTTGTATCTAGATGTAAAATATTGGATGAAACAATGGTATCGAAATACGATTCCGATGATGGAAATAACGCTCATGGAAACAAAGATATTCTCTAATGGGCCCAATCAACAGAGATACCCGAGTCAATGAGGCTGACTCTACGTGGTTACTCTATTTACTAGACATGGCAGCCAAACCGCCGTATAATCACACCCGAGTATATAAACAGGATAAACAGGGAAAGACAATTTTGGTAATGTAGTCGTAAATGAAGTACAGCATTAGATTAAAGACCGCTGTAATAAACTTTATCCTAGATTTTCCGAAGCAGAGCCGATATGATGCTGATAAACATCAACTATTCCTAATGACCAAAATGCGATCTGGCAATACATTCGCCAATAGTAAATATTGAAATGATGTTTCAAGTAGGATCCAGTGTATAATTAATGAATATGACTCCATGCGAACTTGAATTGTATTCCAGTTATACCATGGTTATTGACCGTGGTAGAGACTACCCAAAGAGAGAATCTTTATGCGGTCGCTTGACCTGCAATATATAGCAGTCAGATCTCCATCAAAGCATATCCTAACGATTTTAAGAAACATAATGAGATAACGGATACCTTGATGTGTGAAAACGTGGGAATGCTCTTCCATTGTCACAGCTTGATCAGAGTAGTTGTGAAGCTGAACAACTACCATACCTTGAGTGCTTAAACTGCTACAGACCAGCATTGATGGAACATATTAGCGTTGACAATCTTGTATTATTAGGTGGGGTAGATTGGCAGTATCGGTAGAGGGTCGGACGCTATGCTTTGTAGCATAGAGTTGAGGCCATTTATGATCTGAGTTCAAATCCCGCCGAGGTTAACTTTGCCTTCCACCCTTAGGGGGTCGATAAAATAATGTACCAATCACGCACTTGGGGTCAATTTAGTCGACTTACCCTTCCCCAAAATTGCTGCCCTTGTGCCTAAATCAGAAAGCAGTATTAGATGGTGAATGGTCTGAGTCGTTAGAACCTCAGATAAGATTCTTTGCGGTATTAATTTAGACTTTCTCCTCTCTGAGTTCAAACCACGCCGAGGTCAACTTTGCCTTTCATCCTTTCAAGGTCGATACAAATGTTCCAGTCAAATATCTCTCTTCAGTTTCTTTCTGTTACCCCCTCTATCCATTTCTGGAAGAAATCTGCTGTATTCAGAACTGGAGAGGAGATAGGCTCCACCAGGTTTAAAGATGTTCTAGAAACGCCAAACTCAATATGGTGTCCCTACGAAACTCTTAGGCATTATGGGAGCATAGCTATATCTTATAGTTTAGCGGCATCTTTAATTGCAATGCACATTGTGTCTTATCTTTTATGGGGTAATGGTTGGCTGATTTGAGGTATTTGACTGCGCATTATAGAGTCTCCCTCGTTGGGTTCTTGTTGTTGAAGATGCTGTTAGGACACAACATTTGCCCTCCCAATGTGGGAAATAGATGGGGTTTAATTGTAAAACAAGCCATCATAATCATGTTCATCATCATCTTAACACACCCATTAGAATCAAAACAACATAACAACCACTAATACGTACACTGTGCACACTCTCATCAACATCCCTCTTTAGGCCCACCACCCTCATCAACATCCCTCTTTAGGCCCACCACCCTCATCAGCATCCCTCTTTAGTCCCACCACCCTCATCAACATCCCTCTTTAGGCCCACCACCCTCATCAACATCCCTCTTTAACTCCACCACCCTCATCAACATCCCTCTTTAGGCCCACCACCCTCATCAACATCCCTCTTTAGGCCCACCACCCTCATCAACATCCCTCTTTAGGCCCACCACCCTCATCAACATCTCTCTTTAACCCCACCACCCTCATCAACATCCCTCTTTAGGCCCACCACCCTCATCAGCATCCCTCTTTAGTCCCACCATCCTCATCAGCATCCCTTTTTAGCCCCACCACCATCACCTTCCTACCACCAATTTAAAGTCTACAATCAAATGTCTATATTTTATTCTTAGCAATCCACATTAGGCGTTTTTATTTGTTACTGTTGTTGTTAGGATTGGATGAAATTCAAATTTTACTAAGGTTTCTGCTAAAAATTGATTAGTTTTCTACATCGTTCAATAAATTATTGCTGTTTTAGTTGTTTTTGTTGTTGGTAAGTGTGTTAATGTTGCTTAATAATATAACATCTTGTTTCTTGGTTGCTGTTTCTTGTTCGTTGTTTTATCCCTTGCTATTGCTGGCCTTATTTTTTCTTTTAAACATTGCTGTTGATATAGTTTTATCTGTTCTCGGGTATCGCATCTGGACTGCCGTATTTACTTCTTATTGCAGAGGCTGATATTGTTTCTTGTTGATGTATATATTTGTTATCATGTTCGTGTCTTTGGCCCTGCTTTTTCTGTTTGAATTTTCCTATCCTTGCTGCTGCTGTTGTCGATTTTCTTTTCGCTGTTGTTATTCTTGATGTTGGTGTTTTTATTTTGTTTCTTTGTTCAATTGCTGGTTTCGTTAGCGTTGATATGGTTCATTAATGTTGTTGTTGATAATGTTGACGGTTGTTGCCACTGTTGCTACTGGTGAGGTTTATTACAACTTACACATGCATTTTGATCTCCTTTGGGAAATAATTGAATTGACTCAATTTTTGTTGTCGATGATACAGCAACAGGTTGGAGACCCAGGGGTAGACCTCGAGACATATGGTTGGATAATATCCATGAGCTTGGCTGGTCACGCTTGGAGATCCAGCCGGATCAGTTGGAGACGGTCGCTTCTGTCAGGACCTGCTGGATGGAGTGTTTGAGGACTCTGACCACACAACCCTGGGCGAAGAAGAAGAAGAAGAAGAAGAAGAAGAAGAAGAAGCAGCAGCAGCAGCAGCAGCAGCAGCAGCAGCAAGGAATCATTTTTATCGTTTTTTTTACCGTTTGGTTTTCGTGGTAATGTTATCTTTGTTGTAGATATTTGCCTCCCTCTCCTTTGATGCATCGATTTTATCGATAAGGACTTGGGTTTTGGGAGTTATTTTTATCATGTAGTTCTAGTTCAATCCAAATCAAGCGAAACTTCGGGTGCAATTATTGGGTCGTCAAGTATGAAATTTGTAGAAATTTGTAGAGTAAAAAAAAAAAACAACAGATTTCTACAAATTTCATTCTTGACCACCCCATAGAAATCTAGTGCTCTATAATATGTATAATCATGAATTTATTTAAAACCACATCGTGCACCCCCCTCCCCGCATTGCAGATACTATTGTATGGTATGCAGTGTTGGATTTTGTACATGATTTATTGACTGCATCTTGTTAATGTTAAGTTATCCCCCATATACCTACAGTACCATTACGTTCATATTAAATTTGATCAAGTTTCATATGCTAGTCTAAAGTATCAGTCATGTAAATTTTAACCTCTTTTACTTTGTCTATTTCGTTAGTTCATAAATTTATGTTAGTATGTATTTGATCTAATTCCCTAGTATATTTTATGTTATCTAATATATTAATAGTTTTAATTAATTTTCCTATGTTTAAGTTTGCGCTGGGGTATTGTTCTAAACTCAATTTCATAGTAAATTCGTTACTGATTCTGTGGAATATCTGTAACAGAGTTCTCAGTGGCGTAGAAAATAATACAGCATAGAAAATAATTGTTTCTGCTTTGGGTACAAGGCGAGCAATTACCTCAGTGAATTACTGGTGCTTTATTTTATCGACCCCGTAAGGATGAAAGGCAAAGTTAACCTCGGCGAGATTTGAACTCAGAACGTAAAGGGCCATGATTCTAAGCTGCAAAGCATGATGTCTGACGCTCTGCCGATACTGCTAATCCACCGTCCTACAGTATCGAAAATAATGGTTTCTGATTTAGGCACAAGGCCAGCAATTTTGGGGGTGGGGAAAGTCGATTAAATCGACCTCAGTGCAATACTAGTGGATTATTTTATCGACCCCATAATGATGAAAGGCAAAGTTAACCTCGGTGGGATTTGAACTCAGAACGTAAAGGGTCATAACTCTATGCTGCAAAGCATGGTGTCTGACTCTCTGCCGATACTGCCAATCCACTGTCCTACAGTATAGAAAATAATATCATTTATATAGAGGAGATGATTGGTTGTATTACCATCATAGCACAGGTGTTCATATCCTCTCTGGTTTAGTGTTTTGAGTAAAATATTAGCTCCAGTCATAAAACAAATGGGAAGAGAGGAAGAAAGACGGAGATATGTTAAAATACACCTTTATTAATTTGATATCAATTTTCTCTCTATAATTATCAGTTTTATAAACTGTAAAATTGTTTTCAGTTTATTATGAAATATATGTAGTACTTATTCATTATTGTTCCTTTTTCACATATATTATAGCTCCAGGGTCTACGAATGGGATACCATATAAAAAACCTTCTGGTAATCAGCCTATGCTATTCTCAACCCGTACTTCACTTCCCCATCTATTAATGTATAAATCCCGCCGAGGTCAGCTTTGCCTTTCATCCTTATGGGGTCGATAAAATAAAGCATCAGTAATGCACTGGGGTCGATTTATTTGACTTTCCCCTCCTTCCAAATTGTTGGCCTTAGCCATTAAAGTAGGCATTTGTTGATATTTACACCCATATAAACATTTCCGGCATCCGTTCTGTTCTTTTAGAAGTTTGTGTATTTTCTAGGTGAGTATAATTTTAAAGTATGTTTACCTTAACCCTTTAGCATTTACATTACTCTTTATTTACTACCATATTTTCACAGTAAAAGCTTTACCTCGCATAATTATGTCAAATAATATCGAATCTATGAGATTTTGATATTATTTATTTTGAGAACACTACCTTAACGTCAGTATGAGTAGCCGATTGCAGCCAGTTTCAACAGAAAGAGGTGAGAGAATTCCGGCCGGATACCACCGATTTAAATGCTAAAGGGTTAAGGCTAATTGTCCAGGTGGGTTACGGATGTATTGATGGAAGGCTTTGCAGCTTCTTTACTCTTGGTAATTATGTAAATCAAGTTTCTTTTAACATGTCACTGAATATATTTGCAAACATATTGTGAGTACCCATTAGGTATCCGTGGAGAAGTTTCGTACTTTAACTCTTTAGCAATTAAACCGGGCCAGAATTCTCTTACCAATTTCTGTTCAAACCGGACATAACTGGCCGCCTATACTGACGTTAAGTTATTGTTCTCAAAATAAATAACATCAAAATCTCGTAGATTCGATATTATGTGAGATATTATGTGAGATAAAGCCTTTACCACACAAATACAATAGTATATATAGAGTAATGTACATGTTATATGAAATATTATGAGATAAAGCCTTTACTATAGAGTAATGTAAATGCTAAAGGGTTAATAAATCCCTAATGTTTTCTAAATTTTAATGAAATACTTCTTGGGTTGCTTCTTCCCGTTATTCTCTTGGCATGAATGATTACTTTAAACATTTACCCGGTGACCTTTCATCCCCACTCTCCATGCTCACCACCTTAAAATCTGTTCTTTATAAAATCGTTGACATTGCATTCATTTCTGTTTTGATTTTATCTAGTTATTGATAACATTGGTTTTGGTTTGAATAGATATATTTGTTTTGTAGGAAGAGCTATTGTCACTTCCTTACGAATGTTTTTTGTGTAATTCAGTAAGAATCTTTTGTATTTGGTGCTGTTTGATTTGTAGTAGTTTTTGTTAGGTAGCATTACCATAGTGTTTTTGTAGGTTTACCTCTTTGGTGTCTGTGTCCTTTTGTTGTTGATTTTAATCAGGTTTCAGATATAGTTGTCTCGTTTTTTATATTTTCTTCCAATGTATGTCATCATTCAAGTCTTTATTGTAGCTACCGACCTCTCCACATCATCATCATCATCATCATCATAATAATAATCCTCCTCCTACATCTTCTCCGCTTCCTCCTCCACCCCATCCTTCTCGTCATCGCCATCATCATAATCATGATCATCATAACCATCCACCTACTGCTTCTTCTCCGCTTCCTCCTCCAACTCCTCCTTTTTCTCGTCGTCATCAACATGACTATCACCATGCTGCCAACCACCCCCCTCAATCTCCCTTTCCAATATATTCCTCTAATATATAAATATTGATACATTCACACAAGAAAGAAAAACAAAGATAGAGATTGACGTTAAAAAGAATTTCAAGTTTAATGTAACAAAAATAAAGAAAATGGCGCCAATATTACATTGGGAATGAATCACAGAATCTACTTAAACACATGTATGTTTACACCTGAATATGTATTTAAACATAACAAACACACACTTACACATTCATCCTACACACACACTCTCTCTCACACACATTTATCCTACATACGCATTCGTTGTCTCTCACATACACACATTAACCCTACATACACATTCACCCACCGCACACACACATTCACACGCACATTCACCTTACACACAAACAATGACACACACACACACGCACATTCACACACACTCACACACATTCTCACACACACACACACATTCACCCATCACACAGATGTATGTATGTGTATTTTACCTTTTAATGATTAAACATTTTATTCTGATATTTTATATTAATAAGCCCGATATTCCGCACTTCATATACCCATACATTATAAACACATATATGGCAGACATATCAACTGATACGTTGCATACTATTCACTCTTCAGGAATATATACATCCCACGTCACACACAATGTGGGCATGCGCACAACAAATATATCACAAACATTTTACCACTTATATACGCATTAAACCTCAGATTTATTACATCCATTAAACATGAAAAATAATATTTAGCATCCACCGTTGTGCTAATTTACACACATAGCTGCTGCCATTAATTATGTCCAAAATAAAAATCGGTAAGAAACAACAAAAATGTTTATTTAAAAACCATTTTGAATTTCGTGATGGATTTTGATTTGGGTATGATTGGGAAAATGGTGCCTATCTGAACTGGCAAATTACTTCACATTCGTGTCTAAGTTGTGGAAAACGGAAGTAGCCTTTTTAGCGAAAATAAAATTATTTACTTAGAAAGAAATATTAATAGTGTCATTACATTATTAATATTCTATTTATTAGCAGTTTTTGTCGTGCTATTTAAATATTGGGAATTTTTTTCTGTCTGTGTTTGTATTTATGAGATGTGAGCACGTATATAAACCTCGGTATATTTCGGACATTGAAGATATTAGGAATTAGCTATTTTTATTATTGCTTTTATATCACACAATATTAGAATTGTAGATGCAGGCATTTCTGTGTTTAAGAGGTCCTAAACCATTATGAATTCCTGGGTTCGAATCCCTGTACGACATCTTGAGTAATGTTTTTACTATAACTTCGACTCCCACCAAGCCTTGTATGGGAAACTGACATTGACCGAAACTGTGTGAAAGCGTATTAGAGATAGCATTAGACTGATTCGTCTTAATAATTAAGTTGAAGGTACACGTGTCAGTAGATTACTCAGCCGGTAATTCAGGGCTCAGTCGTTCAGTTAAGTAATTATCAGATTACTACTCAGCATCGAAGCTGACCAAAAATCCACCATCATTGTCATTTTGAAACAGAATTAGTGGTGTCAAATTAATTGTCATGTAGTTACCTTCCTTATTCTTATTTCAAACCATACCAACTTTTGGACCAAGCCAGACCTCCATATAGATAAAAAGTTGGGACGAAGTACTGATCAAGGTGTCCACACTCAACTCAAATAGGCCGAAAGTAAGCTATTCCTGAATAGTTGGTCAGAGGAAGTGAACGCGTAAATCGCGTCTGTCATCTACTACATGACGATCATGCCTTGTTCTGATGTATATTTGATGATGATGATGAATCTATCTATCTATCTATCTATCTATCTATCTATCTATCTATCTATCTATCTATCTATCTATTTATCTCTCTATCTCTCTGTGAGTGTGAGTGTGTGTACGCGCGTATGCATGTGTTTATGTGTGTGTGTATGTCTATGCATCAGTCTTCTGTGCTGTCTTCGTGTACCAAATTCCACTCAGCCCTATACTAGTAGAAGATATGTCACATCGGAGTCAAACAAGGCGGGTGTTTGTTAAGTTATTTCTTAATCGCAAACCCAACCCAGACATGTATTTATGCATTTGTGTATATTTGTATTTGTAAATATATGTATATATGTATACACATACATAAACAGATGTTACTGTTTATTCGGTGCCCCCAGCACACTCAGTACAGCATAAAAACGCAGTGCCTTGCATTGTGTGAGCAAAAACGTTCAATTCTTTTAATTAGATTTATATTATAACTTTCGTGATTGTGAAACCTGTCATAAATGAAACTAGACTGTCGTGCAATAATTAACTTTATAACAGCGGCTTAACGAACAATAACACAAGGACGATAACAAAAAGGAATAATAAAATAATATAATTAAAAAAGTAATTGTTAAGTTAAACAACGCCACTACTATGAAACAAATGACATGAAGGGAAACGTAGAAACAGGGAAAGAATTCGTAGAAAATAAGAAGAATTGCAATATAAAGCAAAATGGGAGGAAATATAAATATAAGACAGCAGGATGACGAATTGAAACAAAAGAACCAACAAAAAACAAAACAAAAAAGCAAAAAAAAAAAAAATAACTAAAAAAGAATAGAAGAAAATAAGAGGAAGAACGGGTTTAGAAACCTTTCTTTTAGACATTTTGTTACGATGACTTTTTTTTATCATTCAATGATTTTTTTGTCGGTTTTCATTGTCTAATTTGTCTCCAGTCGTTGGATCCCTTGGAAAACCGATAAATTAGCCAAGACACTATAACAAGATACAAACCTAACAAAATTAACTACAGAAAGAGATAGCCATGTATAGTCCCGTATACTGAACTGGATACAGTTAAAGCCATTATGAATACGTGTGTCGGTGTGGCTGACAGATTGTGTATTAACAATATTAAATTATATATGTTTGAAAGGATAAAACTATATTTTAATCGGCGATGAATTTGTTTTGTAAGGTTATTTTGATATGAAATCCTGTGTTGAAATAAATATTGTTATATTTGGGGAAGGTCATATTGTTATAATATTGCCAGAAATCTATATTGATAAATGTCGAATCGTTTCCGTCCATCTGTCAGTCTACGCGTGAGATGAATGGGTTAAAACGAAGGAAGAGAGAGGGTGAAAATTCTACGGCGAAAACAAAAATCAAGCAGTCTTTCAACTTTTGCACAAAGTTCTGTGTGAGTATATATATATATATATATATATATATGTATGCATGTAAAAGTTAAACAGAAATAACAACACAATCGGTACAGTATATGGAAGGGATATATTAGGTTACCGCTGGATATAGCAGGAAGAGACGCTATATATATATATATATATATATATATTTGAACGAGTAGGACCCCGAAGGCTGAGCTCAAGCCGTTTCGACGGCTAATTCTGGACTAAATTAGTCCAGACATTTAGTCCAGAATTAGCCGTCGAAAGGGCTTGAGCTCAGCCGTCGGGGTCCTACTCGTTCCTATTACCCACTCTACTACTCTAAGTATTGAGTACTTTTGTGCGTTATGGTCCACCTGGTTCTTTACTACATTTCCTTCGTTATATATATATATATATATATATATATATATATATATATATATATATATATATATATATATATATATATATATATATATATATATATATATATATATAATAGTAGAACACTGGTGGGTTATATCCGTAGTAGTAGAGCACTCAGACAGTGGGATGAGTTTGGTAGAAGTAGTTCCACAACAGTTAGTTCATTATACTGAGAACAAATGTTTCACCTTATTCGGATCCTCAGACCGAGCTGAGGATCCGAATAAGGTGAAACATTTGTTCTCAGTATGGTGAACTAACTGTTGTGGAACTACTTTATATATATATATATATATATATATATATATATATATATATATATATATATATATATATATATTAAAATAACAGATTAAAGTTTAAGCAAAGAATCGCTGCTTTCACCCTTACGGTTCTTATATATTTGATATATATTTATCCTTATCGCGCCCTCTTTGGATTTTAGTCTTCAAATTTATTATTATTACTATATATCTATCTATCTATCTAAGGCGGGTAAAATTCCCGAGATCCATGGACGAGTTCTCTCCAGCGGTCTCTGTCCCTCATTATCGCTGCCATATCCTGCATCTCCAACAGACCAGTGTCTGTCCTTAGGGCATCACCATATGTTAACCTTGGTCTTCCTCTTCTAGTGTCCATATATGTATTGATTATAAAGTGCGCACACAAATACTAACAGAAACACATAATGGATACCAGCAGATACGGTCCAGGAGAAGAGTACAATAATAAAATATTAATTGGTAATTTTGGTTAGAATTTCGATGTGAAATTTCTGTTTTTCTTATGATTTATCATATTTTAACGAACCTGAACTTCAGAACTGTCGTAAATTAATCGGTTTTCTGGAGTTCCTTCATTCCACAATACCGCAACCCCCGTCTCGGAGATCTAGTATAAGTTTAAAGTCTGACGTATGCCAGGAGGTTGCTCGGGCCAGTGCATATCCCGGTTTCATTCCGTGAAGCGACTTAGAGTACAAGATCCCCACTAGAGAGGGTGTCAGTCCATCGCGGGGATAAGTCGACCCTCCCCCCCCCCTACACACCTGTAGCTATCGCTGGTACTAGTTTTCAGGTGAGTATACTGAAGTAACGTGAAATGAAGTACATTGCTCAAGAACACAACACGCAGCACAGCCCAGTGCAGGAATCGAACCCACGACATTATGATCGTGCGTCCAACACCCTTACCACTAGTCAACGCGCCTCCACACATTTACTGGAAAATTGCTCAGAACTCCGTAACACCCGTCTCGGAGATCGAAGTGATAATAAAAAAAATGATTGAAAAATTGCTCAGAACTCCGTAACACTCGTCCCAGAGATCGAGGTGATAATAATTTAAAAAATGATTGGAAAATTGCTGAGAAGAGGGTGCTACAGTGAGTTGTCAAAAACAAATATGTCTCAGAAAGTTTTTAGTCAGATAATAATTTTAGCAATTCTAAACGTTTCAGACCTTCTTCTTCGCCCACTTATTCCTGAGAGGATCGTGAAAGGGCGGAGACCTTAAACACTCCTTCCTGTTAGAAGCAACAGTCTATCCCAGCTGTGTCTGCTCCTCCACCCCCTTTCTTTCGTCAGTTAATTCTTTTTTCCTTTGTGTTTTTTCTTTGACAGCGTTTTATTTTGTATAAACATGCTTTGTAAAATAAAAAAGTTCTTAATTTCCTTTAAAAAAATTGCAAGAGGCTATTTTACCGGTCCCAGTAAAATAGACCCCGCAAGCTATTTTGCCAGTAAATATTCAAATCAAGGTTAGTTTTGCATTTCATCCTTACAGGATCGATAAAATAAATCACCAGTAATGTACTGGGGTCGAGTTAATCAATTTCAAACCCCGCCGAGGTTGACTTTGCCTTTCATCCTTACGGGGTCGATAAAATAAAGTACCAGTAATGCACTGGTAAATTGCTGGCCTTGTGCCTAAAGTAGAAACAATTATTATATTCCATATATATAGAAATAAATAATAAATATACTCACGTAAGTTCTTAAGATGAAATGAAGTCAAAATCGCTTAAAGCCAACTTATACGGATCCCTCATAAAATCGTAGAAAAAGACGCTTCCAATCAATTTTGATGATTAGTATCAATCATCATTTGTCGACTTTGATTATAAACATTTTAAGAGCAAGGATTTTTATCATCGATAAGTTTCGGTATTTGTATACATATCTCACAGTGCACAAGTTAACAGTTACCTCCTCCAGGAATATTGGATGTTAAAATAACGTTTAGCAGGAGTGCAGATATTACAGTACAGGTCGTAAGGAGGGCTAAAGATAACTCTGGACAAGTCTCACTGTGGTATCTCTACAAATTTAAAACAACTTGGAGAGGTAGTAGTAGTAGTAGTAGTAGTAGTAGTAGTAGTAGTAGTAGTAGTAGTAGTAGTTGTTATTGTTATCGATACATGATAAACTTCAGATCACAAATACAAAGAAAGTAACTAAAATTCATAAAGAATACCTTCACAATTTTCTATATCTCTCGTAAGTGAGAAGCATTATGTACATCAATATACACTCTTGACAGGTGCAATGTGTCCGAACACGGAAGAGCCGAACCCCCACCGGCTCCCCCCATCTCTCTCGCCCTCCCCATTTCTCTGTATAGTGAGCAAATGGGGTCCCACTTGCTGGCCGCCCCTCAGCCCCGGTGGACAGAATGGAGAAGGTGTTATCCTCGGACGATTGTAGGGAGATGCGCTGGAAGAACCATTCCATACTATAATTAGTCTTAATCTAGACATATAAAATATATCTATCGATTATATTTCTGAGCAGAGAAAGCTCAATTAACATTAAGCACAGAGAATCAATTATACAAATTTAAACGATATATATAAACCAGACATTATTATAACACCTTGTGAGAATTAATTCGCATAACTTCCTTGGTCAGGTTACTAGTAACTTGTGCAGTGTGGGATATAAAACTCTTATTGAAAATTAAAATCTTTAGTCTTAAGCTGTTTATTACCAACGTCATTAACGTAATTGATACTGATTATCAAAATCAATTACATGCATCTTTTCCTGCGATTTTATGAAACGGATCCGAATAAGTTGATTAATATGTTTGAATAATGGTTTCCAGTTTAGGCACAATGCCAACAATTTGGGGATAGGGGAAAGTCAATTAGATCCAGCTCAGTGCATTACTGGTACTTTATTTTATCGACCCCGTAAGCATGAAAGGCAAAGCTAACCTCAGCGAGATTTGAACTCAGGACGTAAAGGGCCTTAACTATATACTGCAAAGAATGTTGTCCGACGCTCTAACGATTCTGCCAAACTACCACATTTAATATATTTTAATAATATAATTTATAATACCAGAGCTAAAATTGTTGCCTCGATATATAGGGTTACAAAATAATACGATAAAAAGCTATTGGCTAATCATCATCATCCGACGGCCACAGCCGAGATGGACTCAACAATTGATCTCCACGTCGGTCTGTCGTTCATTGCCGTTGCCAAGTCCTGGATTTAAATACCAGAATCTCTGGAGATGACATCGAGATAGGAGAGCTTGCGCCCCCTGTTATTAGTGACTGTTTGTGGTTTCCAAAGCACTAATAGGGACACAGCCTCATAGGTGGCATGATGGCAGTGGCCAGCAAATCTTACTCTATTTTTACGTACAACGACAGATATGCGCGGGAGGCCGGCATAAATCTTTCTCAAAGGCAGATGCCACCAGCTTATGTTCTGAATGCGTTAAAGCAGGCGATTGTAAGTGCCATCAAGGTGCTTTTGATGTTTGAATGAAAGCGTCCATGTTTCAATTCCATCTATAAATTAGCTAAAAGGGAGTTTAGTTAAGCAACTAATGGCTATATAAATACACAACTGCGCCATTTGTATTTCGATTTCTCATTTTTTAGTTACTAAATAAGAAAATAAACAGTCATACATTGTGTTATTATATAGAAACTTGAGAACAGGAATGATTCAGTTGACTTGCTTCAATATGGGAATATGTAAATGTAAATGCAAAAGTATAGAGAACGCACAATTATTAAGAGAAGTGGCTCTAAGAATATGGTCAGTTTTCAGTGTTAGCTCCCAAGTATGGCTAGTTTTCAGTGTTAGCTTCGAAGTATGGCCAGTTTTCAGTGTTTGCTTCCAAGTATGGCCAGTTTTCAGTGTTTGCTTCCAAGTATGGCCAGTTTTCAGTGTTTGCTTCCAAGTATGGCCAGTTTTCAGTGTTAGCTGCCAGGTATGGCCGGTTTTCAGTGTTAGCTTCCAAGTATGACTAGTTTTCAGTGATAGCTCCCAAGTATGTCCAGTTTTCAGTGTTAGCTCCCAAGTATGTCCAGTTTTCAGTGTTAGCTCCCAAGAATGGCTAGTTTTCAGTTTTCGACGTATGGCCAATTTTCTATGGAGTTACTGTAATGATAAACATCTAATGGAACATGTGACTTACAAAACCAGTGGACTAAGAATTTTTGAGACACAGTGCAGTGTCTGATTACTTTTGATTTAAGAAGCTTATTCTATAAAGTGGGTTTTGTCATACATAGACAAAAGAGCCACAATTGGAACAAAGGAGACGCCATTGTCAAACGCCATTTTCGATCAACTCTTTGATTTAAATATTGCAAACAATAGTTTTTGACTATATAATGATAGAAAACGAGACAGATTAAACAAAAGCAGTAGATGCAATGTGAATGTTAATGATGAGGTGTTTATTTGAACGAAGCAATTTATAACTATACATTAATCACTTTACACAAGATAGATGAGCATTCTGCCTGACTGGTAGGCTGATGAAATATTTAAATTCAGCAAGTACATACTATTGGTATTCTGAATAATTGTTTCTACTTTTGGCACAAGGCCAGCAATTACCCAGTGCATTACTGGTACTTTATTTTATCGACCTCGTAAGGATGAAAGGCAAAGTTAACCTTGGTATTCTGAATAATATTATGATATTACGATGTTATCTATATACCTAAAACAGAGAATATCTGTCTGTCTATCTGTCTGTCTGTTTGTCTGACTCCCTAAAAATCGAGAACCACCCAACCAATTTTTTTCAAACTTTACACATGTAATATTTATGGTCGTGTGAGTATTTTGAGCAAAAAACTATTTCAAATTTTCAATGCCCTACGGACCGCATTAGGCGCCGGTTAGCGATCTCTCTCTGTCTTTCTTTTTAGATAGATACATAGCTATAACGCCGCGCCCTTATAATATCTGTCTGTATGTCTGTCGGTCTGCATTACGACATTATGACAAATATTCTCATTGCTCACGTATTGCCTTCGCTATTTTCCGTTCATTGCCAGGGAACGTCTTCACGAACCAAAGTATCGTCTTCCTACTTTCCTTCGGTTGTAACGTTTTTCGAAATATTTACTTCTGCGTTCACAGATTGATTTTTTTTAGTTCAGAAGATCCCGTTAAGGGTCAGAGACGATATATATATATATATAAATATATAGTATAAAAAAACGAAAAATCAGTGATGCGTGTTACAATTGTTTCGCCGGCAGGTAGCTCGAGACATGATCACTGTATGGATCTGGCTGATTCTACGGCTGCAGGTTCCTTCGGCCACATGCAATTCTTTCGGAGCAAATTTTTTCACTGGGGTGTTATCGTCAAAAAAACACTTTCAAAAAACCTCTTCCACTCTTGTCATGACATTGGCTGTTGTTTTTCTACGTCATCATAAGTTCTGGTCACTATTTACTGCTGCAGTGGTCATCAGCCATGTTCCGTCCGATACACTTCAATGGAGCCATGCTGGGTTTGGTATCTCACACGTCTGCTCACACTCCCGAGTATGACCCACATATACACACACACACATACACACGCACAGGCACACACACATGCATGCATACACATATGTACTCATACATGTGTAGACACACACACACACTCTCACTCTCTGACACATACACACACACACACTCTCCCTCTCTGACACATACGCAAGCACACCCACACCCACATATCGACCACCACATGCCTATTGGCGCCTGCCTAAACAGCCCCTTACATCCGGTTTCACACGCATGCATACTCGCCCACACGCGCAGACACACACACGAGCACATCTGCACATATATACACAAACACTCTCAGGCACATACATAGATACACACACGCACACACACGCATTTCCTTATGGATAGGCATCAGGGACAGACACACTTCCAAAGACATAAGCACACATACACACGCATACACACATCTGTACATATATCTACACACAAGTACATGTACCCGCATATAAACACATAAACAAACCCTGTCTTACGTCGGTGTACGTACGCACCCACACCCACTCACACCCACTGACAGACACACACACCATGTGTGTGTGTCTATGTACACACACATATATATATATGGTGTGTGTATGGCTGATGACCAGTGTAGCAGTAAATACTGACCAAGAACTTATGATGACGTAGAAAAACAACAGCCAATGGCATGACAAGAGTGGAAGAGGTTTTTTGAAGGTGTTTTTTGACGATAACACCCAGTGAGAAAATTTGCTCCGAAAGTAGTGCATGTGTCCGAGGGAACCTGCAGTCGTAGAATCAGCCAGATCCATACAGTGATCATGTCTCGAGCTACCTGCCGGCGAAACAATTGTAACACGCAATAAACTGTGTCCAGATGCATCACTGATTTTTCGTTGTTTTATACTATTCACACTCTGTTCCTGTATGAATATTGAGTGCTAATTTTGGCATACCGCCTATGGAAGCACCATAGCTACCATTATACACACGTATATATATATATATATATAATTATATATTCGTGTACAGATATTTTTGCATACATAAAAACAATATATATATATATATATATATATATATATATATATATATATATATATATATATATATATATATATATATATATATATATATATATATATATATATATAATATATATATATATATATATATATATATATTATATATATATATATATATATATATATATATATATATATATATATATATATATATATATATATATATATATATATATATATATATATATATATATATATATATATATAATTATATATTCTTGTACAGATGCATTTGCATACATAAAAACAAAATATAAACAAACTATTTATTTCACGAAAGCACAAAATGTAGACACCATGCCGAGGCCGAGGTATTCCGTACTTCTCTGTACTGTTTCAGAAAGGAGATATAAACATGCCAATCTATGTTTAGAATCCCGAATAACGCCGGGCCATTCTGCTAGTCTTTTCTATTATGTAAATATCTTTGAGCTAAACTCAAATTTGACAATACTCTTCTCATTTTGAAATATGTATTCTTATGTTCAGGTGCTAAAGTCTTATTTTAATGGTGTATGGTTTCACTTTGAAATGACATATCGTTATTTAGAATTACAAGTAATATAATATCCTTCTATATTATGCACAGACTATGCAAAGGCTAAAGTTTAAATAACATTGTGTAACAATACTTGGCATTATATAACAATATATAATACATACAAAACAAGACTTCTGGTGATCTAAACAATATTAGTACTAAACATAACTGGAAAAATAAGCATAAATACTCTGGGATTATGAAACTGGTTTCTAAGCAAAATCTGTCGTTATCATTCAAAAGATTTATGTATATGTGGAATATTATAGCAATGAACGCGAAACAAAAACGTAATAGAAATACACATACTAACAGCGTTCTGAAATATCTGCATAGATTTTAATTCGAGAAAAGAGTTTGGACAGAGATAGTACAATGGACCTTTGAATATTTTATTCAAATGACTCATAAATCACTAATATGATATCGCAAGGCGCGGGTTTAAAAACATTAATACAAGTCGTGTTTTTAATACGTTTGGATGAGACACTTTCATACGCATGCCCTCACTCTTGTCTAGACTGTAAAGTCTGTGTGATGCCAGGAGGTTTATCAAGGCGGTGTTTATCCTGGTTTCATGGCGTGAAACGACTGAGAGTACATACTGTTCCTGGATAGAACGCCAATCCATCGCAGGGTCAAACTCTCACCTATTGGTGGTAATCATTTTTCAGTTGAGTATATTAGAGTAACGTGAAATGAAGTGTTTTGCTCAAGAACACAACACACAACACAGCGCAGGAATCGAACCCACGTCATTCTGATTGTAAGGTTACGCGCCCCACAGGCACACACACGTACGACCCCCCCCCCCCACACAGTTACAATTGGCTCCCCATAAAAAACATAAAATTTAGGTCATTGTGGCAAGATTACCAAAGAAAAGTATAATGATGGGATGACCTCAACATATTCAGACTGTTTTCTACCCAAAGCTACAATGATCACTATATCATTTGCAGTATGTGGAAAATATACCATTAGACTCCTCACATGATGTAATGAAAAGTCACTCAAAATTGGAACACGTTCAATACGTATGAAGCTACATTGAGGAATAATATGTTTACATGTTCAATCAAACATCATCCCAAAATAAATCAAAGAGGAAAGAAATCTAGTAATCTTCAGCCTCATACTTCCTGGAGAAATTCCACCGAAATAGAAGAGGAATTTTTGTTAGGCTTATTGTAAATATAAAGGCCGCATTTTGGAAGAGTCGTTAGAACATTGGATAGAATGCTTTATGGTATTCGATCCGGCTCTCTGCTCTGTGTTCAATTCCCGCCGAGGTCAACTTTACATTTCATCCTTTCGAGGTCGATATAAAAGTACCAGTCTAGTACTGGCGTCGTTTCTTCCTGTATATATCTGTCTTATTTCCTCACTCTCATTATCTATCTTTCTCTGAAAGAAATCTGCAGTACATGGGCCTGGAAAGGGATGGCTCCACTAGACTTAAAATGCCCCCAAAATGCCCTATGTCAATACGGCGCCTTTACAACTTCAGAAGTTGCGGGACCATACATATATACAACTGTGAACATATATATATATAATAATATATATATATATATATATATATATATATATATATATATATATATATATATATATATATATATATATATATATATATATACTATAAAGTATGTCCATAGAATCATTTGATAAGATATATACACCATTTCCTCTCCCAATCAGCATAATCAACCACGCAAAGAACCAAGTAAACCAGGCTCCCCATAAAAGGCACATATGAAGAAATAATAGATAAATAAACGACACCCATCTATTCGCGATCAACAGCTATAGAATATTTACCCACCATTTCAATAGCACGTGGAAATCGTGAGCTTGTTTCCTAATGATTTCGAAGCTCGAGAATTTATTCTTGATCGGATATTTCCAAAAGCGAATGAAACTCCAAGGGGTAGAAACGTAATCCTGGTATGTTTATATAATTTTTTCTTCTAACTTTAAGTTTATACCTAATTGTGTATGGTTGACGATATATTTAAACGATTTCCACGTGCTATTGAAATGCTGGGTAAATATTCTATAGCTGTTGATCGCGAATAGATGGCTGTCGTTTATTTATCTATTATTTCTTCATAGATGCCTTTTAATCTTATAGCCTGGTTTAATTGTTTTTTTTTGTGTGGTTGATTATGCTGATTGGGAGAGGAAATGGTGTATATATCTTATCAAATGATTCTATGGACATACTTTATAGTATATTGCTCTGATTATTTAATTAATTAATTCATCATTGAGACACATCGTGAATGGTTGCCAAAATCATATATATATATATATATATATATATATATATATATATATATATATATATATATATATCTATGACTTTGTCTATGTAAATGTAAATCTTTATATATATATATATATATATATATATATATATATATATATATAAGTAGCCGGCGCGGACTGGAGTCGAATTCTGTCGATCGATTGGTTATTGATTAGCCGAAACCAGCTGATGAAGGCACATACGCCAATTATGCATTGTTGCATAATATATGCGGACAGAGTGTGCAGTGCACTCTACTGCTGCATTAAGTGTGGCCGAAACTCGAGTTCGGGAATATTGAAGGTACCCGTTTACATGCGTTGTATTGAAGTGAATAACTATGTGTATACTCTGGGAGCTTGGTTAACATTACCTATTGAGTACGCTGAGATGCAACCCATCCTAGCAGTGATACATGTGCTAGTTCCGTCAACTTATATATATATATATATATATATATATATGTAGGAGGTGAGTTTTATTGTAGTACAATAAAGCAATGCAGATATCGGATAAGAAGCACTCTACAGTTTGTAGGACTGGAGTATACATAATATAAGATCAAAAGATGGTTAAAGGAGTTCCATGTATTTTATTATGCGCATTTCAAAAACAAACATCATCATGCAATAATATTTGTGTTTTCATCAGATAAAACAGGAGAACATGATATGAAGGCTAAAAAACACTTGTGGATAGTGCAGTTTTAAATCAACATGTTGATTTAAAACTGCACTATCCACAAGTGTTTTTTAGCCTTCATATCATGTTCTCCTGTTTTATCTGATGAAAACACAAATATTATTGCATGATGATGTTTGTTTTTGAAATGCGCATAATAAAATACATGGAACTCCTTTAACCATCTTTTGATCTTATATTATATATATATATATATATATATATATATTATACTAAATCCCTAGAGATTTTGAACATAGCTCACAAATCCTCATGGGTATCTTTGTAGATTTCCAAAGATTCATCGAACATCGGTAATGAATCGCTGGAGTAGAATATCTCTTGTTAGCTACGTAGAGCATATCTCGTTAATGGCATTGTACATGGAACATTGTCAAATTCTCCTAAATTAAAAATAATATTTTCCTGGACTATGATACATTAAAATATTTTTTGTTACTACATCATTACGAATTTCTGCGTTGATATAGAGGAGACGCATTATAGAAGAAACAACACACACATACTTATAAACAAGTACATAAACACATAATACAATTTTACATTTATATATATATATTCAGGCAGGCTGATTTAATTGTTTCTTCCTAAAACATGGTCTCAGATCAACCAATTCTTCATAGAACTACAATTCCAATATATATATATATATATATATATATATATATATATATATATATATATATATATATATATATATATATATATAAACGGAAAAAATGAAACGAATTTTCATTTCCCACTCTTAGTACGGCTGTTACTTAAATATAAGTATGTACACATATTTAAGTAACAGCCGTACTAAGAGTGGGAAATGAAATTTCGTTTCATTTTTTCCGTTTATTGTTTTCGGTGCACCCGGCCGATTAACCCACTCGATATGCAAATTGGGCTACTCAGCCGTTAATATGCATAAGGTAAGTATATACGTTCAAACAATCTGGCAGGAATGTATACGTTGCTGACGATAGCTAATAAGCTTGAAACTAGTACAGCGTTCCTTTGTCAGTGTTGAACAAACGAGCAACGATGGTTGCTAGACACTACGGATTAATACGGGATGTTTGTTTACAAACACACCGAGCATTATAATAAATCTTCGGTGAATCCATACGTACATATATATATATATGTGTGCATGTATGTATATATATATACATACTACTGTACGTATGTATACATATATGTATGTACGTGTACATACTTATATATATATATATATATATATATATATATATATATATATATATATATATATATATATATATATATATATAAATATAAATATAAATTTAGTGAGAATCGCATTTCGGCGTGTAGAAATTAGCGAAACGCAACTTCCGTATTGTGCAGACGAGCGCTCCATGGATATGAAGATACAGAGCTATAAACATTAGTTTAAATGGTCATACAAACTGAGACGATGGTTAAGAAGCCATTAACCACCTTAGCCAAAAAAGCGAACAAGCTAAACGGGTCAAACAAAATAAGATATGATTGAAATAGTTACCCGGACCCTCGGGGAAGATGGAATACTCTGATATTGGGTTTCTGCAACACCTGAATCAATAATACTGTCTGCTTATAAAAAATAAGCTTTTGGTATAATGATCGAACAAGGCATCGCTTTCTCAACAGGCATTTTGTTCTTCGTGCGCCAGAATCTCACAGGTTATGAAAGCATATGTGAGCTTCTAAGGGGAGAAAACCCCTATTTTGGTCAGTGAATTCAGCATGTGTAGTTATTGCAAAAATTTGCAAAAGTAGCACAAAACGAATTAAACTCTCGACCGAGTTTTTTAAAAAATAAACTTAAGCGATTTAAGTCAATAGAATTAACTAAATATATATTAATTAAGTCAATAGAATTAACTAAAAATACCAAAAAATTAACTGGTTAATCGCTTGACTTGGGAGATTAATACAAATATAAATTTAGCCAGAATTGCATTTCTAGTATTTCCCTAAAAATGTAGAAACATTCGGAAAATATAGCTCGTCCTCCAGAGACAAATGTTAGATTGGGAGGAAAGGGGTTGCTTTAATTACCTGAATGTGTGGCTACATCCCTACAAATCGTATCAAATTTGACAGAAGTATGACTGGTAGGAAATATGTAGCGATTTCTCTTATAATGCCTATTAAAACACGAAATTATGTTAGTAAAGAACCTTTCCTTGTGACGCTAAACTCCGCCAGTTGCAGACTGAGCATCGACATGTGTTATCTCTCTACACAAAGTTCGATCACCCAGCAGCAGAGTTCAAAGAGCAAAGATGAAGTCCAGCCCATAAGCTGACATTGTCAAGCCATCATCTTGACTGCCGGCCTCTGTTTCTCTTACCAGCCAACCTTCCTTCCAGGCATAACCTATTCACACTTCGAGTTGATCTTTTTAAATGGCTGTATAGTTTGAGTACTCCTGACTTGGCAATTGATGCAATTGGTCTAAGAACCTTTAATAAATTGAAATTATATCTTGTGTTTTGGGGAAAATATGGTACTTATATGATTCTGATCAGCAAATACATGGGATTTATATTAAAATTCAATACCTTGTCCAAGCCATAACAGCATCAGATATGTTTCTGTCACATTAAAACAGCGATCGTTGCAATAATCGAATTCGATATAAAAATATTGGCTTTTCAATATAATGCAGTCCTGTCTTCGTGTATGAAAATAGAATTGTAAAGCCAGGAGTGGCTATCATCAGACGACTGTTTAATCTCCCTGTCATAATGTTGGATATTTTTAACTTACTATACTATACAGCTCTGTTTGTTTTAGCTACCATCCCTGTTTTATTTTCATTTTCGTTCCCCTTGAAACTTAGTGACCTCATTAGTGCTGATGCACCTGCTACACTCGGTAAAGTGGTTGGCGTCTGAACGGGAACAGCACAGGCTATAGAGGACTAGCTAGTCATGTCAGGGTCATGCGAAACACTCTGGTGTTGGCACTACTATAAAATACATGCAGTACAATCTGTAAAGAGACAGGTGTTAGAAAAGACATCAAGCCGTAGTAACCATGTTAAAGACGAAAATTATTAAGCGATCCATGGTCCCCAGATTCGTCTAAAAGGAAAAGCAATTCTGGTTAAGTGATGATTTGATTGTAAGGAAACGTCCAAATATTAACAGAGTGGAAACTTTCTAATAATTAAATTGTATTCACATGATATATTCCATAATGTGAATAGAATTTAAAATAAAAAGAAATAAAGAAAATTTAGGTTGAGAAGAATGGAATTTAAAATAGGATAGCATAAAGAAAAAAGAGGAAAAAGAATCCAGAGGGAATGGCAAGGAATTTAGTGTCACAGAAGAATGGGGAAGGGGAGGATGATTGGGCTCTGGGCCTAGGGCGCGGTGGTAAAAGGGCTACGCCCCACGGACAAGACAGCAAATACATTCCCGCAATAATGCTCAGCGACATCCTCTGCAACAGACACCCAACCTCGCAGGACTCCTTCCATAGATAGGCTGCTGATGTTCCGATCTTGCAGAGGGGCTCGACTGTAAGGGGTCCAAGTACACCTGAGGTCTTGACAATGATCGGTGCGAAGAGGGAGCGTCCTGACAATCCCCGGTGTTTGTTTATTTTCCGTTCCTCTGCAAGGCGTGCCGCGGTACCGGGGTTTGTGTTCGAAGCGACTAAGTTGGAGACAGAGAACGTGTCGCAGCAGGTGCCGTCTCAGATGAGTGATCTATCTCCTTCGAATGAGAAGAGGGTGATTCAATCGGGCTGCTTGCCATCTCCGCGGTCAAGGCCTGCTGCTTCCAGTGGTGATGGAAAGCCAGCTCGGTTCAGGCTCCTTAGTGTATTGTTGAGAGCGGCGTGTCGGGAGAACCGGCCTGCGATCTGGCGACAAGACAGAGGGTGCAGCTCGAACTTGTCAACAACCGACTCACAACGGCATCTATGTGGCTCACAGACTCGGAGGCCGAGGCGTTGGGCTACTACTGGTTCTAATTATAAAATAATATAGGAAATCTGTGTAAGAAATCAACTTTAAATTCATTGTGAACTATCTCTCAGAATTCTTACATTTAATAAAGATCCTCCACATTTGAAACTGAAATGTGATAGTAATTAACTCACTGAGGTTCATTGTATCATAACGTCGTCAGTGATATATGATATTTGGTGAGAAATGAAAATTTGACCTAAATATAAATATGTGACAATTACGTAAACACTGTCAGTGAAATTAATTAATTTGTGTATAAAATAAAGTTGTTTAATATTACAAAATAAGCGTATTTCATAAGAAGCATTGGTGTATATCATGCATCATATTTATATTGGTGAGATTCAGTTATAAGCTATGTATAGTAATGTCAACAGAAATCATGCGAAAATGAAGGTTTATTCACAAAATATCAAACTAGTATAATAAACAATAGATTGCTGATTTAGTTATTCAGCCATAACTGTAATCAACGTAGGTGACTGATGTAATAGATATTTAAACATATAGATAGTCATTGTCTCTGATCTCTTTGATTCTGTGTTGGATATTCGTTTTAAGAGAGCGACTGTGCTGTAAACTAATCACCATCTAGTTATCTGTAACCTTAATACTACCTATAACCCAAAACGCCAACAAAACTAGCAGGTCGTGGCCGAACTGCAGGATAAAGTAGGAAGCATTGGGGGATAAGGAAGTGAGGACCAGGTATGGAGATACAATTGCATCTAAATTCAGAGAACTCCCTGAGCTAACTGAGGACCTTGAGACAGAGTGGAGATTATTCAGCTCAGCAGTTTTTGCTTCAGCTGTTAAATGTTGCGGGCGAAAGAGGCTTGGTGTTGCACCAGATGGGAGAAAGAGTCTTTGGTTCAAATATGTCAAAGATGCCATACAAGCAAAGAAAGAGACTTACAAATCTTGGCTTGGAAATAAGTCTTCCTTCTTGCTCTTGCGTTACAAGCAGGTGCGACGAATCGCAACAGAGACCGTAAAGGCGTCCAAAGTTAAGACATGGCAGAACTTTGGGGTTAAGCTCCAGTCCGACTTCAGATCAGTAAATAAAGTGTTCTGGCAGACCATTCGCTGACTTCGTAATAAGAAACCCTCTTCCACTGCTACCAAGAACGCATCTAGAGTTCTCCTTTCTTCAGAGAAGTGTATCATCACGAGGCGGAGAGAATATTTTGTGGATCTCCTAAACCCGATCACAACAGTATTTAAGGATGTACACAAGATGCATTTAGTAGGAGCGGTGACTAATCTCTCAGAGGCTAAGGTCACAAGAGTAGTTAAAGAGCTCAAATGTGGCAAGGCTGCTGGAGGAGATGAAATCCGGCCCTTGATGTTAAAAGCCGTCTGACTGACGTGTGTGTGGTAGGTAATCTGGATCTTTGGAAAGGCACCTAAGCAATGGCAATCGGGAGTGATCTTAATTTTCAGAAAGGGAGAGAAAAGAGATTGTTCCAATTACAGAGGGATCTCCTTGTTAAGCCTCCCCGGTAAAGTCTATTCTAAGTGTCTGGCAAAGAGATGCAGGGAGATTGTCAAGTCCAAGCTACCTGATGAACAGTGTGGTTTTCGTCCCCGTCGCAGCACAGCCGACCAAATATTCATACTGCGGAAGGTATTGGAAAAATCGTGGGAGTATTGCAAAGAGGTATATTCTTATTTTGTCTACCTTGAAAAGGGGTATGACTGCTTTCCTTGGGATCTGCTGTGGAAGGTTGTGCAAGAATATGGGTCATTGGTCAGCTTCTTGCTACCTTGATATTTATACGAATTCCCGTGTATTTCTGTTCGTATTAATGATGCTAAATCGAAACCATTCAATGAGGGAGTCGGACTCTGCCAAGGGTGTGTACTGTTCCCTCTCTTGTTCATTATTTACATGAACCGGATTGACATGCGCAGCCGGATTGGAAGTGGTATCATGATTGGCAGTTGTAAACTCAGTCAACTGAAATTTGCAGAGGACATGGTGTTAATCAACTCAACATAAGGTGATCTCCGATTTACACTTGATAGGTTTGATGCCGAGTGCTGCTGAGGAAAATCAGTGCTGTGAAAACTGAGACACTCATCCTCCTAAGGAAGCCCGCGCAATGCACTCTACATGTTAATGGAGTTCCACTGAAGCAGGTAGAGAAGGGAAAGTATCTCGGGGTCGTGTTCACGAGTGATGGAAGGCAGAAGGCTGAATTAAGTGCAAGAATTGCAGGAGCTAATGCAGTTATGCGCCAGCTTCAGCATTCAGAAATCAAAAGAAGGGAGGTAGGCGTAAAAGCCAAATTCTCTATATTCAATTCGATCTTGGTGCCAACCCTTACCTATGGTCATGAATCTTGGGTAATGAAGGAAAGAATACTATTGAGAATGGAAGCGGATGAAATGGAGTTTTTCCGAAGGGTCTTTAGGAGTAAGGTTACACGATAGTGTAACTGCAGTTACACAGAATCACTCCAGATAGGGCCGATACTTTTCTGGATTGAGCGATCACGGCTCCAATAATTTGGGAATGTGGTGAGAATATCTCATGAAAGAATAGCTGGACAGATTTTATGGGCAAACCTATCCGAAAAGAGACCCAAATGTAGAACCCGAGCAAGATGGTTGGATAACTTTCATGAACTTGGCTGGTCTCGTTTGGAGATCCAGCCGGATCAGTTGGAGACGGTTGCTCTCTGACAGGACCCGCTTGAAGGAGTTATAAGTGGGTGAAGAAGAAGAAGAAAAAGAAGAAGAAGAAGAAGAAGAAGAAGAAGGGGAGGAGAAGGAGAAGAAGAAGACAGTTATATACAAATATGCACAGATGCCTAGATGGATAGGTATATTTAGATTCGTATAGATCAATAGATATGAGGACAGGTCGATAAAAATGTAGATATGAATTGAGAGTAAGTGAAGGAAAATATGGAGAGAGAGGGAGAGAGGGAGAGAGATAAAGTGAGAGGGATAAAAGAGAGAGAGAAATCGAGAGAGAGAGAAAAGAGAGAGAGAGTGCGATATATTTATATCGAGAGGGAAATATCGAGAGAGAGATCGAGATCGTGAGCGAGAAATCGAGAGAGAGCGAGAGAGAGAGAAATCGAGAGAGAGCGATAGAGAGAGAGAGCGATAGAGAGAGAGAGAGAGAGAGAGAGAGAGAGAGAGAGAGAGAGAGAGGGATCAGAAGATAGGTGTAATTCTGTCATGTCACTCAATCTAACCACACATCTATAATTTTACTTTTATATTTTAAGATTTTAAGTTCATGTCCACTTAGAGTATAGAAGTAAAATTTGGAAAAGCTCATGTTATTGGGAGAAGTCCACTTCTCCCAACGACCGAGTTTCCTCTCTATCACTTCATTAAGCATGTGTCTATCTATCTATCTATCTATCTATCTATCTATCTATCTATCTATCTATCTATCTATCTATCTATCTCGGAGAAGATAGACGTGCTTTTGTTTCGCTCCTGTATTTTGTCAGAAATTTATTACGAGAAGCGGTAGGTTTGTTTAAGTAACTTGTTATTTGTTGTGTTTAACCCCTCGCCTGGGCCTGCAGACGTTGGGTAAAATAAATTTCGCCCCTTTTGGGGGCGAAATTTAATAATTATAATTTGTATATGAAAAGTGGTTCGGCGATAATGGACGCCATTATTACATCGCATACGACACATGCCCCCCCCCCCCCCCAGGGAAAGTGATAGAGAGAAGGTAATAGTACAACATTGTAAGCCTTCCCCTCTCACTTCCGCAAAAGACACCATGAACATGGATTTAAAAGAAACATTTGTGGAAATGGGTTAAACCCCCAAAAGTAACAATTACGCAAACAAGAACAACTGTAACAACACAACCAACAACAGCAACAATGACAATAACAACACAACCAACAACAGCAATAATGACAACACCAACAAAGGAAAAAGGAAGTTAACACGAATAACAACAACAACACGAAAGAAAACGGACCCACAACTGGAGTCTCTTTCGCACAGGCGGTCCGAGAAACGCCGACATACAAGGCACTGGACATCTCGAATGTCAAAGAATTGCTAAAAAAAGCAAGAAATTGTGTAACTTTCGGGGAAGGTGGGAAATTCACAATTACCTCCCCCGAAGAAATGAGAAAAGACACAGTCCTGAGGACCATAATCTTTAGGAAAATTTCCAACACACCTAGGAAACCGGCTCAATTATCCCAAAGCGAAATTGTGCTGGTCCTAAGTAGTGCATGGAAAGATATCGCTTTCATACAGAAAGGGAAACTGTATGGAAGCATATCTGTGCTAATGAAAGATCAATTGGCGGCACGGAAATATTCTGTGTCGCCAATCGGATCAAAAGCATACACCTTTTTCCCCCACATATTTGGGGGAAAGAAAACAAAAGATAAGAATCTCGGGCGTCAAGCCAAATGCGAGCATTTGGTGGATGCTAACGGGATTGTTAGAAGATGAGGACACAATCCTTTCGATAGGCGAATCCACCGGGGGCGTATTCGGCGGCAATAGCCTTGAAGTTCTGGACCAAATAAGACCAGAACGGATAGCAAGAATACTGCAGAGTGAGTCCCTGGATGGAGTTGCCTTCATAAACATTTCTATTGAGGGCACGCTGCCTTCATGCTACCACTGTTCAAGAAGTGGTCACCTGAGGGCTTCTCTTTTAAATGCCCCCCCCCCAACCAAAAAAAAAGACGCTTCTGCCTACCCCACACACACCACCACCACCACCACCACCACCACTACCACCACCACTACCATAACAACCAGAACAACACGGAAAAATAACAACACAAGACATCGTCCGACCCAACCCCTCCCGACCTAAAACAAATACAAAAGCACCCGCAACCACAACTAAACCCCAAACTATACCCCCTCCCCAACAACACAGACGAGGACTCCCTTATCAACGTCACCAGAACCCATTCAACCAGTAAAAAGAAAGAAAAGAAGGCACCACATTAACAAAAATGCAACAAACACACAACCACCAGCACAAACAGAACAAACATCACAAACAAAAAAACCCACCCCTCCCGAAAATATAACACATACTACAAAACGCAAACACACACAAGAACAACAAACAAAAACAAACACAACACAACAAAAACAGTATACATACATCAACACAAACAGCAATACACTTGTACAAACAATAGACAAAGATGTTCACCAACGCGGCGACTAAACCGCATTTAAAAATGATTAGGGTCCCAAGGGACACCTACGCAATGCTCAAACAGAACTTACCCGAGGACGTGGGGAACCCCTGTACTAGACCTATCAACCGCGTCCTTTTGAAATATTTCCCCACCGCCACCCCAGACACCCCTCTCCCACCAAACACCCCCACCCCACCACACACTGATGTCCACACCACATCCCAAACCACCACCCCACCAAACAACCACTCCAACACCCCCATGGAAATTGTGCAGCCTGGTCCCCAGGAAAAGAACAGGTAGGTGTATTTTCCTTTTTCTCCACTTTAACTCTTCACCACCAACATGGCTGTTATAAGAGTATGATGTTTAAATGAGCGAGGCCTGGGGATGTCCTGGAAGCAGGGCAAACCCTTAAATGACCTCAGGACGTACAGAATGGATGTGATAGCTATTTGCGAGTCCAGGATCAGCAGCGAGCACCAACTGGCCCCCATCTTCGCCAACTTTGAGATCTATGCATCTCTCTGTCAGCCGGGGGGTGGGGGCGGAGTTGTCGTTCTACTGCGAAATCACCTGGGCCTCGCAACACGGAAGGTACACCTGGACCCGGAGGGTCGACTGGTGGTTCTAGACATCGGCAGTAGTGAAAGTGGAGGCTTCAGGCTGGTGGCAGCGTATGCCCCATCTAGGACACCGCAACCGGACTTCTTCCAACGCCTAGAGACTTTTCTGCTTTTAGTGGGGAATTGGAATGGTATCATGGATGCACGTTGGGACTATGTAGGGGCATGTCCCGATAGGGGGAGGTGTAACAGCCTCAAACGGTTAATCGGCCGATATGATCTGGCCGATAGATATCGACTAGATTTTCCGACTGTGGACGTGGACCATCGCACTATTCGGATCACAAGTTAGTGACCAGTGTAGTCAGCTTGATAGAACCCATAGAGAAGGACCCGGTTACTGGAAGCTAAAATTGTCCTTACCGACAAACAAAGCTTACAGTAAGCGGATAAGCACTTTAGTTAAGCAGCGGTTGACGGGGGCATTTGTCAACAGCAGGTGGCCGGGCTCTCTCAAGAGAGCAATTAGAATAGAATCGATAGGTTTTAGTCAGGAATTAGCATTAGATAGGAATATAACTGATAGGGAATTGATAGATAAAGTAGAAGAGGCGATTAGGAGTGGCAACGTGGCCGGCGTGCTGGCGTCAAGAACGGCCCTAGACCAGTTCTTTGACGCGAAGCACGAGGGCTGCGTGGTCATGAGTAAAATACGTGCACTGGGTAACGAGGAAGCCAAAGTTGTTAGCTGGGCCTGATTGACAGAGGCAATAGGTGGAAACAAGTCCACGATTCGGTCTTTGAAGGACCAGGATGGACGTGTGATCCTTGAATCTGAGCGAATCTGCGCGGCCTTTCAGCGGCGCTTTGTACGACTGTTCGTGAGGCGCGGAGGGCCGGGTGAGGCCATGGATTTCGGTCCATACCTCAACGGTCTGCCGCGGCTCTCGGACGGGGAGGCGAAGTCCTGCGAAAGGCCGATTTCAGCCGCTGAAATAGGGGAAGCGCTGAGCCAATGTGGCAAACGCAAATCTCCGGGTCTCGATTATCTACCATACGAACTTTATGTAGCGATGCAGGACTTGTTTCTCCGATCTCCTCCGGGCCGTCTACTGCAACTGGCAACAGAACGGGAGAATTCCCAGTTCTGTGACCAAGGGCGTAGTCACGCTAGTGAGGAAGGACGACAACAAGGGGGATGACATAGATATCTTCAGGCCCATGACTCTGCTAAATACAGAGTTAAAGATTTTGGCCAAGGTGTTAGCGAAGAGGTTGGCGCTTGTCGTCGGGAACCTGGTGGAAGAAGCGCAGACATGCGCAATCCCGTCCAGGTCCATACACGACAACATCCACATCAGAGAGGGTAGGGAATGAACCCGGCTTTGGTGGGGCCCTGATCAACTTGGATCGATCTAAGGCGTTCGATAGGGTCGACCATCGGTAATTGGATGTGGGCTCGCCGCGGCAGGATTTGGACCCGTTTTCAGGGGCTGGATTGCTGCAATGCACAGTAGCAACAGCTGCTCGAGGGTCAAGGTGAACGGCTACCTCTCGGAGCCCTTGCAAATCACGCGATCCATCCGACAGGGATGCCCTCGGATTCGTTCATCCGTTTAATACTGCTTCATTTCGATGTTTACACGGCTGGTAAAATAATTATTTTCTCTAGTAATAATTGTTTCTAGTTTTGGACAAAGGCCAGCAATTATCCCAGTGCATAACTGGTACTTTATTTTACCGACCCCGTAAGGGGCATAGGGGGCTTGGGCAGGGGTAGTACTCTTGATGGTTGACAGCTGCACCCTAACTGGTAGGGTGGTCAGTCATCACTGGCCCCCACCTATCCCCTAAATCTCTCACGTGTTGCTCCAAACGCCATGCCCCGGCACACCGCTTCAGCTGGTGGACTGAGGGGGTGGTGTTGACACGACACCACTAGGCGTATGAGCTTCAACAAAGAAGCCACTTATTAAAGCAGAAGGAAATCCTCCCTCGGCACCGTTCCAGGACTGAAGGCGACCCACACCATATTCCGTGGCCATCGGTTTGCACTTCTACCAGAGACTACTCCACTTACTGTCTCTTTACTAAATGTCAGTGGTTGGGTTTCAGGTCAGTGACCTGTTCTCGGAAAAACTCTCCTGATACGAAAACAATTCATAGTGCATCAGATTCAAATTCCAAGCAGTCAGGAGAACGGTTGTCTCTAACCGGAGATTGTGTGACGGGTGTCAGCGAAAGTCTCGATGACGAAGCCAACATCCTGAGGACCAGAATTCTATCTGCAAAAAGAACCACACGTATTGAATATTGGAACATAAGAACTCTGTACCAACCATCCAAACTTGCGCAAGTTATCAGAGAATTGGAGGCCTACAAAATTAACTGTGCCTCAGCGAGGTCCGCTGGACTGACTCTGGGAAGTTGGTCCATGAAAACAAAGACCATCCTGTTCTCAGGCCGTCAGAACGGGACCCACCTAGATGGAGTTGCAATCATCATGGACAGGGCTGCCAGTGGTGCCCTTGAGGAGTGGACTCCTATCAACGAACGCCTAATGACAGCAAGATTCACGACATCACATGCAAATGTCACCATAGCTCAGTGCTATGCTCCAACCAACGAACATAACGACGATGACAAGGACGCTTTCTACCAGCAACTACAAGATGTTGTCAACAAAACTCCACGTCATGACATCCTGATCATCATGGGAGACATGAACGCACAGATCTGGGGAAGCAGGGTTGGCTTTGAATACGGACAGAGGATGGTTACAGTGACTGGTTTGAGGTGGTTACTGGCGTGCGTCAAGGTTGCTCGCTCTCTCCAGTTTATGTTATAATGTTAGGATGAGAGTTTCGAGATTAACTTTGTAAAATGGACCATGATAGATTGTTGCTTGTATACATGCTTATATTTCCTATAACTAAAGCAATCCGTGAACATAAATGGTACTACTTTAGTACTTTTTATTTTAACGGAATTTCAGATATGTTCTTATGTAAAAGGTACCAGTGATATAGTTTTTGATGTGATAAAATACTAAACTCTACATATTAATATATGTCTATGTACTGAAAAATATTAATAATGATTTTCAATAATGTTACTCCTTTTGTTTTTGTTCTGTCGACACAGAATGCGTAGCACAGCTGCGATTACTACATACTTGACCCTTCTGCGGAAGTGAGAGAAAGTACATGGGAAATGTTAAAGGTATAATAATGTACTATGCTGACATCACGCAGATGCCAGCATATATATCATCAAGTACTTACAACATAAATATATTTAGAGGCACATGCATACATACATACATACATGCATACATACATGCAAACATATATATATACATATATACATATATACATACATATATACATACATACATACATACATACATACATACATACATACATACATACATACATACATACATACATACATAGATACATACATACATATATACATACATACATACAAATATACATACATTATGGCAACTACCTTGCGCTCGAGTATAGCCATCGATTTATTTTTCAAAAACGCTTGTGTTGGTGTAAACCGGATGCGACATTTTAGGACAGTAACAGTCCCATATTCTTTGGCATAGAAATTACACACATGGCCATTGGTAACATGAATTAGTGGCTGGTTGGCATGTACTTTCCTGTACCGCTTCAAGCCTCCTGCTGATTGGCAGACTTTACTACAATGATGTCAGTGTGATACACCATAAATACCAACGTAATGTGTATTAGCCTTTTCTACAAAGCTCTTAATGTGACATTTTAATCCAGCTTTGTTGAAGCAGATTCACTCGAGTTGAATCAGCTCAACTTGGTCTCCCAAACTTTCTGGCAGTTCCACTTTTAAGATCTTCCAAACATCCCTATTTAACCTTTCATAATTTTTGGAGGCCGTTTCAAAGTGTACTTTTCTCTTCATATACAGCTTCTCTCAACTGTGTTCGGCCATTGTCATATTGTTTCCAGTCTCCATCGAAGCTTTTATCAAAGACGTTTAGACGTTCACTACCCTACGTTCACTATCCTACGTTCACTATCCTACGTTCACTATCCTACGTTCACTATCCTACGTTCACTATCCTACGTTCACTATCCTACGTTCACCATCCTACAGTTCCCGATATTCAGCACATTTCCCACCATCAGCGACGGTGCTGCAAGACGATCGAATCGATACACTGACATTGACTACTTTTGAGGACCTCAACATCACTCACACACCCCCTCCAGTGTAGACTAAATATTGCTGGTGAAAGCTGTTTTAGATGCCCCGGGTAACCTAAGCCTCGCAAGTGTTCAATGACAATTCACAAATCATGGAGACCTTAGCTTTAGTGTTAATAGAGATACAACGCTGAGACTCTTGCTGCTTTTCCAAATTATCAAAAGCATTATTAGCTTTGCTGATTCTTAATATTTCACTGCGAAGGGTGCATGGTACACTTAATGTCGAGATACACAAATCTGTCGAACCCCTGGAGTTTCTGACCGTACACTCTTATATTTCGTTCAACATATGGTTTTCCTGGTGCCGGGTGGTACATGGATACAGTCTTTTTTAAGCTAGTTGTTAAACCAAGGGAAGAAACATACCTATATACATACATACATAAATGCAAATATATATATATGTATATATATCCAAAATTAAATTAAGGTAAGGTTGTCATGTCTGAGAGACATGCGCAATATTCATTGCAGAATAAGCTAAAAGATTCCAATGAATACTTCCGAGCATTTTATATCTACTAGAAATAGATTGACACATATATATAAAATAAACACATGAAACAATCTCAGGGAATAATACCTTTTAAAAGGTATCTATATTTGAAGTTCTAGTTAAACTTTAACTAGTTACCTACCTAGCTATGTGTGCTTACACACTTTACAAATTATTCCCTGAGATTGTTTCATGTGTTTATTTTATATATATATGTGTCAATCTATTTCTAGTTGATATATATATATATATATATATATATATATATATATATATATATATATATATATATATATATGCATATAGCACAGAATGTATTCCCATTTTGAAACTTGAATAAAAGTTTGCTGGAAAGCAGGCAAACATATGATTGTTTATGTCAAACACACATACGTAATCCACCTCTGCTTGGGTGGCATTTTAAACCTCCTGTTCAAACCAGGGGACCTCATTCTCCTCAGCACCACACCCAGTCGGTTTCGCTGACTTCATTTAACAGCTGGAGCAGAAACTGCCGTATTGACCAGTCTTCACTTTATTTCACAGTCTTCCGTCTGTTTAGGGAGTTTCTCTAAATGTGGTTGCTACAGTATCCGCATACCTGTTGCTGACATCTTCATCGGCCATCGGTTCCCACTTAATCCTATAGGTCGAGCTAGACCTGCCAATTATGTGGATTTTCTTCACTTTAATTAGGCTTAGTCTGCAGATAATAAGATAGGGATCAACTGACAGTTCAGTCCCTCTCTCACACGAACATCCAGCTCAGCATCGAAGAATTGAGAGACGATAAAATAATTAATTATTGATTTCTGTCCACGATTTCCCTTACACCATTTATAGTTATTGATATGTTAATGCTTGAAGAAAATATTCATAATATAATCCCCATTACTAGAACAGGAGTCTAATATGGCTTCTCTATTCGCATTTAAATCGAGATCGCTGTTCCTTCCCTTCATTCCCTTCACTCCATTCAATGTCAGGCGATCTGTGTGAAAATGTGCATTAAAGTCTTCCATTAGGATATGACTCAGAGTTAAATCTAAACTAAGGAAGGTCTGCGGTATTGCGTACGGTGTTATTTTTATCCCGTTTGTAAAATAAGTTGAATTACTTTAAATAAATAATGAATGAATATTACATCATTTATCTGCTCAATTTCGTAAACAAAATTAATTTCGTAAGATAAATAATTTAAAATTGACTTCTTTTCAAAGTTGCACTTCCGGTATATCGTCGCCACCACTTCAACTACCAGATATATAGAAAGAGAGATAGAGAGATTATGGCTTTCTACACGCTGACGCGTATGATTGTGCACATACACACATCTATTACGAGTATATAACTATAATGGCGCAAACAGAAACTTATAAAAATACGCTCTCACGGATATAATTCACACAAATACACATACTTTCACACAAACATACATAGATTCACACATACTTTCACACAAATATGCATACATTGACACACACTTTCACACAAATATACATACATTCACACATACTTTGAACCAAATATACGTACATTCACACATACTTTGAACCAAATATACGTACATTCACACATACTTTCACACAAATATACATACATTCACACATATTCATTTACACATACATACATTCACACACATACATTTACACAAACATACATACATTTACACAAACACACACATACAGTCACGATAGCGTTCGATTTAATTAGAGATAGGAGAGTAAAACAAGTATAACTCTTTATTTATTTATTAATTCTTAATTTATTTATTAACTCCTTTTTTTTAAAACTCATCTAAACTATAATAATGTAAGGAGCGTGGAACTGCGCACGGTTTATAATTTTTTATGACATTAGTAAAATAAGTTGCATTACTTTGAATAAATAATTGTTTCTACTTTAGGCACAAGGCCAGCAATTACCCAGTGCATTACTGGTACTTGAATGAATATTACATAATTTATCTGCTAAATTTCGTGGCAGTTATATGTTGTTTATTTAAAGATTCACTTCTTAAAAATTTCTGAAATGTCAACACTTCCGGTTAGCCATCGCTTAAATAAACATACTAAATTTTCTGTCACTAATTTTCTCCTAATGCAGTTTCTATATAATATCGTCTTTTTTAATGTATCATGGATTACGTTACTGATTAAACAAGACAGTGTAACGCAGTCTTCGTTCAATTTCTATGTATTGTATATTGTCAATTAGGATTTTATTTGATGTATATACCTGCGTATAATATCAATATGCACACTACACATGGTAGCACAAAACCACACGAAGGGTGATTTTTCTGCTAGTATATATAAAGCTCCAGCAACTTCAACAAGGAAGGATCTGTATTAGGATTCTCTGTCTGGCGTATAACATCAGAACGTAACAAGAAAATGAGAAATGTTACACAGGATATAATATATTTGCCAATGAGTTTCACTTCAGAACATTAAATGTCTGATTGTATTTTACAGCGGGGGATGAACAGTGTCGATTCACATAGTAGCATAAATGACATCATAACTTTCTTCGGTGACCGGCAAAACCTTGAACGATTCACATATAAAAAAAACATGTGATGCGTTGTGGCGATCTTCCTCACCAGTAAATATACATATAAAATCAATGTACGTGTAATCGAGATGATTCTCTATATCATAGCCCACCATGTTAAATATGGGAACGGCACATAATCGTTTCTAATTTTTGGCACAAATTAGCTCAGTGAATTACTGGTACTTTATTTTATCGACCCCGTAAGGATGAAAGGCAAAGTTAACCTCGGCGGGATTTGAAATCAGGACATAAAGGGGCGAAACTCTATGCTGCAAAGCATGGCGTCCGACCCTCTACTGATACTGCCAAACTACCACCTATTAGATAATATTGTACTAAATACCACAAAAATATTCAACGGTCTAGGTCGAAAAACTATTGAACTCAGGACTGCTTTCTCTTGACAGCTTTAGTTTTAAGAACCGACCTTATTCATACAATTGAATAGTGTTTTCTTTTTCAATATATTCATATTTGTTAATCGTATATACACGTGTATTGTGTATACATTTATGTTACATGATTAAACATGTGAGAATGTTTGCTGAGTTTGATAAGAGTAGGATAAAGTCGTTTGCTGCAAGATTACATCTTGCTCAATATCACTTACTGAAAGGCTAAATATATATATTATTCTTATTCCAACGTTGGCGTAACGCGGTATAGATCAGAATGACGTATGGTGTTCCAGAGGGGAACCTCATGAAGCGAGATACGAAGAAGCACCAGAAAGTTGGAAGCAAGAATATTCCTCCAATAACCACAAAAAGACAAGTATATTGTTTCAAGGACAATGAAAATGGAATATTGTGACTTTTATATACGTTTCCCAATAAATTTATTTACGTATGTGGAGTGAAATGACTGCATGTGGCTGTTCGAAGTTTATTTTAATATATCAGTGTATGGATCTATAACTCTTGAAGGAATCGTCTAGGTGCCTTCGTGACATAAGGTATGTTTGAGGCTGTTTAAACTTGGCGAAGCCCATCCCCTCACCGTGTCCAAACAGAGCCAACTTCTAGGGAAGGTGAGAGAGAGAGAGAGAGAGAGAGAGAGAGAGAGAGCGGGAGGAGGAGGGGAGAAAAGAGAGAGAGAGAGAGAGAGTGTGTGACTGAGAAGAAGTAAGATAGGGATAAAGAGAAAAATCACCCGCAGTACTGGACTGGTACTTTTTTTCTCAACCTTGAATTCGACCCCAGAACACAATGAACCGAAAAAATATTGCAAAGCATTCTATCCGACATTCTAATGACTCTGCCAATTCAGCGGCCATTGTTGTTTCGGTACTGAATCTATATTGGCACACCACAAAAGTAACTGAGTGCCTCAGGTCTTGACAGTTAACTAATCGGAAACGATATTTGGTTTTCCTCAGTAATGAACGGAAGTCTATATAATCCCTTTCAGAAATCCTAATTTGCTGAGAGAAATATTTTCTATCTCTTGTCAAAACAAACCGAAATTAGTTGAAGTGGGAGAGTGTTTCCCTTAAGCTTAATAGATTGTAATAAACAAGCAAACAAATGAATTAAAAAATGTGGAATATCTACATTCCACATCTATTCTGTAAGTTCAAATTCTGCAACGATTCTTGGCTATCGCTAATAGATATATCATGAATCTTGAAGTGTAAGTGTTGTTAATTATAGCCCATCTTTTCACGGCCTTTCTATCTCCTGACCTTTAAATTTCATATATCTATGTATATATATATATATATATATATATATATATATATATATATATAAGTGGTTACACAACAGTTAGTTCACCATACCGACAAACAATTGTTTCACCGTAGCGGAACCTCAGCTCGTAATGGACATGGTTATACGGAACAGGAAGGTCCTTCCTGTTTCGTATAACCATGTCCATTACGAGCTGAGGATCCGCTAAGGTAAAACAATTGTTCTCGGTATGGTGAACTAACTGTTGTGTAACCACGTCTACCTAACTCGTCCTATGGACTGAGTGCTCTACCACTACGGATATTACCTTCCAGTGTTCCACCACTATATATATATATTAAGATTACAGATTAAAGTTTAGGCAAAGAATCGCTGCTTTCATCCTTAACGGGATCTTCAAAAGACCCCGTTAAGGGTGAAAGCAGCGATTCTTTGCTTAAACTTTAATCTGTAATTTTAATAAATATTTGCTCTAAGGATCTTATATATTGTATATATATTTATCCCTATCGAGCCCTCTTTGGATTTTAGTCTTCACATTTATTATTATTACTATATATATTAGGTATAGGATTATCCAAGATGTAGTGATGGTTAATTACTACACTGGATATGGTTGACGTACGGTAAGAGGTTACTCTACGAGTTATGGAAGAATTGTTCAAGAAACCTAGTTCCTGATCCTTCAGTATTCCGGAGTGTATATAAAGAATGAATAATAACAGGTAGACATCATAAAAAGGTAATTTATTCCGTGTGCTTACAAGTGTGCTTACCACAGTGGAAACACTTGTAAGCACACGGAATAAATTACCTTTTTATGATGTCTACCTGTTATTATTCATTCTTTATATATATATATATATATATATATATATATATATATATATATATATATATATATATATATATATATATATATATATATATAGAGAGAGAGAGAGAGAGAGAGAGGATAAGGAAATACAAAGTTTAGATGATAAAGACTTTTATTGAAAAGGCCGTGATACATGTTTCGATGATGACAGTGGCCATGCTATTCGGCGTAGTACCACTGTCATGATCCCTTCAGACAGCATCTTACATAATAAGGTTACAATCAAGGAGGTAATCCAGAATTGAAGTGACAAGGGAACGGACAAACAGTGATGTTCATGAATCGAATGCCCAATCCTCTGTGAGCTTCAATTCATGCCAACAGGTCTGCGCATGCGTAAATGTAGGATATATAGCTGGTTACTATTGTAAACTATAGCAAATTATCTTAGGGATGATTTACCTCGTTTAAGGTAGCAGTCTGCCAGTCAGCCAGCCTCGAATCCGGCCGATATTGTGCTGGCCGAAGACCAAAATGCTTTGGTACAGGGAGATTATGAGTTTTAGTGGCTTTTTTATACTACCCACATATCGGCCTACTTTCGGGTCGAGATATTATGGTTTCCTAATGGAAGTTCAAATTAGCAAATAGGTGAAATTAAAAGTTTTGAATTGTAGTAAATTAAAGTAAAAAAAGGTATAGAATGCGATAACTTAGACGAAACTAATAAATATCTCATGACTATCGCTATTTGTCTGTTCCCTCGTCACTTCAATTTTGGATTACCTCCTTGATTGTAACTTAATTATGTAAGATGCTGTCTAAAGAGATCAGAACAGTTTGAACTCCCTTATTCTGAAAATACTCCGTTATTCCTTTGGAAAATGCACGTTGAGTTCTCGAATGGAATGACATCAATTTGTTTACAGTATATATATATATATATATATATATATATATATATATATATATATATATATATATATATATATATATATATATATATATATATAATATATATATATGTATATATATATATATAATATATATATATGTATATATATATATATATATATATATATATATATATATATGCTGAAAAGATCATAGGCTGACCAAGATATAGTCTCATGGAATGATCAAATGAGGTTTACTTTTGATATAGTCCCCGGAAAGAAACAGTTCAGTTATCAATAACAAGATAACAAGAGTTGAAATTAATTCATGAAAGATTTCATAGCTCTTGCATCCCTCTTTCGTAGTTAGCCTATGAACTTTTCAGTGTTTATTTTTCAAAATGCTTTATTTGGAATCGTGTGTTAAAGAAGATACTGTTATGTTGCCAGAAACACACGAGCAGTTTGAGTTTCTCTTCACTTAGAAAGTTTCCGTCTGAGGCACCAGTCTGGACGAGGTGGTTTTTGTGTGCCAGTCTCTCCTCTCTAGGACACCGATGCAACTAATCACCAGTAGCGTAGCAACTCATTTCTCCAGTTGGGAGAACTGGAGCAACGTGAAATAATATCTTGAACAATGACACAATGCATCACCCGATCCGGGAATCGAACTCAAAACCTCATGATTATGTAACCCACACTCTAACCACCAAGCCAGAAAAACAATGTAATGATAATCTAGCGCAGCTGTGGCCACAGAAACCAACGTTTCCTAAGTACCAACAAATCACAGTTCCAACAATATTGATAAAAATCGCTTCCTCATAAGTGCATCTATTACACTATTTTAACTCTGAATTCAGTTTAGACAGAGTGTTTGCAGTATGCTTTCCTTATTTTCTATATTTTCTCATTCATTTTTCTGTGTTGTAGTTTATAGGTTTTCTGGATCTGGTTTCGATCACCGACATCGGTGTCTACTTTAATTATTTTGAATTTAGTCACTAAGCCAGCAATTTCAGGGGTGAGGAATACCTGTTAAATCAACCCACGTATTTGAATGTTACTTTACTTAATCAACTCCGGAAGGATAAAAGAATAAGTCGACCTCGGCAGGAGTTGAACTAAAAAGTTAAAAGGCTGTAACAAAATACTGTAATGCAATTTGCCTGACGTTCTAATGATTTTTCAAATACGCCACTCTTAATCGAAGTCTAATTTAATATTCTGAGTTCTAGCTAACATTGTACTGCATACAGCTGTTTTTGGTACATTTCATTGGTCACATACTGATGTCTGGGTTGAAGTTGGGAACAATGAAAATATTTTCGTGTCATCCATATTGATGAGATGGTTTCTAGTTTCTCTATAACATCTGTATTCAATGGTTATCTTGTTCAACTTTTTTTAATCGAGTACTCTCGATAGTAGAGGGAAAATGGGGCAAGTTGGAAAATCCATCGCTTAGTTTACATATTGAGACCACAACCCTTCCTATATATTATATAAAGTATGGGATTTTTTGTAATGTTTTATTTTGTCATGCAGAATTTTTTTTATGTCCAAGGGAATTTAGTTGTCAAAGGAATGCTAGCACTTAACATATAATTACGCTAGAGATAGATTTAATATCCGTTGGAGATGGGATAAAGCAAGGTTTTGGAACAAATCTAAAAGAATGATAAGCGGGGGTGGGGGGCTATTATTCAAGACCCGAGAATAGACAAATTGTAGTTAGATAATTACTTTCATATGTAAATGGAGCTTCGTTAATTATCGAAGTTAATTACAAGCAATCATTGTCCAAAATGTATGATCTTCTAGCCATGCTATGAAAATTATTATAATTAAGAGGTCAATTATCTCATTTCGTTTATTGTTCGGGTGGATATTGACATTAACTACACCATATGATACTGCAACGTCATGTAGGCAGTGAAATATTACATCTACCTTCCGATTATTTGCTTAGGGTCTGAGAACATGTCACACACACACACACACACACACACACACACACACACACACACACACACACACACACACACACACACACACACACACACACACACACACACACACACACACACACACACACACACACACAGCATACAATCACATAGATAGTACTAGTAATTGGAAAGACCAATGGAAACAGTGTTTCCTCGGTTCGATTTGACGTGCTCCACCCAGAGCTCCAAAAAGAAGGGGAAGAAGTCCCAAATGACCAGTTTAATCTCTATGGAATATCTTCTAGGATTCCGGACGATTGTCAAACAAATTTGTTTGTCTGAGGGACGCCTATGTGTGGTTTTCTTTTTGAAGACAAACTTTCCCCGGTTTCGTTTTTCTCCCGTCAAACTTTCATATGGATATATGAATGATTGTCAAATATAGGAGCATGGTTCGAGTCGTAGTCATTCGATTATGAAATGATTTGATAGTAGTAAATTCTAAAAGAAATACCGATCAAATTGTCTTGAATACTTTATCAATTTAGATCTGTTAAACATTGGAAAACGCTGTAATTGAATGTTATAACTCTATAGTATATATATATATATATATATATATATATATATATATATATATATGTGTGTGTGTGTGTGTGTGTGTGTGTGTGTGTGTGTGTGTGTGTAAATATGAGTGTTCTATATAGGACACACCAATTTAAAATATTTCAACAATTTAATTCTTCAGATTCTGAATATATGTGGATAGCGAATTTATAAGGTGCTTTCTGAATGCCTGAAAGAATAAACAAATGGCCCAAATATTTTAAAAAGGTATTTTAGTTAGCAATATATAGCTACTTTGTATTTCAGTACCATTATCAAAAGAGATCTCCGACTAATAATGTACTTTAGAAAGAAACCTACCACTAATTTAGCAAATATTAAGCAAGTACTTAAATGAGAATATTTTCGCATATTCGTAATGAAAATCTTTCTTCTATTTATACTGTATATAAAAGATTAATACACATTTCTGTACTTATTTTGCACCTTAACCCTTTTTCTATGAAAAATATTATTATGTATTTTTTCTACGAGAAAATTCTTACATATAAGGTTCCGAAGATCTTATTAACTTTGGAACGAATCTATACTATAAAAAAGGGAGGAATGCGGGACAGCGGCCGTTTCATATTTGTTAATCCCGTTAGTAAAACAAGTTGGATTACTTTGAATAAATAATGAATGAATATTACATAATTTATCTACTAAATTTCGTAGCTGTTGATTAAACATAAATATTCTTATATGTAATGATTGCTTATTTTAAGATTCACTTCTTTTAAAATGTTCAAATGTCAATACTTCCGGTTATGATATAACGGACGCTATATCATATCGCTTACATAAACGTTCATATATTTGCATCAAGTACCAGTAATACACTGGATTAATTGGTGACCTTGTGCCAAAAGTAGAAACAATTATATAAGGTTTGTATTTCTGTCGCTAATTTTCTCCTTTTTCGTTTTCATTACATTTCACCGTAATGCAGTTTTTATACAATATCATTCTTTTTTAATGTATCACGAATTACTTTACTAATTACAGAAGTGTAACACAGTCTCTCTTCAATTTATGTGCATATTGTCAATTACGATTTCATTTGATGCATCATATCTACATGCATAAATATTTGCGTATAATATCAATATGCACACTACACGTGCTAGCAGAAAACCACCCTTCGGTGGTTTTTCTGCTAGTATTCATCATGGAGGATTATACTATGGATTATTTGTGAATATTGACGCTATCATATAATGTAATGTATTCTTTTAGCCTCACCTGTAATAATAAATAGCATGTCTAAAAGATAATCAATGGATATACTGTGTATGATCATATTGATTTTAAAATATATATTTTTAAGGATTATTGGACTGTGTCTACAATTCATTTTATAGTAATGGACATTTTTGAGAGGGCAGTATTTACCATTCTAATGTTTTATTTAAAAAATTAAATGCATTAGATTCTTATCAATTGTAATTTTTTAA
>OZ024745.1:119519286-119531786 GCA_964016885.1 Eledone cirrhosa
AAAACTCAAATGTGTATACGATGGACATTAATACATACAATAGCTTCATACGGAAGGAATTACATAGGAAATACAAAAAAAACTAACAGGACGACACTGATAAACATCAACAACGAGGCACACAATATAGTCAAACACCTAGGAATATAGAACAGAACGGAGCCACTTAGGCCATGTACCCCCACATTTAATCTCAAAGACCACAAGGTAAATTTTGATTATAACCCCACAATTAGACTTATATGCCCGTCCAAATCGGACATTGGGAAAATTAGTAAACGAGTGATAGCACAAATGAAGAATAAACTAGTGATCTAACTATGGGGTAACACTACCGAAACAATTAAATGGTTTAACAATATGGCTAACAAAAAAGTATGTATGTTTATACAATTTGACATTAACAACTATTACTCCTCTATATCACCCAATACCTTAGATAAAGCCTTAGCTATCGCCAATGCCAATTATGACCTCAAAGACGACGAAATAAAAATTATATTAGCTGCTAGGAAAACTATAATTAAATTTGAAAACGCCTATTGGGAACGTAAGGATAGATTAAATAACTTTGACATCACGATGGGGGCTAATGACTCGGCTCAAGTCACAGATTTAGTAGGTAATTACATAGCCCATAGTTTACAGAGGGAATTTAGCGACCTTCACGGTGGAATCTACAGAGACGTCGCCCTTCTCCTAGTTAAGAACCTAAATAACCAGAGCATAGAAAGACTGCGTAAGAATATTAGAAATACTCTCGGGAAACTACACCTTAGCATAACGTATGAATATAGCACTAAACTAGTTAACTTTCTAGACGCAACGTTAACCTAAACACGGGACTTATAAGACCTTTTCACAAGATCAATGAAAACTTAGCATACATCAACTGTAATTCGAACCACCCACTATCAATAATTAAATCCGTTCCACGCAGCATATCCCTTAGGATCTCCCGCCTCTCATCTAACCGACAAATCTTCGGAGAACACACTGAGTACTACAATATCACACTAGACAAGGCAAGCCACGTAGATAGAGTAGAATATATAGACGAGAGCCTCTGCAACGCACACACGAACACGCATAACAGAAACTCCAGAATCACATGCACACACGCATTTACACGTAGAACTACAAATTATACTGAACATAGAAATACAACAACAAAATCAAACAGGTCACGCAGTAGAAAATATATTTGGTATAACCCCATATTTAACACCTCTATTAGCACTAACCTACCCTCTACCTTTAGAATAATAAATAAACACTTTCCAGATTCACATAGATACAGCAAAATCCCTAACACTAAATCTATTAGACTATCTTACTCCACTGCACCAAACATAGAGGCACACATTAAGATGCTTAACGCTAAAACACAAATTTATAACAATAACAATACAATTACTGTAGAACACAACAGAATATCTAATATACAACCACCCACTAATAGGCAAACCTAACGTAACACACTTGTACAGGCATCGCAGCCCACCAATAATGCCAAAGTAGCCCATGACAAGAATTGTAATTGCCAGCTACCTGAAACCTGTCCATTTCATAATGAATGTATGCAGTCTAACCTGGTTTACCAATGCACAGTCGAATCAGACCACCAGAAATGGTATTACATCGGAGCGACTGGGAATACATTTAAAGCTCGTTATGCAATGAAACATTCCCAGCATCCTTATGTAACTACCCTTGCGAACAAGGGCAACTGAGGGAAAATAAGCTCCAATACACCCTGAAGTGGAAAAAATTATCGAGCGCGCCCCCATATCGGAGTGGTATGAGAAGCTGTCGGTTATGTGATCTTGAGCTATTCCTCATTTTGAGTTCGAAGAATAAGTTACTCAACAATAAAATCGAAAGATCAATTTATTGTAACCATAGACTCAAAGAAACCGTTCGCACTACTAGTGCAATCCGAACCCTTAACCTCTTACTACTACCAACTAACAAACTGCGTATACTTAAAACTTTCTACCCTCTTATTGTATCTAACCACTTTAATTACCCACAATAACCAATACCTACATCCCTCCCTCCTCCTTCATCGCTTTCCTCTTTTTTCTTTCTTGCTTTTCTTCCTTTCCTCTCTCCCCTTTTTTGCTATCTTTTCTTTCCTTTTCTCCTCTTCCCACCTCCTTTATTTTATTTCATCTATTTATTTATTTATACATATATTTATCTCTCTCTCCACCCTCTCTCTCTTTCTCTCTCTTTCTATCCCTCCCACTATAAACAATTTAATTCTCTTTAACGACATGAAGTCGAAGACATGATGTCTAAGAATCAGGACTGATCAAAGTATCCATCCACCTTTACCCATCCCTCCATCTCCATTTGTCACTCTACTTCCTAACCCTTCTACCCCTCCCCCTCTCTCTCTATACTACTCTGTTTGTCTATATACCTTCTAATTACTCCCCCCCCTCCTCTTTCTCTCTCTATACTAGTAAATTCAACTAAAAAATATGTTTTTCTATATATTAAGAACCTTTTAAGAGTTACTTATTAACTATTTTGAAAATTTGGAGGTGTAAAGCATTTATTATTGAGTGGCTGCGATTTGCAGTATAGCAATATAAGGTTGCACTTACCAATGAAACGGTCGTAAATACCCGGATAAAATCCTTTTTTCAATGCTTACCTGTGTTTTCTCTTCTATCCTAGATATATATATATATATATATCTTTTCAATATAATACACTCTGTATAGCTCTACACCCCGACACAGAAGTGAACATAAACATCGAGTGCTCACCCGGGTGAACCCACAGTAACTCCAAGTTACGCTCCCTAGATATTTAGCTCTTTACTTAGTCGAGCGCTTACCTGGAACACCATGGAATAGTTCTACAACACTTCCTCCCTAAAGGACATACCTATACCTACGGATGATGTATACATGACAGGACTCAACCATACAACCCTAGGACACCGAGACTATCTATTAAAGACCATAAACCGGACTTTCAGTCAAAACTACCGGTCAGACTCATAGCCCCTCTAAATCGGACGTAGGTAGACTTAGCAAATCTATCATGGACCGGATTATACCTGAACTTAGAAATAGAACTAAACTCATCCTCTGGTCATGCACAAAGGAGGTAATCGAGAAGAGGCACGAAAACAAAGAAAAGAATCCCCAGTCACTGAAGAGGTCACAGAATCTGTGACGAAAGAACTTTGACAGTATATGAACAATCACCTGGTGGTGGAACCAACCAACCAACCGGAAATTTGTAAATTCCTAAATTTATAAATTTATTATAATAAATTGAAGTGAAAGCAACTGGTGCGTGTGTTTCTTATTGGCAACATGACCCTCCCAAAGTATCACAATATCGGTTTCAACACACGTTTTCAGATAAAGAATCTTGCTAAACAAATTCAGAAACGAAATATATATACATACATATATATATATACATACATATATATATACATACATATATATATACATATATATATAAATATATATATAACTGAACAAAAAGTGGCGTAAGTCTACGCGACACGCTAAGTTCGGGAACCATGTGCGTTATATATACAAACACTTTCCAGTTTTCTATTTGATTTAGAAGTAGAAGTGAGGAGTATACTAATTTCAACACCCACTGATCAGCCTGGAATTTGGTATTTCTCTTCACAAATAATATTGCGAAACAGTTATATCAAAGACCGTCTGGGTGATGGTAGTTACCACCATACTGGTTTGTATTTATTTTTCTTAATTTGTTCTTAAATTGAGTCCAGCAAACCCTATTGTCTGTAGTTAGTATTTATTTCATCTTAGCGATTTTGGTCCATTACGATTTGAACACACATATATATAAATCTGTGTTCGTTTTTTCTTTTTTGTTCAGATATATACGGCTCGGAAAAGTCTTCTTCCTAGAGCTAATTTACTGTAATGAGACTATTTTGAGTTTCAAAACACGCTTTTGATATATATATATATATATATATATATATTCTTATTATTCTTATTATTATTAAGATGTCTATTTGCAAAATCACAAATGTAACCTCAGACACATACATGTTAATGCACGTATACCCGCATAGGGATTTTTATAGTAATATACGGTGTCTGCCCATGTTTATTTGATCTGTTTTTATATTGCACATACTGAATACTCGCCTTGGCTTAGACATGTTAGGTAATGGAAAGCAAGGGCGTTGAATAACATAAGATAGCTTTCACCACCGGAGTATTAAAATCGTAAATGATATGCTACAAACACGAAACTTTTAATTTAGTCTGCAGTTTATTGACATTTTATTTTTTCTTACCTCTCATGAATTTGCTTTATGTTTTCAGTATGTACAGAGAAGTACACAGCCTAAAGTATTTCTAAATCGTTTCAGTCGTTTGAATTTAAAATAACAGAATATATACCTTCTCCAATTTAGTGAGGTTTTTGCCTAACAGTTATTAATGTTATTTTTTATTATTAAAATTATTACAATTACGCTGTATAAAATAAAGCACCAGTAATGTACTGAGGTCGATTTAATCAACTTCACCCCCCCACCATTACTGGCCTTGTCCCTATACTATAAATCATTATCAAAATTAATACAATTATTAGGGTGGTGTATTTGCAGAATCGGTAGAACCTCGGACAAGCTTCGCAGCATAGAGTAACAGGCCCTTTACGTTATGAGTTCAAAACCCGCCGAGGTTAGCTTTGCCTTTCATCCATAAGGGGTCGATAAAATAAAGCATCAGCGATTCACTGGAGTCGATTTAATCAATTTTCTCCTTCCCCAAATTGCTGGCCCTGTACCTATAATAGAAATTATTATTATAATTATTATCTTGGAAGCATACATTAAAATATTGAAAGTAGGCAAATACTGCAAACAGTCTAATTACAAGCCCTACTATTGCTACTTTCAGGAACGTGTCTATGTTGCTCTTTACAGGTAATCTGATAGTTTTATTGAATAGATGTTGTTGAGTATCATAGAATTTGTCTCAATATAAAATGTGCTGAAAGTTATATACTGTAACTGCCGTAATGTTTTTAATTTCACAGCAAAGCCACTATAGTTTCTAAGCTTTTAACTTATAATAGTCATTTTGTATCGTGTTGATTATAAATAGCAACACTATTATATGTGATATGGTAATTGGTGTATTAAATTGTGGAATATGAGTTTAAGTATTGATTCATAATCTCAAAGGACAAATAAATGTCGTAAAGCCATGAGTAAGAGGAAATAGTTTTATTGGCTGCGAGGAGGCAGGTTAAAGTTTTTCTGGGGAGAAAAACAATGACCTATATGCAGTAAACAAAGTTGTATATTTTGTGTTTGCTAAGAGCTAAATAATAAGACAGCAATCTGTGCCGGGTCGAACTTTTAGATCAGGCATATACAGCCTTTTTCGAGAATTGGGCCGCATGAGATATGATTCATCATCAGGCGGGCCGCAAATGCTAATTTACGTTCATGCCCACATTAAAAAAAGGGTGGTAACTTAGGTTGTTTTGATTTCTTTCTTCAGAATTCGTACACATTGTTTTCCTCGATCGTAAAAATGATATTAAGATAAATTACGACTAAAAAGTTGGGGTAAAAAAATCAGAAAGATTTCACTTAGGTGACTTAGGTGAGTCACTCAGAAAGCTTCGCGGGCCGCAGGATGCATATGACTGGTTTAAACACAGCTCTAGAAGTAAGAAGTTAGTATTAGTGAAATTTAAAAATTGTCAGTTTCCAGAAGAGTGTAAAAATGTGAGAGCCTATAGATGAATGTTGGCTACGTTGTCAAGTGATGAGGGAGAAATGAGATATAACATTTAGAATACAAAGCAATATGAATATAGCAGGGAGTAAATTAGAAGGAATGCAAAGAATATAAGAGATTTATTTTTACATGATAATGAAATATGAAGTTTTGAACATTGAGTTCACTATCATAAAATTTTGATCTCAAATCCCGGACCTGGCAGTGCATTGTGTTCTTCAGCAAAACACATTATTTCACGTTGCTCCAGTTCACTCGGAAATGAGTTACGACGTCACTAGTGCGAATAAAGTGTCTGTCTTCAGTCTTTTCAACCTGGTCCACCACATAACCTTTTTCGCTATAGCTATCAGATAGAGGAAAATTGCCTGCCCTTCCCGGCCAAAAGAAGGCGGCAGGATTATCTACACTATGGACTCGGTCAATAGCCGGATCTGTTCTACGCGCGACAACAGCTGGTCGATATAACTCCACACGTCAGCAATGTACGGAGAGTGGACGAGTGGGTGCAGAATGGTTTCGTTGCTCTGAATGCATCTCGGGCAGGTCTGTCTGACAGTATTTCAGAGTTTATCTCGAACCTGCAGTATCCCCCCGATAGCACTGCCAAGCGAGTGATTTATGGAAGTTACCCATAGGCCTCAGCTCGAAAGTCCTGGTCGTCACACTTATATACATTTATCGACGCCCAGAGCCTCTTGGAAAGCGTCGTAGAACTTGCGCACAAATAATCCTCTATTGAAGTCGAGAGTGAAAATTCCACTGACTGCATTCTCCACCTGGTAGTGAACGCCTGGCACATTCCAGATGCCAGGCACCCAATCTCCCTCCCTTCTTGACCCAGAACTGCAGGTCGGACAAAGAGTCGAGCTGCGGAAAGTCCTCCGCATAGAGGGTTCTGGCAGCAGATGGACCGCTTCACCAACGGAACCTGTCACCTTCACAATAAATTGAAGAGGAGTCGCTCCAATTTGGCAAGGTGTGAACGGGGGAAAGGCACGATGGTCAAGTGGTTGTAGTTGACGGACGCGATGTACGCGCTTGCCACCTCAGACCGACCTTTCAGACACAGCTGAATCTCGGCTTTTTTCTGGGTAAGAGGGGCTAGCCTGATCGTAATATCGTCCCAATTCTTATCCACCTGGAGGTTTAGTCCAAGCCAAATCCCGAACAACTTTAGCGGTCCGTCCGTACAACGACCGACCGTTGCTGTTGGACGTCATGGATTAGACTCTTCAGGTGCCGAGCTACACGCCAACCGACATTTCCGCGTTTAGTTTCGCTCCTGTCAACCTTTCATATTCTTTCAAGGAGGTGCCGACCACCTCGATTTCACGTTGATATCGTCCCCGTATATCGACACAGCCTTTGAGTGTCCCGGTTCAAGCAGAATGCCCTGCAACAGCCGCAATTTCCGCAGTAAAGGCTCGAGAGTCAATAGGTACATAAGCGAGGAGAGAGGCATCCTTGACAGGCCGGTTAGGAGATCTGAAACGGTTCCGGAAGATGGCTGTTAATTTTAACCACCGAGCAGATGGCGCTGTGCATCGCAGCGATCCAGCCCTGAAGACAGAACCGAAAACAGCTGCCTTGAGGACAGCCTCGAAGTATCATCGATCGTCGATCTATCGAATGCTTTCCATTGATCTAAATTGAACAGAGCCCCACCAAAGCCACATTTCCACCCTACCCACACTATGATGAATCACATGAGTTGCAGGTTGTCGTGTATGGACCTGGTCAGAGATTGTGCAAGTTTGCCCCCCCCCCCCCTTCAAATATTCGACGACAAACGCCAACCTCTTTGCTAATACCTTGATCAAAATTTAAACTCAGTTTTCAGTGGAGTTATGGGTCTTTCTTCATCAGCGTCACTACGCCCCAGATCACGGAACTGGGAATACTCCCGTTCTGTAACCAGTTACAGTAGAGTGCTCGAGGAGATCGGAGAACATGTCTAGCGTATCTAAGTAAAGCTCGTAGGGCAGAAGATGAAAATTGGGTGAATTGCACCTCATGCAGCCGAATAAGGCATCCCGAATCGCGGGTGAAGCTACCGGCCTTTCTCAGTGCTCAGCATAGGCTATCGAGAGATGTGGTAAACCGTCAAGGTAGGGATTGAAGTCCGCCAGCGTCTCCAAATCGCCACTCCTCAAGAACAACAGAGAAAAGTACTGGCGAAAGTGCTCACATATCTGTCTGTAATCGTTCAGCTCCCGTCCGTCTCGGTCCATCAACGACCGAATGCGGTTTTGTAACCACGCTGCGCCTCTACCACGCGGTCCCAACCAACTGCTTGGGTTCCCTCGTTTCTTAGAGCAAGTGCTTTAGCTCTGAAAATACAACCTTCGTGTTTCACATTGAAGAAATAGTCTAATGCTATTTACACCGTTAGCACGCCAGCTCCCCGCTCCTTTCTATATTCATCTAACGCTACTTCCTTGCTAAAATTGAGTTCACTATCATAAAATTGTGAGCTCGAACCCCACACCAGGCGGTGTATTGTGTTCTTGAGAAAAACACTTTATTTTACGTTGCTCCAGTTCAGTCAGATGGAGAAATGATTTACGACGTCACTAGAGCCAAGAAAAGTGTCGGTCTTCAGTCCTTTCAACCTGGTCCACCACACAACCTCTTTCGCTATCGCCACCAAACAGAGGAAAATTGCTCTAATCTCTCTTTTGAGAGAATCCCACTCACTCATCACCTGTTGTTGAGCGACCTCTCCTGTTAACTTTTGTGCTTCACTAGATTATTGACCCTGTCCCTGTAAGCATTACGTGCCGGAATTGAGATGTTCAGCTTCCAGTAACCAGGTCCTAACCTACGCGTCTCATCTAGGTTGACCATACAGATCACAAACTTGTGATCTGAATAGAGGGCTGTTTGAAAATGTGGACAGCCTACACTATTATTATCTATTGTCCTTATGAAAAGCCTTAATGACCCTATGCGGTTGGTCCAGACCCCCACTAGCGCATATGGGGGAATCTAGTCGGTACCTGTCAGACAGTGGGAACTGGCTGATCAGGTACGTTTTTGCACACCCCTCCGTTCAAATCAACTACTCCCACACAATTTCACCCTGCGTTTATGAAGCCGTTCCGGTCTCACGTTAACCGTAAAGGGCGAGACGTTCACAGAAAGGCTTGCTGACGCCTAAAGAATCCGGCCGTCCGGCTCCAGCTGGGGCGTTGTGGCCACCTGTTTAAAGGCAACACCTTCGCTATTGTTCATGTCCTGGACTACCAACGTACCGTCCGGGTCTCTGAAGATCGACCTTACCTCGAGATCGAGGCCTTTCATAAACAGCACTGCCACCCACTTACCATTCTCGGGTAACTAAGAGATGCAAATATGTGAAAGTTGTCGAAGACGGGGGATAGTGCGCGCGTGTCGAAAATCCAGGTCCCACTGACAGCAGTCATATCTATATCTAGCGACCTGAGGTCGTTAAACAGTCGACCCTGCTTCTAGGACGACCCCAGGCCATGTACATTTAAACATCCTATACTTTTTATTGCCATGTTGGCAGGCTAAAGCAGAGAGAGGAAATGTTTACTTACCTCCCGGCGGCCTATGTAGGTCGGGTGGTTTGGCCTCTATTTGTAGTTGAATGGAGAACCCTTTTAAAAGCCTACTCTAGGTGTTTACAATAGGGGGTGCACGTCGTAGGGGAATCTCACTCTAATGTTATTTTACGTTTCTAGTGGAATCCGTACCATCAAAAGTTTTGGGGGCATTTTGAAGGTGCAGGTGCCGAAAATCTTCCCCTTTTTTCTCAATGTTTTGGCTTTGTGTTGCGAGAGCCATTATATCCCGCCGAGGTTTACTTTGCCTTTCATCCTTACGGGATCGATAAAATAAAGTACCAGTAATGCACTGGTTAATTGCTGACCTTGTGCCTAAAGTAGAAACAATTATTCCTTGTTAAATTTTCTCAGCAACACGAAGGTCTATGTTTCCGTCTTTCTCTTTTTGTGTATGTTTTCGATTATATTTTTGCGGTTGTGTCGGTGTTGTTGTGTTGTTCATTGTGTTTTTACTGATGGTTGTGGCATTGGTGTTGTTGCAAGTGTGTCTGTGTTTGGTGTGGATATTTCTCTGCGCTTGTTGAAGCGTGTGAAGATATATTTTTCCTTTTGTGTTTTCGTTTTTGGTTCTTGTGTTTTTGGGGTTCCCTCTCAATTTTTTCTGAAATGTCCATTCCATAATAAACAATGTTTCGCGGCGAAAGATTGTTGTTGTTGTTGCTGTTGCTGTTGTTGTTGTTGTTATAAATGATGTTGCTGTTGATGAGATTGATGCTGTTGCTGCTGGTACGGTGCCATTTCGGCTGCTGCTGTTGTTTCCGCTGCTGGTATAATGGCATTGTTGATGCTGCTGCTGTGCTGTTGATGATGATGATACTGTTGTTGCTGCTACTGCTTTTGTAGTTGCGGTTGGTAGTGGCTCAACGTCTGAAATGTCGAAAAGATGCACACTTTTCTCATGTGAAATTGTTGTGCTCTGGCAGAAGAAAGGGGAGGGCGTGTTTTACCTCCATATTTCGTTTTGGACATTTCGAAAACATTTGGGAGCTTTTCAAAGAACAAAATACAATATTTTGGCAAATATGTTAGAATCAATAAGCCCTACCAAAAATATATTTTCTTTATGTATTGTCCCTTCTTTATTAAACACTGGAACCTCGAGCGAAATATGTAACAAGTTGAAAAGTAGCCACAACATAACGCAGAGAGTTTATAACCCAAAATAAAAAAAGAATTTAAAAAATGAAAGGAAGAAAAAATAAACAAACAACAACAAAAGGAATAATGAGGCATGGAAGTAACATATAATTTGTTGATTATATTACATATGGTTTTATTATAAAAATAACGAAATGTAGATCAAGGAATCATAGATGTACTCATGTTAGTTCTTTGAACTTAAGAACAAAGTGGTACGAAGACCGATGCGCGGAAAAAGGTACACATTTTGAAGCTCAAAGCCCGATACCCAACAAAAAGAAGATTCTAAATTATGCATGAGCAACCTTTATCGAGAAGCGAGCCGAATGAGATATTGCTCATCATCGGGCGGTAATTTACATTCGTGCCCACATTAAAAAAAGGGTGGTAACTCAGGTTGTTTTGATTTTTTTCTTCAAAATTCGTACACGTTTTCCCTGATCGTAAAACTGATAGAAAAATAAATTACGACTGAAAATTTGGAGTAAAAAAATCAGAAAGATTTCACTTAGGTGACTTAACGGGCCATTCAGGAAGCTTCGCGGGCCGCACGTTATCCATGACTTCTGTAAATGATGGGCTGAACAATACTCCCCAAGTGCCACACATAAAATCAAATTGACACAAATGGACACGGGAAGAATATGCTTCGATTCTACATGCATAATTTACGGAAACACTAGACCCTAAAAAGGAAAACACAACCACACCCACATATAAAATTTGGCATAAAAAGAACCCACTCTCTGATTTAAAACTCGACCGAAACAAACTATCAATATTAAGAAGATACATATGAAAAAAAAAAAATAATAATAACAAACAAAAAAAAATATCAAACACGGAAATAGAGCACCTAATAGATAAAAATACACAAGGAAAACACAAATAACAAACACAAAAAAGCTAATGAACGTAAATCTATATCGACAGTATATCGACAAGATCCCAGACCTCATTCGCTTAACGAATGAGAGGGGCTCATCAAATCTGATGAGCCCCACACCATTGATCTTTCCAATTGCTAATATCTGTCGGTCGCAAATCCAGGCAGAACAAGTAACGCGATTTGAAGAATCTTGCTCAAGGACATAAAGCATCGGTTAATCCGGCAATGAAAATCACAACCTCATGATTGCGAGTCCAATTCTCTAACCACTCAGCCACGTGCTTTCCCTCGTAAATATATTGAGAATCTAAAACATGAAAGAAGAAAAAAAAAGGAACAATATATCCAAAACAAATAAAGTTAACAAAGCACAATAAACCACAACACCAAAAGATGTACAGTGTATGAACCAGCAAAGACTGATTCAGGACAACAGACCAACAATACAATTGAAAGGAAACATGAGAAAGGGATAGAAAAATCCTAATGACAAAACTCAAGACTACAATAGGATAAAGCTGGAAATAATTCAAGAACTTCAAACAATAAGAGATCGCCTAATGGACCAAACAATATACCTCCGAATAATAAAAATTAATAATAAAACAACAGTTATACAAAACGTTAATCTAGTCATCACAGACTTAATGAACATGAATAAAAACATAAGTATCCCAACGCTAAATAATATAATATATGCAACAGCCGCTGTTGTTACAAAAGAACGATCTATACGAGTAAGATAAACGAAACCCACACAAGTATGGAGATCAAAGATACAAAAAAAAAAAAAAAAAGACCTTTTAACCTTAAATGAAATAGGAATATAAAAACAACTATACCAGGATTAGAAAATAAAATAAAGACAATAAGGAAATATAACATAACAGAAAAGGAAATCTCGGAGACTAAGGAAAGCCGAAAGTAACAAATACTGGCAAAGGCTGCAAGAATCAGAAGACATGGAAAGCGCCAATATATGTGTGTGCTAGGTATTTCCGTAGAAAGTTAAAGGAAAGAAGAGTGCTCTATATGAGGTACAGAGCTATTTAATTACATAATAAACAACACAATATAATATAATTATTCCAAGAAACAAGA
>OZ024745.1:119539286-119614286 GCA_964016885.1 Eledone cirrhosa
ATTTTCCTACCTTTACATATATAACTATATATTCACGTGAAGGTATATATCTATGTATATGCATGTAACACACACATATACATAGGGTAGTGAGGCGGCGTTACACTACGTGATAAGGTATTACGTATATGGTATCAGACGGAGTATCAATATTCAAAAAATGAAGAGAGACGTTATCACATATTTAATATCAGTTTGTTTTATTTCATCACACACGTTATGTACATTTCAAAAGCATCAACAGCTGATTATGCAAAAGTTATCCGATTTGTTGTCGTCATACATGTATTTAATTCTAGATCTAAATAAAGGTGTTTTTTTAGTTTTTGATCCGCTTGCCATCAAACAGATGTTGATATTTACGTATCAGACAAGTATATGCTATATGAACGCCAGCACTGGCAAGAGAGGTGAAAGGGGAATTAGAGTTACGATAGTGGTAGTCGTAGTTGGTGAACGTAGGTCAGTGTACTAAAGGAGTCAGTCTATTCAATCTACGGTCAATTGCTCTGGTTCTTAAATTGTTATAAATCAGTTCATTAATGTATTATTTTATCATATTTTTATAAAATAGCTCTCAACGGGTAACGGCGGTCATCTTACTTCGATCTCTATTATGTTGGTGTCAGTCAGTCTATGGGACATGATTATCTATCTACGCTCATGTACAGAAGAGAAGTGAGGGTGTGCTTAAGGAGGTAGATAGATAGAGGAAAGAGAATGATGACCGGAAAGAAAAAGGAAGAAATTACATGTTAGTAAAGGTGAAGATGAAAGTTTAGATGCTATGGGAATATTAATTCGGGTCTGTAAGGTGGATGGGATATTAATTATGGGAGTGTGGTGATACCAGCAGTTAGAGCAATTATCTAGAGAAAATGGAAAGGCTCGGCGTACATTGGGATATATAACCCAGTGGAGCTACACATCAAAGTATTTGGGATGTCTTGTTCACATTGATGGGGGGGGGGGGGTCTTTCAAAATGTATAAGCTATAATCAATAAGTTAACCAAGGAGTTTTAGAAACTTTTTTTATATTTTGTGTCTATATGTCTTTAAAAATGCGGTGGGATGATTGATTATGTGTGGTCCGTCCTCTAGAATACCCATTGCTTCTGTAGAGCATAGATCAGAGCCACTCGTAAACGGTCGTCCCACATACGAGTGTGGTTGTAAACGTTGACCATGACAATGAATGTTGTATTCCATCCTTCTTAGACCTTGATATAGACTCGGATCGTGTCGGGATTTCCCGCTTTTCTATTCTATTAAACGGGTGGTGAGGGTTGTAGCACGCGTTCTTAAACTTGGCCGCATCAAACCTATATACCTATAATTTCTGTCGCTAGTAGTAAACCTGCACCCTTATACTATCTTTCTTCGAAAGTGTAGGCGAGTTTTCGGGATTTCTGCAGTTTATCGCTATTGGCTGTATGCCTTCTGTTGGAATTCTGACCATTATGGGGGTTAAACTCTACGTCAAAATTAATTCGTGTCAGTTACAAAGTTCCTTACTATTTTTATCTAGGGCTATAATGCTCTAATGCCAGCAGGTTTAGATTGTGTTTTCGTTCTAATTTTCTTTTATTGGCCTTGGTTATGTTTTGCGCAAGATTTATCGTAGTGAAGTACGATAACTTAACAGTATGTCCATTAAGAATTATATTGTGCTTATGGGATTTGTGGAAACATTTAGCAGTGGGAAAAAAACGGACAATGTCAGTTTTATAACAGCGAAATGTGATGGGATATACCATCCGATATTACGTGTGGGGGTTTTGTTACGTTGTTGTTTTGTCATTATAGTTTATGTTGCTAGAGGGGGAGGCTTCCTTATAGTGTAGATATGCTCTGGAAGCTGCAGAGGATGCGTTTGATCTCTCGTTGTGACAGGTGATAGTGGGATTATTATATACACCTATGCTTGAACCCACGTCTAGGCAGTGGGGTTATTGTATTTAGAAGTTGTTGTGTTGGTGCCATTCACATCTCGTTCAACAGTGTGTTGGTGTTTCGATGTGTGGTTGGGGCATTGTATACCCTGGGCCACGGCCCTAAGTTGTATGTGTAGTCTATTGTTGGTTCTCTGGATTTGATCTCTTAGTTTTTTCTGTTCATCTGGTTTGTTGTACTCTTATTGTTATTTCTCCTATTGTCAGAGGGGTGGCCTCTATTACTGTCATTATACTCTAGCTTGCGTATCCCCTGCTTGTCAAGATGTTCTATACTGTCCCTACATGAATTGGTTATGCCTATATCAATGTCATCAGTGGTATTTCTGTTTTGGTCATGAGCTATTGGTTTAGTATCTTACGTTTATATGCAAATTAATTATCGCTATAACAATCCATTTTTGACTAAAGTATTTAGATTTATGTACTCTTAAACACGTGTGCCTTCGCATAAAATAATTCTCACCTAATTACCTCAAGTAAAATGCTCATATAAAAAGCAATGTATATTTATTATAGAAATAAATAGACAAGGTTTTCATCGCCATGGTTGCTGTTACAAAAGGTAGCATTAACAAACATACAAACATTCGATGACAGTCACCCACGAATGCACTGGCAATACCTACATACACACATATCTAGAACAGAAAAGCACAAATATACAGATATATATATAGGATAACAGTTATTTATAAACATACGTACTGACAATATGTACAGAACAATACACTTCTTTAATTCCCTTCTTCCTCATCCGTTCTTCTATCTCCATATTCCTTTCCATTCTCTCTCTCACCCACTTTCATCCCTCCTCAACTCATGACACAACTCTCTCATTCCATTTGTCTTCGCAACATTCAACGCTGGTTTTTTATTCCCATTATCTTCTGCATTTCATTGCTTGTCTTTTTCTCTTTGAGCAATACTTCTCTCAGCCGGCAAAGCCTTCTAATTTCTTCTCTTTCCACGCTTCTCTGCTGCTTCATGTCTCGCTCGATAAATCATGACAATTCTTACACACATCATACACCATTTTCTTTAGTTTCAATGACATTCCTCTCCTCATTAACACACTACTCATTTCCCACAGCTGTCCCCAAGCTCTCTACAAGATCTTCATAGACAAAAATTAAAAGACACAATAAACGAACACACTTATATATCAAAATAAATATAGTGTCCGTAATTCGAATTGACATTTAGGCATATAAAAGTTAAATTAAAAAAGCTGATTTTCTCATTATTAAGCTTGTATTTGCAAGATAACATTAAAAAAAATTTAGAAACATTTTGAAAAATTTAAACACATTAAATCAAACAGTTTTGTATTGCAGAACCAATTTCAAGTGTTTTAGTATCAAAGTAGTAACATCTTTTCAACTTATATTGTGCTGCCATTGAAGGTTAGAGTTCAAAATTCATCAGTTAAATTACACTTATGTTTCTACGATATATTTTATCAAATATTAATAATGCTAAAAATGATAAATGGTAAATAAGTTACTTACATCTTAGAAGCCTGTAAACCTTGTGAGAAATCCCTTGCTCCGTTTTAAAATAACAAAACAGAAAGAGACAGGAGATGAAAAGAGAGATTGTTGGAAAATAGCAGAAACTAAAGAAACATGAAAAGATTTCATATTTTTTTTAATTTCTTCAAATACATCATTCCACTACCAGGTCATGTGGTCAAACCACGGAGATATTGAAGGTAATTTTGTATAAACACACAAATATGTATGTGTAATAATAATAATGATGATAATAATAAAATTAGGATAATTGACAACGGAAAACAAGATAAACGAAAACGAGGCAGAACGAATAAAACTTTTGATGGGGAAACCTGTTTTTTTCTTTTTTAATAAAAATAAAACAATGGCAAACAGCGACAACCAAAAGCCACAGAACTCCAAGGTCTTCAGCTGTTGAGATCGACTTAAGCATTTTTGACCCCTACCATACATATACATCAAACGACATCATTGATATACCTATATATATACATATATATCTATACAGATACACAAGCATACATGTACATACACATGTACACCTCCTCGCTCACGATCACCAAGTGGTGCCGCTATTGTAGAGAAACATTGATGATTTGGCACAAAAGCAACATAAATTACATAGGTTTGGCGTGTGTCGAAAAAGTAAAATTGTTTAAGATCAGGGCTCCTTCCTTGCTATAAAAAGGGATGACTGTTCTTAAAAAGAAGCAATAGTAGCTTCATTTCAAGGGCACTTTTTGGAAAGGTGGCCTGTTTGAAGTAGACGTTCAGGTGAATTTGTTCTCCCAGACCCTCCATAAAACCGTCTCAGCTTTGACTGCATATATGTTGATTATTAGGTATTATTCAAGCTCTAGAACTGGAAATTTAAATATGGTCTCCTATATATGACATTAAATCAATTCTTTGATTTAGATGAGTAATTGTATTGTGATGGGTCAAGTTAAGCAAAGAGTTATACTTGACGTGAAACTGAATTAATAATGAATCTATTACAGTTTGTCTAGAATTGCTAACAGAAAGTTCGTAATACTTTAATGAAGATAGCAAGTAGAGCATTTTTATATGAGTGGTAATAACTGCACAAACCGAGCACTGTATATTTTTGATTTATACATTGAACACATAAATGAACATATGTATGTATTCCCATATAATATAACATTCGATAACTATGTTAAATATATTTAGGGAATGCATTCTTATACAAACATCAAATAATGTAAATGATGTAGCTTTAAGCAGATTTCAACCAGTGAAACTGTTTCCTGAAACAGTGTAGAAGATATTATGTATCGGTTAATATATTAATCTTATATTTTTTTAAAATCCGAAATGAAAAAAAACTTTGGTAAAACGTTGGTATATTAAGTTAGAATCTAACTCCGATGACAACCATTATATTATACTCTAGTTAGGAACAAATCCTCGAATCATACGAATAATTGAAAAAGGTGAACAACATATTCAGAAATATTGTTAGTTATCATGATAAAGCGACACTTTCATTTAGAGTTGTATGATACTTCATAGTTGTTTCTACAGTTCAACTTATGATTTCTAATTAAAAATAAAACGTTAAAGTTGCTGATCAACTCAACTAAATTAATTTATAGATATAAAAGAGCGAAACTTAAAACTGGAATTACGAGGTCTCAATATTTTTATCTTCCATATATGTTTTTCATTATGGACACTGTCTAAAGATTTTTACGTAAGTTAGCTCTCAGATGCCTTGTCATGAAACAATTATAGCATTTATAAGCGTTTTATAGAAATGTCAGTGTCACCTGATATTGTATTTCAGCAATTTCCCTCTGCAACCGATTCTAAGCAATATTTTCTTTACTTCCGAGACTGAAACTGACAGTTGGGGGCATTTCGTATACATAGAAATACATGAACTCAAATTTAACATTCAACGTGGTGTTGCATTTCATTCTATTAAATATTACAGCTTATTGAGTGAAAGAGGTTCAAGTTAAGTAAAGCCTTATAGAAATGTATTTGAAACGCTGATAAACTTAAACGTGTACCTCTAACAAAATAAAATAAAACAGCTTGTAAAATAAGAATGAGATACATAAAATGCGATAACATTAGCGCCATACGTGGTATATTTGATTACAACATTCCATTGATTGAAAACCGATTGAAGATGGCAAATGTGTAACATTGACATAAACGCCGACAATACCAGAACTCCGATTAATAACGCAAAACTGCAGAATCATTAATATCGCATGGTATATCACAAGGCGCATGGCTTAGTGGTTAGAGCATTGGGCTTGCAATCGAACGGTTGTGAGTTCAATTATCGGATCGATTGATGTGTTGTTTCCTTGAGCAAGACACTTTATTTCACGTTGCTCCAGTTTACTCATCTGTAGAAATGAGATGATAGGACTTGGGCACCTATCATTAAATTACCCAAAACACATCCAACGAGATATACCTTGGAGAAGGCCAGCTAAACCTGCATAGGTGTGATCTGTCACACACATGGTATATCACAGTATCTGTTTATATCACTGTTTTAATTACACACACACACACACACACACATATATATATATATATATATATATATATATATATATATATATATATATATATATATAAATTAATAAAATCAATGAATAAAAACAAAGAAACAGTTCCTTGTATTAAAAAATTCATAATTTTACGATCGTTTCTAGGATATATATGTGTGTGTTGGTATGTATATCATATAGATCTATGTAAAAATGTTACAAACTATCAGAAGGAATATACATACCTACACATATATATGCTGTCTTCAGAAATAATGATATGTGTTTATTGAAAAGAACAACAAAGATTTAATATAATAGGTCTGTTTGGGAACAGGTTTGGAATTGACCAATAGAAAAGTAGTAAGTGGTCAAGTTGATAGAATAGTAGTAGTAGAAATTTAATTTAGGGGTAGAGGAATGAAGGCTTTAGTTTTGAATGGAAATAATACTTTTTGTGTCTTAATCCATTGTGTTCTAAATATTCCGAACAGTTCTTTGGTTTACAAGCCTTTTCTCTACTTCCAGTTTGTTTTACATGCTCTAAATCAATAATGATCGTCTTTGCTGACCTCTTTTTGACTAACCAGTAAAATATTACCTGCGGTTTATTAACCTAAATGACATATTTCGTATGCACATGCGTTTCCATGTGTGTATGATATATTCCTCTTGTGACACTAAACTCCGCCAGTTACAGAAGAATTTGACAGAAGAAAGACTGGGAGGAAATATGTAGTGATGTCTCTTATAATGGCTATTAAAACACGAAATTCTGTTCGTCACGAACCTTTTCTTGTGACACTAAACTCCGCCAGTTACAGACTGCGCGGCAACATGTGATATCTCTCTCCACAAAGTTCGATCATCAGCAGCAGAATTCAAAGAGCAAAGATCAAGTCCATTCCATAGGTTGACATTATCAAGCCATCGTTTATGTTGCCGGGCTCTGCTTATCTTACCAGCCATCCTTCCTTGCAGGCATACCCCACTCACACGACGAGTTGATATTTTTATATGGCCGTATAGTTTAAATACTCTTGACTTGACAATTGATGTAATTGATCGTTTAGTAATGCTGAGCAGCTCACTGATACAGATACGTATGATGTATTTATGATCATTTGCTTGCACATATGCGTAGTATATCTATACACGAAGAGCTGCCTTCTTTTTGATTTTCATTCATTATATGATATTCTGTTTCACATTCTCTCTTTCACTTTGATTCCCGTTATCACTCCACATCGTAATGCATATGTGTTCCCTCTGATACACTGTAGCATTTGTCTCTGAACTTTCTCCTCACCCCACTCATCATCAAGCATGTCCTCCCCTTTTCAACCAGCTACGGAGCAGCTTATTACAGACACGCTTCTCAACTGAAATAGTTCAAATATATATTGAACTACACCCATATTGTTACATCACTCGCTTACAATGGCTTTCTTGTTTCTTCTGGGTGTAATATTATATTAATATTTTAATACCCTAAAGACTGACACTCATTATTATTGAGATAATTACTTTTAGTTCTATGCTCATATTCTGTTCATTTATCATTAAATGACGGTGAATTCAAATAATTACTCAAGCAGTGAGTTGTCTGTGTTCAACAACTGGAAGGTCTTTTTTGTCATTCTTGGCAGAGTTTGTTATAAAATAAGTATTAATATCATTCTAGACTCATTTGGCCAGTCATAACCATATCTAAAAAAAATGTATTTTCACACCACATGTAAAAGGTAATCGAATACATAGCTATTGAAGTGGTAGAATAGCACAATCGTTATAATGTTAGACAGTATTTACTTATACTTATACACGTTTTCTGTTAAAATGCCTCTATTTTCAAGTATTATTCAAGTAGTGGTGTGATTTTAATCGACTATAAACTCCTCTGAAATATATGACTAGCAATAAATAACATTATAAGGACGACTGACAGCATTACATGAAGGTCTTTGGAAAACTTGATTACGTTTATTGAGATATTTACCATTATGTACTGAGATTATATTAGTTTTATGATGTTATTATTAATAAGTTCTCTCATAGATGTAAGTGATCGCTTGATTTCCTAATTGTATGTTAGTGGTGAAATGGTTACTGCATAAAAAATCAAACATTACTAGACATAAATATGCTTTGATCAAAAAGCCATAATATGCAAAAGCTAATATAATGTTAACTTCACAGTAAGTATGCAATGCAGCTACATATACCTTTCGTTTGCTTCTCATTACCTCAGCGAAGGATAGGCTAACTGTACTTCCCGATTCAATGATAAGACAAACTCAGAGTTATTTTAGAATATTTTCTGTTTGTTTGCGAACGAAAATATAACTATTTAGAAGTGAAACAATTCGAAGTTGTCACCCACATGAAAAAGAACACGTAATATGAACACACTATTACATAAAGGAAGGGTGCGATCGTCAGTTCGGATCAAAGAAACAAAGTTTCTATTTGTTTTCATTGCTGACTGGATGTGCCGATAGCAACTTCTGGCTGAAGGAAGCGGGATCTGAACTTAAAGCATAGTGATTCGGAACTGAGATCCCAAAGCCTCTCGTTCAAGATTTTAAAAATCCGTGCCCAAAGCTATTAATCTCTGCTTGACTTCTTCTTTAATTGACAAATGCCGGCAAGGATGAGAGAAAAAATTTGACCTCAGCGAGACTTGAACTCGGAGCTCTGTGAACCAGAGCAAACTTCGAGACATTTAATACAATACCCTAAGGATTATGCCAGTTCGTCAACCAAAGGTCTAACTTGGTATAAAAAAGGAAATGAGTTGATAGTTAGATAAGACCAGGTAACTATGTTTCAATTGGTCTTTTTATTGCTGATAAAATCTCCTGGTCTCAACTCTTGGCAGGACGAGGCAGGATTTGAACTCAGAACACAGAACAAGGATCCGATGTCTCAAAATATCCTGTCTTTAACAATTCCGCCAACACAAATTCCGGGATTGCTATGTTATCTACTCCAAGAGGAGGAAAAGCAAAATTGACAGTAGTTAGAAGGAAGCTTGCCTAGTCGCCGACGAGTTGAAATCCTTGAAATGTATGTTAATTAATTAAGTGTGTGTGGCAAGGAGGCGAAGAGGATTAACATACCTCCAATAGCTTCTAGTGTTCTTTTCTTCCTTTGATACCGTAACTCCTGTAGGGTGCCGAAATGACATACGGTGTGTCAAGGACATTTCTTTTAAACCTGGTGGAGCCCAATCCTTTTTAGGTCTGAATCCAGAAAATTTCTCCCAGCGAGGGAGAGATAGCGAATGAAAAAATGGAAGTGAGAAAGAGATATAGAGTAAGAATCGACTCCAGCACTTCATTAGTAAATTTTTATCGACCTTGAATGGATGAAAGGCAAAGTTAATTTCGGTGGCATTTGTACTCAAAGAGCCGAAACGAATAATGCATACCATTTTATCCGACGTCCTAACCCTGTAATCACCGGAAAGACCTTCGGTCGACGTGCAGATACTTCACATTTTCAGATTATTATATTGCCACTCGAAGGTATATTCAATAATCTTATAATTAGTTTTAAAGACTCCATTCAAAGTTCGTAGGTAAATATCAATAAGGAAAAAGGAGTAACTTAAATCAGTAAAATAGTAATAAGATGCAAAGCTTTAGAGTTAGCCCTTCGGCTGGACTGTATAAGACATCAGTTCTATTTCCAAAGGTCAGATTCTAAAATATTAAAGCAACTATAACAACAACAAATGGTCGGATAAAAAACATATGTCACACACATATGCACTAATTGAAATTATATGATACTCAATACTACATATAAGATTACGTCCTTGTAGATTCTGAGGCCGACATAGACTGTAAAAACAGAAACAACAGCGAAGTAAAGGAAACAATATAATTGATGCTAATATAATTGACGCAATATTGTGAATCTAAACTCCGCCAGTTGCAGACTGTGTATCATCATGTGATATTTCTCTCCACAAAGTTCTATCACCAGCAGCAGAATTCAAAGAGCAAAGATCAAGTCCAATCCATAAGTTGAGATTGTCAAGCCATCGTTTTGACTGCCGGCCTCTGCTTCTCTTACCAGCCAACCTCTCTTCCAGGCATAACCTAATCACACCAGTTGATCTTTTTATATAATCGTAAAATTTGAGTACTGTTGACTTGACAATTGATGTAATGCCAATCTCCAACTCACAATCTACAACCAGCAAATTGCTCAAGTTATGGAGTTTGTATATCTCGCTCACAAACTATCATCAAACAACAATGGAATGGTGGCTGCTCAGTACCGCATCGTTATAGGTTGGGCAGCTTTCAACAAGAACAAGGAAGTACTAACATCAAAACGAGTTTCCTATCATTTGAAGGCTAAGATCTCCGATACTTACATTCCACCAGTTGTGTTATATGGTCTTAGTTGTGTTAATTGAACGACAAGGTCACTTCAGAAGCTCTCTACATTCCAGAACCACATCATGAGACTTATGACTGGCAAGCGGCTCAGCGACCGTATCTGTATCAGTGAGCTGCTCAACATTACCAAACTTAGACCAATTGCATCAATTGTCAAGTTTAGAGTATTGAAACTATATACACTACTTCAAAATTTAAATCGTTTTGTGAGTCAGAGTAGTTTTTAGTTATGTCCCTCTATTTCTCACCTTGAATTCTGCCGAGATCGATTTTACTTTCTGCGTCGAACTAATCGATTGTTATCTTCGTGAAAAATGTGTGACACTTATGTCTGTTAAAAATGAATAATACTGTACACATAGGATATGGGAAATAAGTTTGTAAAAATGGTAATGTACCAGACATGCCATGGAGTATATAATATGTAATTTGTAATCAATATTCCCATTCATCGTATTTACCAGTATTCCAGTATTCTCCCTTGCTTAATGAGATTCTTACAATTAATATAAATGAATATAAAAAAGCAATAACTGACTATACAATAATATTTAAATATCTTGTCAATAACCCTTATAAATATACATAAAGCAGTAGAACAAACTGTGCTCATTTTTCTTCTTTTCTAATCTTCTGTTTATAATTCATGCAATTGGTCAAAAATATTCCTACATTTGTTACGTTTATATGGACTTCAATGTCTCATATTGCTTAAGGTTACTCAAGCCATTGTTCGCTCGTTTTTGTGTATTAAAAAAAAAAGCAATTCTTTTCCAAATTTCATACACATACACATTTACACGCACGCGTGCGCACACACACACATATATACATGTGTGTATGTAATGAATGGATCTGTTACTTTTTTTCTTAAAAACACTTTTTTCCGATTCCACCCATCCGTCCCTTCATTCTTTCTAATTTCTCATTCTTTATTCTGATGAAGGACTCGCGTCCGAAACATTAATGCCCTCTTCCTGCTATTTAAAGCGTTAAACAAATATATTTCATCTATATACTGTACCGATTGTGTTGTTATTTCTGTTTACCTTTTACACACACACACACACACACACACGCACACGCACACACACACACACACTCAAATTTATATATATATATATATAAATTTGAGTATGTGTTGCTTGTTTACCGTCTCTTTAGTATGCAGGTTAGAGCACTCAACGAATTGCGCAGGTGAGTCTGTTTACTCCGGAATAATTTAAAACATGAAGTGTAAGTCAACAGGTTAAAATCAACTTCGTTTATTCATATTCGCTGCAATATACATTTCGGTGATAACCATTCTTCAACAAGTATGATCTCACCAGGCAGCTAGAACTTGAACAAAAAAAAAAACAGGAAAACACATGCCGAGTTTCGAAGTGTGGTGTTGTTTTCTCAAAGAACTGGTGGCATATGAATTAGTATGAACGAATTTAAACATCTGAAGAATATACCTTCATCTCATTGGCCAGATACTATCTTAACACTCCAGTAGCAAGTCTATTGAATCTCTTAATACATATATATTATTTATTTATATATATATTATTTATTTATTAATACTACTATTTATTTATTAATACTACTATTTATATATATATTATTTATTTATTTATACTACTGTGCATTGTATTTTTTGTCTGGCCCTTATTCACTCATCCACATATATGTCTGTTTACCAACCTTGTAATTATAAGTAATTATATATTATATTATGTTCATTATTTTATATTGAAGTTGTTATTGTACTATTGATCCTTATTACTTACCGTTGATTTTATGTACCATTATGATATGTTAAATTTTATATATCATGTAAGATGTTTATATTTTTGTACCATCATAATTTTGGGTATTGTACAATTTATATTTTTTTCTCACCTACTCTGTAACTCTATATGAATTGATTTGTTAACTTACATGCCATTATATATTATATATATTATTATATTATTATTATAGTATTATTGTGACATCTATATTGTTTGTGTAAATTAACCGGAGATTATCTATTATATTATATTATATATTATATAATCATATAGTTTATTATATATTATATGTGTTACTTTTAATCATTTCATACTTCATGTATATTAGATATACGTATTATTATTATTTTTATTCCTACTATGCTTATTTATATTTAAACTCTTAACAAGGTTTAATTTGTGCTGTTAATGATGGATATGTGTATTGATGTATATGTATATGTGCGTACGTGTGCGTACATATATATATATGTATATTGTGCCTTTTAATTTTAATTTTTAATTTTAATTTTAATATTGTTACAAGTATATTATATTATATTATATTGTATTATATATAATTCCCGCTCTATATAACCACCTTTGTTTAGCTCTAGGTTTTTTTTGCTTTGGACTATATTTGTAATATGGTTCAAAATGTTATACACCTCCTTAGTGATTTTTATCATATATTTTTACCCATAATCTTCCAATACTTTAGTGTATGTACACTCCATATTCTTCGGAGTTTTCGGCTTGTATTGGCCGATAGTACTTCTTGTGGTTTTGATTGCCCTGATGAGTCCTTAATAGGACGAAACATTGTTGGCTAATAAAGACTTTTGATGTATTGAAGGCTTCTTTGTTTTATTTTCATAATTCGTCGGCTCTGTTTAAATATATTGAGCAATACCTTTTACTGTCATTTCTATAATACGAAGAGGGTGTTTAACTCCAACACGCTCCAGTATTTTAATCCTTATATATATATATATATATATATATATATATATATATATATTTGTGTATAGTGGTAGCTATAGTGGTAGCTATAGTGCTTCCGTAGGCGGTATGCCAAAATTAGCACTCGATATTCATCAGAGTAGAGTGTAGATATTATAAAGAAAACGGACAATCAGCAAATTTGCTCCGGACATAACACCCGTGTCTGAAAGAACCCGCAGAAGTAGAATCAGCCAGATTTACACAAGGACCACGACCCGAGCTACACGCCGGCGAAACATTTGTAACACGAAATAAACTAAGTCTATATATATATATATATATATATATATATATATATATATATATATATATATATATATATATATACATATGTGTTAATTTATCACCTAGACTTTTGAATGCAGGGTAGAGCACTCGACAAAGTACACAAGTGGGTCTGATTATTCCGGAGTATCATGAGAATCATTAAGTACAAGGCCATGGGTTATAATTCCCTTCATTTATTCATAAACGCTGTTATATATATTTGGGTTATAACTGTTATGCAACAGTTATGAACTCATCAGACAGCTAGATTTTGAACAGAACAAAACAGGAAGAGATGAAACATAAATAAAAATTACCTCTTTTGTTCGATTCAAAGATATGCCCTGGGCTGATATTTGGTGTTGCTTTCTGAAAGCCCCGGCAGCATATGTGAGTTGATTAATAATGAAACACTATTTAATTAATTAAGTAAAACAAAACATTGAATTCTTCAGAATTATTAAAATTATGAAAACATTAAATGTCGAACACTATTAACTATGACCTTCTTAGGTCTGGGGCAGTTTGAGAAGTAGCTAACATAATTAAGATTTTCATTTTCTTTATGGTATGTGTAGTAAAGACCAGACGGTCCATACTTGTTTTCTTTTGATTTGTTTGACCAATCCGGTAACTTTATACTCTAGCCAGTTCAAAAACGCCAACGCCAACTATAATATTTTCCCCTCTCATATAATATCTTCTGTATCGAGGATTTTTCCAGGCATATGCTTACCGGCCACGGATCTAACCAGCTCGTCTGACCACCCGCATATCAAATGATATCTATATCTCCTGTGGATTTTATCTAAATAGAGCATGTTTTGACTTATGATATACATTTGAAATACATTGGGAGAGAGAGTAAAAAAATTAGTTTACACCTTAAAAAATGTTGAGATTTTAAATCACATGCCCATTTTAAGTTGACCGCATGAGGTCTATTTTGGGAGTCACAATCTTATACAAATGAAATAAATATGATGCTATAGTGATATATTTTCCATTTATTACTATTATTATTATTATTATTATTATTATTATTATTATAAAAGGGCGGTGGATTGGCAGTATCGGTAGAGGGTCGGACACCATGCTTTCCAGCATAGTTACGTCCCTTTTACGATCTGAGTTCAAATCCCGCCGAGGTTGACTTTGCCTTTCATCCTTACGGGGTCGATAAAATAAAGTACCAGTAATGCACTGGGTAATTGCTGGCCTTGTGCCTAAAGTAGAAACAATTATTATTATTATTATTATTATTATTATTATTATAACACACACACACACACACACACACACACACTCCCCCCCCCCATATATATATATATATATATATATATATATATTAGCATTTATCTTCGACATAGCTGAATACAAATATGTATGTGAATTTCGTATATGTAAAGATATACGGTATGTTTAATAAATAAACATTGTGAAAGCCACAGCTATGAATAAAAGACTGGTGATCAACGCCGGCGAGCGGTGTCCAGCAGATGCAAGGGCGATAATTGTCTGATGGATTTTGAAACAGTTCATCACACTCCCCATTTTCCTGATTTGGACCCACCTGACTATCATCTGTTCCCCAACATAAAAAGACACTTGGCTGGGAACCAATATCGCTGTAATGATGATGTCATGCCTGTTGTTGATGACTATTTTGACCAACATGATGAAAGCTACTTCATCAATGCGATCGAAGCACTGCAACACCGTTAGAAAAATTGTTTGGACCACAAGAGGAACTATGTTGAAACATAAACCTGATTTGGTCCATGAGATTATCTTGGTCAGCCTATGAACGTTTTAGGTGACACCTATATATATATATATATATATGTATGTATTTAATATATTTTATATATATATATATATATATATATATATATGTGTGTAAATATGATAATAATAGGCTGCCCGTTGCAAATGGTTGGGCATATGAAAAAGTAAGTCCTTCATCAGTGACCCTCCAACCGTCCCAGGCATTTCATCGCTTTAAGGGCCATATGCCTCAGGTTGGTGCGAACAACGGCTAAAAAAAGTCGTTGGGACACGTAAACAAAGGGGACGCCAGGGTAACAAACAAAAAGGTTTAAGCAATGGAAAGTGAGAAGAAATAGACAAGTCCCAGATCTCTATGAATATAAACTCGGTGAAATCGTGAACAAGAGACAAAAGACCATCAAACCTGGTTGAAATGTGAGCAAGGAAAGAATTTCGCACAAGTCTGACAGGGGGGAAAAAGGAGAGAAGAAGAAGAAGAAGAAGAAGAAGATAAAGGGGTCTGGTCTACGAATTCGGTAAACATAAGTTTTGTGAAGTCGCAGACGAAAGAGATAGAGAATATATATATATATATACAATATATAAGATCAAAAGATGGTTAAAAGAGTTCCATGTATTTTATTATGCGCATTTCAAAAACAAATATCATCATGCAATAACATTTGCGTTTTCGTCAGATAAAATAGGGAGACATGATATGAAGGTTAAAACACACTTGTGAATAGTGCAGTTTTAAATCAACATATATTGTACTACAATAAAACTCACCTCCTACATATATATATATATATATATATATATATATATAGGAACCAGTAAGACCCCGACAGCTGAGCTCAAGCCGTCGAAACGGCTTGAGCTCTGCCGTCGGGAGTCATACTTTTTCCTATTACCCACTCTACTACCTCAAGTATTGAGTACTTTGGTGCGTTATGGTCCACCTGGTTCCTTACCACATTTCCTTCGTTATATATATATATATATATTTACTGTGCGTAGTACAGCGAATTACTGGTGTCGGTACCAAATCAAGCACTATGTGCACAGGGTGTATATAATAGAAAAAAAACGAGGACGTTACGTTTACATATAAATAATAGTTATTGTGAATCGAACAGTTACGCGCGTTTCGCAAATGATTGGCTCAAGGGAACTCAGGTGATGAGCAGATCGATACTGGCGTCGGGTCCATAACTCCAATGGACACTCACGCACACACACACACACACACACACACACACACACACACACACACACACACACACACACACACACACACACACACACACACACACACACACACACACACACACACACATCACACAAATATATATATATATAGAGAGAGATATTTAATAGAGGGAACAGTTTCAATGTCGGGTTCGATATAAAGATACAAACTTCGTTTGACATCAAGGAGTGTGGTATTTTCTATAAAAATATTAAAATTCATTTCTCAGAAATCGTCGAAAATAAACGAACACCATTATCGAAGAATAATCTTTAAATTGGTTATTGAAAACATTATTGTATCCAGTGGAGACGTTCGATTACATATCCAAAGTTTAGCCTCTTACAACACGCAATATAATTTGAACAATATAATTTAGTATAGTAAATCCTTAATACAAACAGAACTGAATATTTCACATGTGAGTGTATAATATATTACATTGACAGTATCGGTAAAGCGTCAAATAACATGCCGTATTGCATAGAGCTATGGCCCTTTACGTTCTGAATTCAAGTTCCTCCGAGATAAGCTTTGCCTTTCATCATTACAGGGTCGATAAAATAAAGTACCAGTAATGCGCTGGTGTCGATTTAATCGACCTTCCCTTCCTCTTCAAATTGCTGGCCTTGTGCCTAATGTAGAAACAATTATGCACGTGTTATAATTACTGCAATCGACATTATTTTAAATTTCATAGTCTCTTTCCATTTGCTCATTGGACGAAAAACACGTCCTTTGTATGATACAAAATGTGATTAAATTCTCAGTATCAGACTTCCGGTTGCAGAACCCTGACTGCACTAAACTTTCTCAATACTGCATCAGTAAAGCCTGTTGTATCTGACTCGATGGATTTCACACGAGTGTATGTAACCTCACAGAAAAATTACTCATTAATCTTAAAGTAGGTAATAAATCTGTGACTTCCTGTCATTCAGGAAACTAGCGTCCGAATGATGAATATCATTACTTGTAAATAAACTGTTTATAGGTGTGCAATTTTCCATGTGGTAGCGAGCGAATGGTGTAGTATTAAATCACGTGTTTGTAGGCCGTAAGTGTTAGAGAACATCTAGAAATGGAAACATAAATATATACATATAGTATGTACTTCAGGGTGTGAAAATGTATGTAAGTACCTGTGTTTGTATATATACACACACACACACACACACACACACACACACACACACACACACACACACACACACACACACACACACACATATATATATACAGATATATAGTTGTTTCTACTTTTGGCACAAGGGGCCAGAATTACCCAGTACATTACTGGTACTTTATTTTATCGACCCCGTAAGGATGAAAGGCAAAGTTGACCTCGGCGGGATTTGAACTCAGAATGGAAAGGGCCGTAACTCTATGCGTCAAAGCATGACGTCCGACCCTCTACCGATACTGCCAATCCACCGCCCTATATATACATATTTCTTGTAGTAATAAATTTGAAGACTAAAATCCGAAGATCAAATATTTATTATAAATACAGATTAAAGTTTAAGGGTAAGAATCGTTGCCTTCACCCGTTTACGAATTTTCTGAAACTCTTCAGAAACTTAGTTTTTCAGAAGATCAAGTATTAGGGTGAAAGCAAGCAGCGATTCTTTTCTTAATCTTTAATCTGTACATAATATGTGTATATATAAAAATGAATGGACCTGTTATTTTTATCTAAAGACATTTTTTCCACCTCCAGCCCGCCCATCCTCTCAATCTATCTTATTTCTTATTCTTTCTTCTGATGAAGGACTAGCGTCCGAAACGTTAAGACCCTCTTTCTGCTATATCAAGCGTTAACCAAATATATCCCTTCCATATACTGTACCGATTGTGTTGTTATTTCTGTTTACCTTTTACATACATGGCCTCCCAACCCAACACTGGCGTCTGGCTCATCGCAGTTCTATCACTTGCGATTGACACTAAGCTGGACAGTAACTGCTTACGAATCGGTGTTTAGCTGAGGCTTTGCTTCCGGCTCATGAGCCTCGTATATGTCCCTGTGGTTCCACTGTGTTTCTTTCAGTCTACACCGACACTCATGACGTTATAGTGCTTGCTGCTTTCAATGAGATGATTTAGTATGAGCTGGATGGCGGAGCCTTCCTTTCCAAGCTTGTTCCGCGAGCTGTGACACTTTCTCTAACAGCAAACCTGATGCGTTAGGCTACCAACCCAGGCTTCGCTACCCGCCAGGCCGAAGAGGTGAAACTGTCAAAGTATCGACCGCGCTCTCATACATTTGTGAGCCTAGAGCTCTCTTTTTTCAGAGCCTCTGACACTGGTGGGAGGAGAGCAGGAAATTATCCACAATCTGGAAACTTAGCCCTAAATCTTTGTGTGGATTAGACACTGCTAAAGACACTCAATGACCAGGTGGTGATGTTAAGTTGTGCAACGGTTTATGTTATAGGAAACTGTATTACAATTATTGTAATACTCAATAACAGCTTGTAATTTATAGAGGCCAACAATTTATAGGGACTGGCAGTGGTTGTCGATGACCTCGGGGACGGGTGGTATCTGGTTGGACCGTGGTGATCTTCAGTGACTAGAAATATTGATATATAACACGATTGTTCAATCGATATCACACGATTAATTAAACTAACATAAATAATCTATTGCACTAACATGATTATTTAATTAAACATAATTGATTTAAACTAACGATATTAATAAAATAAAAAGATGATTAATCAATTGAAATAAGACTATGAATTAATTAAACTGGAATAACAATTAGTTAAACTGACTTGATAATTAGTTAGTAACATTTCAATATTTATAGATGTACTTGCGTAATTAATTAAACTAACATTAATTATAAGAATTGATATGTCTAATTACTTGAACTAATATGATTGTTCAAACTTCGCTGAAAAAAAACTCATCTCACATATATTGCAGCTATTATATTGGACTCATGCTTATCACAATCATGATTTAGTCGACCACAGAACGAATTATTTTCTTGTCTGATACATAGTTTATTTCTAATCGCTTTTCTCGAACGTGAAGGCGCATGGCTTAGTGGTTAGAGCATTGAGTTTCCAATCGTAAGGTTGTCAGTTCAATTCTGTTCTTGAGCAAGACACTTTATTTCACGTTGTTCCACTTCACTCAGCTGTCGAAATGAGTTGTAACGTCAATGGTGCCAAGCTGTATCGGTCATTGCCTTTCCCTTGGACAACATCGGTGGCGTGGAGAGGGGAGACTGGTATGCATGGGTCACCGCTGCTCTTCCACAAAACAAACCTTGTCTAGGCTAGTAGCTCGGAGGAAAACATTCTAGGTGCAAAAACCATGGTCATTAGTGACCGAGTGGGACCTTAAGTTCTCGAACCTCTACCTACACATATGCATATATATATATATATATATATATGTGTGTGTGTATATATATATAAATATGACAAGTAAGTATGATTTGAAGCAGCGAGTGAGTTTGAAATTACAGATAGAAGCTTTCGCCGTATCTATTTGGCGTACGTCAGTACTCATCTTTTTCCATTTCTCAGAGGGTTCTAAACCCCACTATCAGGCTAAAATTTGTTTAGTAAAATAAAATATGGCTAAAACTTCTGCAACCGGCATTCGCAGTGGCACTTATGCACGCCGGACTACATGCTTGCCCATATCTCCGATCCTAATTAAACCATTTTTCTACCCCATTTGGCTTAGTGATATCACGACATTTTGTAGGACTGAACGAACTACAGTACGTACAAGAGAATGCTTCCGAATGCCTGTAAGTGAATGTTTATTATTAAAAACATTCTCATGTTCAGGAGGTGGTTTTAAAGTATTTGGCAAATTAAAACCAATAAATAACAGGCTCAATGAATCTGACAGGCAACTACACATGTCACGTTTACACAAATTTCTGTATAATGTATAAGTCAATCGGATTCTATTGCTGTAATTGCGATGTATTTTCTTATTTCAAAATAACCGTACCATGTAACTAACTGTATCGAGCAAATGTTCGTTTCGCATGCTCGGCTAATTCCAATATCTACGAATGTTCATAAACTAACGTCAATTGTTGAAATAGTCTTGCTTTCCATCTATTGCATGAGGATGATGGCATAAAAACATAAACAGGAACGCACGCAAAATGAGTACAACTCCATTCATTATTAATAAAGAAATCATTATTAATTATATTATGTATGAGATGACTAGCAATGATAACAAGTATGTAATATACACGCACACACAGACTGACACACACACAGACCAGACACAAACACAAACACACACACAGACTGACACACACACAGACCAGATACAAACACACACACACACGCAGACACAGACACAGACACACCACACAGGCCACCCAGACACACAGCACACACCACACACGCCACATACACACACAACACATGCCACACACACACACACAGCACACACACACACAGCACAGCACACACAAATACACACACACACACACTGACACATACATACATAAACAGTGACACACACACAGACACACACACACACATACACACATATATACATAGCACACACACACACACATACACACTGACACACACAGTGACACACACAGACACATACATACACACAAACATACATGGCACACACACACACACTGATACACACACAGACACGCACACGCACACAGACACACGCAATACACAGACATACATAAACACTGACACACACAAACACACACACAGACAAACACATACAGACAAAGACATCCACACACACTGGCACACACGCACAGACACACTGACACACACACTGACACGGACACACACAAACACATACAGACACACAGAGACACATACACAAACACACATAAACACACAAACACACACATACACACACAGACACACACACACACACAACACACACAGACACACACAGCACACACAAATACACACACATCACACACAAACACAAACACAGACACACAGACACACATACACAAACAAACACATACACACATACACACAGACACAATCATACACACACACAGACACACATACGTACACACGCAGACACAAATACGCACACAATCTCTCTCTTATACACCCATACACACTGAAACGCACTCACACACACACACATATATATGCCTGTGATAATGCGTGTGTGGGTATGTGTGTATATGTGTGTGTGTGTATTAAGACAGCATCCTAGTACAGAAATGACTATAAATATAGTCAATTATTAATAAGTTAGTGTATATTTTGGTTTATATTACTATCGTTTCCTACGTGTGTTTTTACATATTTACTTGAGTGGGTAATAGTAATTATCATTTAATATCTATATATATATATAAACTGTGTGTGTGTGAGTTTGAATCCCTAAAACTTGAGAACCACCCAAGCGACTGTTTTCAAACTTTACACATGTAATACTTATGTTTCAGCGAGTGTTCTGAGAAAGAAATTTCAAATTGTCAATGCCCTAGGGACCACATTAGGCGATTTTGCGATCCCTCTCTATAATTCTTAGTCTTTCTCTTTTTAGATAGATACATACATAGAACGTCGTGCCATGGGAGAAAAGAAATAGCATTTCGCTTCAAGCATAGCTTATACAATATGTATAAATATTTCGTATCTCCAAAGAAATACGGTTTCTATTTCTATTCCTATTTCTTTTCTATTATAAGTGGAGCCAACTTATGCAGCTTCATGTGCAAATGATATTAATCACCTCATTTACACAGACGAGAAAACTATATTTTCTCAGCTGTCTTCTAGTCCAGCAGTCGCAAGCGGTGGGAGTGACCGTCCTGACGATGGCCAGTTAAGACTAAAATGCATAGACAATTGTCCCCCTTGCTTCTGCACGACATCACCAGAGCCCCCCCCCCCCCGCCCCACTGTTTGCATAGCTACGGCTTCCTAAAACCGTATCTCTTTGGAGATGCGAAATATTTATAGATATTGTATAAAGCTATGCTTGATGCGAAATCCTATTTCTTCTCTCTCTCTCTCTCTCTCTCTCTCTATATATATATATATATATATATATATATATATATATATATATATATATAAAATGTGTAACGAAGGAAGTATGGTAAGGAACTAGGTGGACCATAAAGCACCAGAATACTTCATACTTAGGGTAGTAGAGTGGGTAATAAGAAAATGTTCAAGACCGCGACTACAGAGCTCAAGCCGTTTCGAAGGCTATTTCGGGCTACTGCAGAAAGCCGTCGAATGGGCTTGAACTCTGCCGTCGGGGTCTTGAACATTTTCCCATATATATATATATTTATATATTAATAAAAGAAGTTCCTACTTTGTCTGATTTACTCGTTTTATTTACAATCCTTTAAAATTATAATGATATTATAATGAAATAGCATGGTAGAATATTAAGTGTAAAATGTTAATTTATATATATATATAAATATATATATATATATATATATATATATATATATATATATATATATATATATATATATATATATATATATAAGTATGTGTGTGTGTGTGTGTGTGTGTGTGTGTGCGTGTACGTGTATGTGTGTGTATTTATGTATATGATGTTTGCAAATTTCCACGCGTACGATTCTATATATTATATGATCCACGTTAGTGAGATAGACAAGCAGATAGAGGAAATGTTTGGAAAGAGAGGGTAATACTGAAGGGCATATCGAGTGAGAAATGTAAAGCTGATAAATGAAAATGAATTATAGAAACAACGTAAAGCTTTGTGATAAAAACACATTGCCAGAATTGTAAACAGATGAAGAATATTAAAAATAAACAAGAAATATGCGAGGTGTGTGAGGCTAGAAAAGAGAAAGAGAAAAGACAGTTATACAAATATTAGCGGCTGCTTTTAAAGGAAAGATGAAGAAGATATCATACTTCTTAAGCATGATACTGCATCAGTTCGGAAAATGAAGATAGTGGGTACTATGTCGACATGCTACTAAATCATATAAAATAGTTCATACAGTACACCAGATAAGGAATCCGAACGTAACTTCTCATCAAGGAGACCACCAAGATCACGTAATACAGGGCATTTAAAATAATTTGATATCATTTGAGATGAAAATATCCCAGAGACTACAAAGTCTATGGGTGAGTTAGTGTTATAATGATTTCTAGTATAGGCACAAGGCCAGTCATTTTGGGGGAAGGGAAAGTCGATTAAATCGACGCCAGAACATTACTGGTACTTTATTTTATCGACCCCGTAAGGATGAAAGGCAAAGTTAACCTCGGCGGGATATGAACTCAGGCCGTAAATAGCCATACCTCTATACTGCAAAGCATGGTGTCTGACTCTCTACCGATGCTGCCTGTTGAAAGATTTTGAGGAATAAATCTTATGCTACTCAACATTAAGTCTGCACAATTGCGTCGTCCTAGACTTGGTAGTTTCTGAGATATCTACTTTGTATATCAAATGATAACAATGTTTTTAAATACCCAGTATATTAAATTCAAAATACAAATATCAAAATATATACCTTTAAATATAACTTTTTATGGATCAAATCTCTGGAGGTAAAATGAACTAATCTGTGTCATACATTTTTAAGGCTCCTCATTTGGGATTTTACCGTATTACGTGAAAGTATATGTTAATCACTTTTTACTACTGCGGCTTCTGTGTAGAATCTACACTGTAGATGAACCATGATGTAAATGCAATTTATAGTATGAAAATACACTCTTGACAGGTGCAATGTGTTCGAACACGGAAGAGCCGAACTCTCACCGTCATCGCCCCCATCTCTCTTGCCCTCCCCATCTCTGTGTATAGTGAACAATGGGGTCTCACGTGTAGGCCGCCCTACAGCCCCGGCAGAAAGAATGGAGAAGGCGTTTCCCCGGATGATGGTAAGGAAGATGCGCTGGGAGAGCTATTCCATCTCACGAGGCTCACACAGCGCCTATGGTGGTGTGTAGGGAGGTAGCCCTAGGGCAAAGAACACCAGAAGTCTCCACTGCCAAGGGCACGACCGCAAATCTGTCGGAGAGCGATCGGTTCTTGGAGAGTATTACTATATCTACTCTGCACATAAATATGTATTGAGTTCTACCTTAATTAAGGACCGTCTTTGCCCTTAAAATATGTATGCAATATATCTAAGCAACAGGATCAACATTCACAGTTTGCTAGAAAATGTAACAGCAAGAAACGTATATAATTGTTTCTAGTTAAGGAACAAGGTCAGCAATTTTGGGGAAAGGGAAATTCAATTAAATCGACCCAAGTGCATTAGTGGTGTGTTATTTATCGACCCCGTGGGGATGAAAGGCAAAGCTAACCTTGGCGGAATTTGAACTCAGAATATAAAGGGTCGTAACTCTATGCCACAAAGCATGGTGTCCGTCGCTCTACCGATACTGCTAACGTATACGAAGCTATTAGGCAACTTTAAAAAAATAGAAAGTTTCGTGCTCGTAAAACAAGTCACTATGAAACACTATAAAACACGTCACTATGAAACACTATGAAACACGTCACTATGAGACACTATGAAAAACGTCACTATGTATATGAAAGAGTAAAATAATTCAGGCAAATTAACCTTGTATACAAACAAAGTAAAAAAGAAATTCTTGCAGAAATCTCCTCAGAATCTATTAAATGACAGAAATATTTATCAAACCGATGTCCAAATATGTTATGTGTTTTTCTGATTTGAGATATTTGAACATGTACTTGGTAAATGTTAATGTCATCTATGTTATTTAATATATTCTGATACGACCAACATAGAGGCATGTGGCCTAGTGGCAAGGCTGTTGGATTTATGATCATAATGTCATGGGTTCGATTCCTGGGTTGTGTGTTGTGTTCTTGAGCAAAACACTTCATTTCACGTTGCTCCAGTATTCTCAGCTGAAAATGAGTACAAGCAATAGCTGGGGGTTTAACCCTGCAATGGACTAGCGATCTGTCCAGGGGGGCGTCTAGTACCCGCAGTCGCTTCACGCCATGAAACTGGTATAACCACCGTCCAAATGAGCCTTCTGGCTTAAGACAGACTTTAGACTTAGATAAGATCAATACAGCACGAATGAATATTTCAATTGATCAAAATGTGCGTCAATCAATTAAATGATTTAATGCAATGTAAGCCTGGTTATTTTTATTCATATATATTGTTATTTAACCTGATTGCATTTTCGTTGTTGTGGTGGCTTCTGTGGCTTTGTCCCCTTAACCACAGTTTTCAATTTGTCACGCTATCTAGCGTATATTTATTACTCTAAGATGTAACCTATCGATTTATCGATACATTCTTATTGAGTGCTTCGTGCAAATGTGAATTTTGTTCGTGGATGTGGGCTGACCGTCACAACTTCAATTTTTCTAACCTTAAAATCGTATATATATATATATGTGTGTGTGTGTGTGTGTGTGTGTGTGTGTGTGTGTGTGTGTGTGTGTGTGTGTGTGTGTGTAAAAGGTAAACAGAAATAACAAAATAACAACGCAATCGGTACAGTATATGGAAGGTATATATTAGGTTAACGCTTGATATAGCAGGAAGAGGGTCTTAACGTTTCGAACGCTATTCCTTCATCAGAAGAAAGAATGAGAAATAAGATAGATTGAGGTTGACGGGCGGGGTGGATTTGGAAAAAATGTCTTTAGATAAAAATAACACGTCCATACATGTTGAGATCTCTTGGAAAACTGTTGATGATCAGAAAGTGATCACTATTCCCAATTCCTCCGTCTTCGTCGGCTCTGTAGCCAAGACGATGATTTCGAAACCCATTCCCTTCGCATGACTTCCTGCTTCATCCAGCATGGATATCCTCCCACCCTGCTCCAAGCTGCTCTGATGAACGCGGGTGTTGGAAGGGCGGGGTTGAGGTGAGAGATTTCTGGTGCGGTCTGTTTCACGGGCGTGTGTGAGAGCAGCTTGGATCAGAGTGCGGGGATATCCATGCTGGATGAAGCAGGAAGCCATGCGAAGGGAATGGGTTTTGGAAATCGTCCTGGCTACAGAGCCGACGAAGAGGGAGGAATTGAGAATAGGGTATTGAGTGTTTGGTGTGAAGAGGTGAAGTTGAGGTAAGATTGGGAGTCTGTTGATTTAATGAAGATGGAAGTAGAGAGCTCGTGGTGAGGGTTTCTCCATGATCACCTCGCAACGAACATTCCAAAAGACCTGATGGCAGATAACCTCACTTGGCACGGATGCAAAATAGCCGCCGCTGGTCGAGATCGTTGGCGACTACTCACTGCTGGATTTTCCGAAAGGTGTGGAAGACCCTAAGACTAAGATGTAAGGAAAAGAAATTGAAAATGCAACTGGAGTCTTTTAAGAATATTTATTTACTTTAGCGGTTATACAGTTCTTATGACTTTCAAAATTAAAATTTACTGGCAGTATCCGTAGAGCGTCCGGCAACATGCTCCGCAGCAGGGCATTCCGGCCCTCTATGCTCTTAGTTCAAATCCCACCGAAGTTAGCTTTGCCTTTCATCCTTACGATAAACTAAAAAGCACACTAACGCACTGGATTCGATGTAATCTGCTTCCTATTCTACCATAATTGTTAGCCTCATGCCTGATTAAAAAACCAATATTATTTACAATGTCACCTAAGCTGTTGTAAGCTGTTAATAAAGGTGTTTTATTTATACATTTTGTAAATGTGTCTATAACGAAATACTTGGTAACACTTGCACGAGAATGCTACACATTCCAGCTAACAAATAATTTATTATATTTTACTTGTTGTTATTTTTTTTATTTCAGTATCATTTATAATCTATAATTGAATTTATATTTCCATTAATTTTATTATATTTACTCATATTATCAATAATGAACTTACGACTATCTTATTATTCATATTTAAATTTAATCACAAATTTTACTCATAATTTTGTTGATTCATGTATTTTTTTATAATTATTTTATAAATATTTATCATCAATAAGGGATGAGACAGAGCCGGATTTAATGGGGTGCAAGTGGGAAATTACCAGGGCTCCCACAGCGACGAGGGATAATAATTGTATTACCCAAATAATATAAACACGAAATCTAGGAAGGCAACTTTACGGGCTGTTCAAACTACTAGAATACGGCTGCAGATACACATTTCATCTCATATTTAATCGGTTATCTATACACTAATCAAACCATATACTGAGTTCTTCTTTCATAAACGTTTCTCTCTCTCTCTCTCTCTCTCTCTCGCTCTCTCTCTTACACACAAAGCTTCATATTAACTATACTGCATCACACACATAGACACACATATACAAACACAGACACATCACACACATACACACACATACACACACTCACACACACACATAAACACACGCACCCCCCTCACACACACATATATATATATATATATATATAAAATAAGAAGTTGGTGGGACTAGCATAAGGTTTCCCTGCTCGTACCGGTTGCATCACAGCGTACTCATTATGTTAAAATCCCAGAGTAGACACAAAGTTATTTGCCTCAATACAACGCACGTAAATGGGAACCATAAATTTATATCCGTACTCGAGTTTCGGCCACACGTAATGTACCAAGAGATCGTACAGCATGAATAGTCTGCGTTTATTATGCAACAATGCACAATCAGTGCATGTGGATTCGTCAGCCGGTCTCGCCTAAACAATAACCAATCGATCGACAGAATTCGATTCCAGTCCATGTCGCCTGTGGCAATAAATCCGACAGGCGACGCAGTAGTACATTAGTAACTGAAATTCCTACGTGTTATCAAAATACCGTCAACCGATTGACCACTGGTTCAGAAATGTACGTGATGCTAGGATTTGAGATTCTATTTTTTGGCCCCTCCATAATAACTCACCAACATATCTCAAGTCAAACACAAATTAACAATATATATTGGTAGTAGCACTAATATTGTGTTAAGCATAATAAGGTTATATTTGAAAACATATACGTTTCGACACAAGGGACACACCATTATTGCTCTGTAATATCAATATAAACATTCTCGTATTCTCTAGCAGCAATTCAGTCCATCAATCAATTATTTTGTTCAAATTAAACCTGACGTATAGATCTATAAAATATTATAGAAATAGATTTAGTGATCCGTAAGTGATCAGAAAGTGGTGAATTGGCAGAATCATTACAGCCCCAGACAGAATGCCTTTCAGTATTTCTTCAGGCTCTCTGCTCCCTGAGTTCAAATCCCAGCAAGGTTATCTTTACCTTCCATCGTTGCCCCTTTCACCTCAATTGTGCCTCTACTGCTTCATCGAGATTTGAGGCAAGCCAAATACTTAGACTACAAAGACACATTCTTGTCCTGTGGATACAAATGATTTGGCGGAAACATAATCAGTTGAGACACAACTAAATATATATTTTGGAACATTTCTGGAATATTCTTGCTAATCCCATCAGTTCTACATATGGGAAGAAGAAGAAGCAGAAGAAGAAGAAGAAGAATCCCATAAGTGTCTCAAATGGACACATTAAAACTACTTTTAACTTGGTCTTCACAACAAAATTTGGTATTTTTACATTATATGGATTCACAGAGGTACTGAAAATAAACAAAAGGTGTTGGTTCCTATAATTAAACATCTGGTGATGTATTATAATACATTAAGGGAGCATCGCGGTTTCAGAAATAATCGGTCTGCAGTTCAATAGACTTTAAGATTTTAACAGATGAATCAATGTTGGGTCAGCGTGAGCCAAGGATAACAAAAACGTTATGAAGGGCAAATAGACAGATGTATTTTCTCCTTATTTAATCCATAAGTAAAATATCTTAGAAAACAGTATACGGAGAAGTTTGGTTATATATAAATGGGTTCACTTTTAAATGGTAAATAATAGAAGGAATATTCATAAATTAACATTAGTCATTTGATGAAAATTACATTGTCATAGTATGATAGTTTTTATACTCTAAGTCCTATATATATATAGTACATTCTTATTGGAAGTATGGTGATTATAATGATGAGGGTGGGGAAGATATTTAGATGAAAAGTACAGAATGTTGGTAACTTATAATAAATCAACTTATAAAATAGTGTTACAATATGGGGAGGAGAAAGTACAGGAAACAATGATATTCTGAGGCACTAGTTTAAAATACTATATTCTGAAACATAAGAAACAGGAATATAATGTAGATAACTTCTTTCAAGTAGGTACAACGACATAATTGTCCGATGAATCGACACAATACTGGTATTTATTTCGAAACGAGAACATGAGACAGAAAACATGCAAAATGGAACTCGCTAAAAAGTAGCTAGAAGTAATAAATCATATTTTATCAGATGTTATAAAGCTTTGAAAATATATTTTAAACGATGACTGAGACCTTTCTTTGTCGGATAGGGCATACAATTGCCAGCTTGTGTAAATTTATAAAATTGCCATTGTGAGAATTTATAATATGAAAGACTATTTAACACCGCTGAGTAGTCTGCAAGAGCAGACGACTCTAGGGTGTTGAATAGAATAATTTAATTATAGTAAATATCTTCTCATTTACATTTTATTTTACAGATATAAAGCGAAAATTAACAAGTAAACATAACATAAAATGTAATATATTTTATTAAAAGTAATAATCATGATATCCTGTTTCTGATTTTAATCTAAATATCATACAATACACAATTAATGATATTAATTGAAATAAACGCTGAAATTGGTGTTCAGTAGACTAATACAATGCCAGACACTACGTAGGAAGTTTATTATTCCAAGTCCTGAAGGTAAACTGAAGCGTCGCTGGAATACATTGAACATCAGAGTATGATACCTAGTTGAGATTTCCATCTTCTAATTCATATTTGTATAGGGAGTGTACCTCCCCATCCATGTAGAGCTGGAAACCCTTCCCAATATACGCCTGACATCAAGCAAACTTTACTGGGAATCAATGAGGACCCGTCAAGGTGTTAACTTTGATATGAAGAAAGAGTGGTGAAGATCGTGGAATGAGTTCAGATTTGCCAACCAAGACATGGTCAAGGACCCCACATCTAAACAACCCGTCTTTTACTTTCCTTAAAAGCAATGGATGTCCCTTAATGAAATCCGCACAACACCGGCCAGAACATCATCTCCATCGATGGAAAATGAAAGACAGTCCAGCATAGAACTGTGGGGTCCCTGACCAAACAATACTGCATGTTTTTCGGCATTGCCCTGACAGACGCTGTCCCAAATACTTCAATTGACGCCTTAGTGTGGCTTACCCCCCCCCCCTCTCTCTCTATCTATCTATCTCTAACCATTGTGTATATGTCATACAAAGAGAAGACCAGAAGTTAAAGAATAATTTTTATCCCTGTGTATATGGATATATATATGTAAATATAGTGACAAAACATAAGTCAATTGCATGAACTCATAATCCTTTATTTACTGCTATATATAATGATATATATATATATATATATATATATAAGGAATTACCCCTTGAAAAGTTCGGCTATTTATTTACCACGCTAAAGATTCTAATTTAGTCCAGAAATAGCCATCGAAACGGGTGTGAGGCCCGCGAGTTGGAGTGGCTTTTCCAGACCATCTCCCTTGACGTCCTCCGGGGAAACGCCTTCTCCATTCTGTCCGCCGGGGCTGTGGGTGGGCCCCATCGCGTACCGTTGTAGTTGTTGTAGAAGAAACAGGAAGACAACAACTGGAAAGTTTGATGTTCTACTTCATCATTTACTTCTGCATTGAAATAGAGAATCCTTATAATTTGCTGTATAGAATTCACTTTCAACGCTTGACCGGCTCCACCTACTCTCTCATTGTTCTACAGGCAAGTTCAGCCACCCCCACCTCTCACCCACTGCCATGATGGAATTAATTGCGTTTACAAGAAAATTTGACCAATCATCTAGACAACTACAATCTTTCCATATAAGGAATTACCCCTTCAAAAGTTCGGTTATTTATTTACTACGATAAAAATTCTAATTTAGTTCAGAAATAGCCGCCAAAACGGCTCGAGCTCTGCCAATGGGGTCATGCATTTTCCTATATATATATAAAGATTTACATATACACAAACTAGACAAAGTCATAGATATATATGTTTTTGAATCATTTGATAAGATATATACACCATTTCCTCTCCCAATTAGCATAATCAACCACACAAAAAAACAATTAAACCAGGCTATAAGATTAAAAGGCACCTATAAAGAAATAATAGATAAATAAACGACACCCATCTATTCGCGATCAGAAAAATCTTCGTCCAAGTGAGTTTGTTTCCTGATGATTTCGAAGCTCGAGAATTTATCCTTGATCGGATAATTCCAAAAGCGAATGAAACCCCAAGGGGTAGAAACGTAATCCTGGTATCTTTATATACATTTTTTCTTCTAACTTTAATTTTATACCTAATTGTGTATGGTTCACGATATATTTAATCGATTTCCACGTGCTATTGAAATGCTGGGCAAATATTCTATAGCTGTTGATCGCGAATAGATGGCTGTCGTTTATTTATGTATTATTTCTTTATAGGTGCCTTTTAATCTTATAGCCTGGTTTAATTGGTTTTTTTTGTGGTTGATTATGCTAATTGGGAGAGGAAATTGTGTATATATCTTATCAAATGATTCTATGGGTATAATTTATAGTATATTGCTCTGATTATTTGATTTATTAATTCATCATTGAGCCACATCGTGAATGGTTGCCAAAAACATATATATCTATGACTTTCTCTAGTTTATGTATATGTATATCTTTATATTTGATAATCTCCCATAAGATTGAAGTGCAATTTAGGCAATATTAGGCTGCGCTTTCTAGCAACCAGCCCACTCGCCGTAAGGCACTAATCACATTCTTTCTGACTTGACCACTGCCACGTCACAGTTCTTAGCCATTTTGAATTCGTTTCTGGCGGGGATCATTTAAGAAAAATCTTCGTCCAAGTGAGTTTGTTTCCTGATGATTTCGAAGCTCGAGAATTTATCCTTGATCGGATATTTCCAAAAGCGAATGAAACCCTAAATATTCTATAGCTGTTGATCGCGAATAGATGGCTGTCGTTTATTTATCTATTATTTCTTTATAGGTGCCTTTTAATCTTATATCCTGGTTTAATTGGTTTTTTGTGTGGTTGATTATGCTAATTGGGGGAGGAAATGGTGTATATATCTTATCAAATGATTCTATGGACATCATTTATAGTATATATATATATATACGCACACACACACACACACATATATATATATATATATATATATATATATATATATATATATATATATATATATATATATATATGTATATATATATATATATATATTTCGTATCTGCAAAGAAATACAGTTTTAGGATGCCGTAGCTATGCAAAGACCGGGGGACTAACGCCCTCTGGTGATGTCCAACAGAAGCAAGGGGGTCAACCGTCTATGCGTTTCAAGCTTAACTGACCTTCGTCAGGACGGTCCCTCCCACCGCTTGCGACTACTGGACTAGAAGACAGCTTTTTTATTATAAGTTGAGCCACCTTATGCAGCTTCATATGCAAATGAGATTAATCACCTCATTTACACAGACGAGAAAAGTATATATTCTCGCCTGTCTTCTAGTCCAGCAGTCGCAAGCGGTGGGAGGGACCGTCCTGACGATGACCAGGTAAGCCTGAAATGCATAGACGGTTTATCCCCCTTGCTTCTGCTGGACGACACCAGAGGGCGTTAGCCTCCCCCCCCCCCGGTGTTTGCATAGCTACGGCTTCCTAAAACTGTATTTCTTTGGAGATACGAAGTATTTATACATATTGTATAAAGCTATGCTTGAAGCGAAATCCTATTTCTCTTTTATATATATATATATATATATATATATATATATATATATATATATATATAAATAACAGGAGGCTGGACTGGTGTACTTCCTTGAAAGGTTTATTATACTATGATCATTTCAATGACCAGCCTCCTGTAAATTTTATAATAATTAAGTCCGTACTCGCACCACCAACTACATAAAAGAAGACAGGTGAGTTGCATTACGTTGAGTGCTTTCCATAATATTACATGGAGGTTGAACATATGGAATGACCACTTATACCCAGTGGTAAACTAACAAACCTAAATATATATATTTATCACATAAGAAACGGAGAATCAGTGGTGCGACGAATAAGATTTATTAGACATATTATAGGTTTCATCATTGAATCGATCGTACCTCGAGCTGGTCGCCAGAGAAACGATTATAATATGTCTAATAAATCTTAATCATCGCACCACTGATTCTCCGTTTCTTATGTCATATACTCTAGTCGCTAAGAGAATCGAGTGCTCAAACGGCATACCGCTTACGGACGTTTTAAGCATACCACAGCAATTATATATATATATATATATATATATATATATATATATATATATATTTAAAAGTTAAACAAGGTTCAATGAATAAATCAAAGAATGAGTTTTACAATAGATTGGAAGCACTCAACAGATTTTAGTTTTACGGAGTTATTAATATTAATTCAAAATATTAACAAAACTAGACTTTCATGTGATCAAATATATTTTAATATACATATTTCAGAGGTACTGAGCTAAATTCAACAGTACGTCCTCATCAGATAAAATAAGATGATGCATGACATACCCTGACTAAGTAGATGGTTAAAATTCAGACATGACTGAATTTTAAACATATACTTACTCAGGGTAACTCTGAAATATGTATAATAAAATATACTTGATCACATGAATGTCTATTTTTGTTAATATTTTGAATTAATATATATAGGAACGATCGACTTTCGTCAAATCGGACCGAGGGAACAATGCTTCCGTTGGTCTTTACAATTGCTAATACTATCTATCGGTCGCAACTCCAGATAGAAGGAGCAACGTGAAATAAAGTGTCTTGCTCAAGGACATAACGCATCGCCTGGTCCGGGAATCGAACCCACAACTTACGATTGCGAATCCAATTCTCTAACCACTCAGCCACACGCCTTCACATATATATATATATATATATATATATATATATATATATATATATATATATATATATATATATATATATATATATATATATATATATATATATATATATATATATATATATATATATATATATATATATATATATATATATATATATATATATATATATATATATATATATATATATATATATATATATATATATATATATATATATATATATATATTTCTTCAAATTTAGCTAAATTACCTAGCCGTAGGAGCACGTGCAACCCTGTAGTTAGTACTAACTGTAATTGTAGGAATCGGGTTGACTGCCCCCTATCCGGGAAATGCATCTCTATTAACATTGTCTACAAATGTAAGGATGAAACACCAACGTCCCGTAGGGCCTACATATGGATAACCGCCAATAGATTCAAGCCGCGTCTTTACATGCATATCCATTCTTTTCTTAACCCTTTAAGAAAGAATATGACGTCACTTTCAGCTTATATCTGGAGTCTAAAAGACAACACACCCAATATAAGTTACACTGGGAGATCCTAGCTAGGGCTAGATCGTATAACGGAAATAAAAGAACATGTGACCTCTGCGCCGCTGAGGCCCTACAAATACTCTCGCCAAAGACCACATCTTAAACAAAAGATCTGAGGCAATTTCGGCTTGTAAACATAAATTGCACAAAACTTTCCTGCATTACAGCCCCACATTATACCCTAACGGATAGTACGAATTATACGCGGATAATTTACGTCTTGATGTGGCAGCTAAGTATACCATTACTTATTCGTATAAGTAAGTATATATTACCTCTATGTTTTGTGAAGGTACGTATACTTTCTCGTAAGTATATATGCTTGTTTTTGGCGTATATATTATATATTCTGGTACATGTGCATTTGGTTATGTGTATACGGGAGTTTTGCGCCTGTGTGAGTATGCGGGTTCGTACGTATATAGGGTGTGTGTATGTATGTACTTGTGTTTTGGTTGACGTACGTCAGCGAAACTATGTGTATTTACATGTAGGTGTGTGTGTGTACACGCGTTATATACGTATTTATGTGTGTCTATTTATATACGTTTATTTAATTATGTATACACGCACACACACACATGTATATGTATATGTGTTTTTTTATATATATTTTTATGTGTATTTGGTCTATACGTTCGTATGTGTGCGGGTACAGGCGTTGCGTGGGTCCTGTATGTGCGTGCGGGTTTTATTTTTCGTGTACGTGCTTGTATTTGCATACCCATGGCGAGTGTTTTCGCGTGTGCTTGTGTATGTACGTATATGGATGCGTGTATGTATATATTTAATTTCTATTACCTCTGTATTTTATTTACTTTATTCTTAACTCTGAAGCCGAGAATCATTCGGTTTCCTCGGCTCGGGAAGATCCCACTCAGGATCCCGAGAGCGTCAAGGGTGCGCGCAGCCGATGCCCTCTCTTCCTCGATTGAGAGCGCCCTGGACTCCAATCGAGCCAGTGACTGGGAGCGGCTGTTCTATTTCGCCCCACTCGCCCTCGGCCTCCCGAGCTCTGGCGCTGACCGGGGCGCCGGTCAACAGCAGCCTTCGTCAAGGCCAATCGTTCATCTGATACGTCTCTAAATTATATTTTGTCTTCGACTTCACTTATACCATTTACTTTGTCTTTGCGTGTAATTCTTCTCTCTGCTCCACTTTCGGAGACGAATCCGTTTGTAGCATAAGTTTTATGCAATTGTCAATGATGTTTAGACAGATCACAAGGAAAGTACATCTAACATCTGGAATCGAAACCCCAGGGGCTTCTGCTAGTTGCTTTTGCCCGTGAATATTCCACATATTTACCACATGCCCACTGAATCTTCTTCTTCTTCTTCTTCTTCTTCTTCTTCTTCTTCTTCTTCTTCTTCTTCTTCTTCTTCTTCCACTTATTACTGAGAGGGTCGTGGGGAGAGAGTCCTCGAATAACACCTTCCGGCGGGTCATGTCAGAAGCAACCGTCTCCAACTGATCTGTTTCAATCTCCAAGCGAGACCAGTCAAGCTCAGGAATGTTTTCCAACCATCTAGTTCTGGGTCTACCCCAGGTTCTCCTGTCGGTTGGTTTTGCCCGTAAAATCTGTCCACTGATTTGTTCCTGAGACATTCTAACTACATAGCCGAAGTATCGGAGCTGTGATCTCTCAATTCGGAAATCAGAATTCTCCCAATGTATATAGCAACAAGCAATCATTTAATTTCTTAAAGTTTAATCTGCCTCAAGGACAAATCTTCAAAATCACTGTTTATTTATTCTTATAAGAAGTATTCACTTTATGTACTGCATTGTTTCATTCATGCAGTGTATGTTTTACGTTCATGTATCTAACTAAAGCATTATCATTATAAATTCTTTTCTAGTCCAAACGATTTATAAAGAAAACAAACTGAGATTTAAAAGGTCCAAACATTTCAACTTCACCTTTTCTTGAAATATATAACTATACCCTTTAGGACATTATACTTAAAATTCCTTTTACAAAAAATCGAAAAACAAATTTAAAAAAAATTAAAACTATATCAAAATGTTTTTTATGAGCAAAAGCAGATAGAAGGTGTATTTCTTGGATAACTTACGTAATAATGTTAGAAAAACTAATTTAGTTTAAATTGGTTAAACAGCCAATATCAACGTAAACACTGTAGTAATGTCAAAACATTAGCTGGAACACGAGTAATACACAGCACTTATTTCACTAATATAGATTATTAGAGTAATATACATTTATTTCACTAGCAGACACAATGTAATCAACAATCCGTTAATTACACTAATTAATCTCTTTCTCTCTCACTCTCTCTGTCTCTGTCTGTCTCTCTCCCTCTCCCTCTCTCTCTCTCTCTCTCTCTAAATTTATTTCTCTGACTCAAAGTAAAAATATAATCGAAGAATTCTTAACTCAACTTTAATTTACACTCAGCACTATGGTAGAATACAATTTCTCTGGGATGTTTCCTTTCATTTATTTACTACAAGTATATAATGAATTATTTTTAATTCAACCATTAGTCCTTTATAAGCCATGTTGAAGGGAGAGGTATATTTTCGTGTGTTGAATCATCATTATCTTCTTCTTCTTCTTCTTCTTCTTCTTCTTCTTCTTCTTCTTCTTCTTCTTCTTCTTCTTCTTCTTCTTCTTCTTCTTCTTCTTCTTCTTCTTCTACCCCTTCTTCTTTTTCTTCTTCTTCTACTACCCCTTCTACCTCTGGTACGGGAAAATACCGATAATTCAAAGTATATTTATAGTATATCATATATAACCAAGGTTTTACACCTGTCACATTATGGCACCAGCTCCAGCTATTCTTCCTTTAATTCAGCCTGCTATCTTCTATCACTCGTGAACATGGTCCCCAGATACTTGAACTTCTCCGCCTGTTTCAGTGGAACTATATTTACATGTAGCGCGGACTGCACGGGCTTCCATGTGAGGGTGGCTGGATCAGTTTTAACAGCACTGATTTTCATTCCAGCTATGCAGCACTCAGCTTCAAATCTATCTAGTGCAAGTCGGATATCATCTTCTATCCAGTTAAGTTATACTATGTCAGAGATATCAGGAACAAGTAGCTGACCATCGACCCCATACTCCTGTAAAACCTTCCACATGAGATAGAACGCGTGCATATACCTTCTCGAGCTCTACAAAGCAAGTATACACATTTCTCAAACACCTGATTTCTCAAACACATGATTTCTCAAACACCTGATTTCTCAAACACCTGCCGCAATGTGAATATTTGGTCAGTTGTGTTCCCTCTATAATTGAAACGCTTTTGTTTCACTTTTTGAAAATTGGGATTATCAAACCCGATTGCCATTGCTTAGGTGCTTTCCAGAGATCCAGGCCACCTGGCACATACGAGTCAGCCAGGGAATACCTTCTCTATTGAAGACATTTAACATCTCAGGCCGGATTTCATCCTGCCCAGCGGCCATCCCACATTTGAACTCTTGGGAACATGTGAACAAAGTCACTGAGAGATTAGCCATCACTCTGATGTGTTTCGTGAACATCGATTGATGCTGTTGTGATCGAGTTTAGGAGATCAGTAAAGTCCTCTCCCTACCCTGTGAGTATGCACCTCTCCGAAGAGAAAAGTACGCCAGATGCGTTCCTCATAGCAGAAAGGAGGATGTCTTGTTACGAAGTCGGCGGATGGTCTGCCAGAAGACTTTATTTGCTGATCTGAAGTCGGATTCCAACTTAACCCTCAAATCGCCAATTTCTTAACCTTTGATGTCTTTACTGTCTCTGCTGCGGATCTCCGTGTCTGCTTGTACCGCAAGTGTACGAAGGTAAACTTATTTCCAAGCCATAATTTGTAGGCCCCCTTCTTTGCACGGATGGCACCATTGATCTTTTGATTGAACCACGGCTACAGCAAGCTTCTTTCACCAGAAACATTTAACAAGTTAAGCGTAAACTGCTAAGCTGAAGGATCTCCACTCTGTCTCAACCCCCTCAGTTTGCACAAGGAGCTCGCTAAATGTGGATGCAATAGTATCTGCATACCTAGTCTTGATTTCTTTATCAAACAATGCTTACGACTTAATCCTGTAGGTTGACCTAGACCAGCTAGTTTTGTCGGTTTCTTTGGCTCTAGGTAGTCTCAAGTTGCAGATAATTTGATGGTGATCAATCCCTCTCAACCCGTACATCCAGCACAGAATAGAAAATATGAGAGAGAGACTAAACAAATCAATTATTGATTGCTGTGTCCGATTCCCCTTATACCATGTTTAATTATGGCTGGAAGAAGGTGTTCTTAATAGAGATTCCATTCCTAGAACAGAAGTCTAATAAAGCTTATTCTTATAATTTTCATATTATTTCAATGGTATCCGACTGCAGCTATGCTGGAGCACCGTCTTCAAGGGATTTAATCTATCATATCCACCCTAATACTTCTTTTCTCACAAGAAGGGGTATTAATTTTATTTACCGATCCTATAGGTTACGGGAGATAAACAAACAGCACAGGTTCTTAAGCGATGAAGCAGGAAACAGGGTGCCCTGTTTTGGTACAGAATCTGTCGTGAAGCGAACTTATCTGCAGACCTATATTTGTAATATGATGTAAGTTTATTTCACTTATATTAAACGATAAATCTTTTGGAAAAGAAACCGGTGGCATTATAATATTTTTTTCTACTCTAACGCTTGCTTGAAAGAAACCAATATAATCATAGAGGTGTTGTTTGTCGAATTATCATGGCAGAAATATTAGATACCATAAAGTGAATATACGTCTTAAATCATAGATTAAATAAGATATGGTTAAAGGGAAATATGTTAATAACAAATATATATTATATAATCCGCAAATGCTAGAGGAAATTGTGGAATCAACACAGAAATAAATACTATATTCAACAAAATATAACTAGAAGCGTTTTGGAAAGCTATTTGTTTGCAGATGAAAGTAAATGCAACTAAAAGAATATTTGGTTAGAAGATTATAGGTATTCAATAAAATCGCTGCAAAAACTGCCTCGTAACATTTCTATCCATCATGTAAAATGAGCTGTAAGTAGCTAATGTAATGGAAAGACTTCTACTATTGAATCATTAACAGCTTCTTTTTAATATGCTACTCAACAAAATAACAACACTTTTCTGCACACTATTTAACATTTGCTGAATACATAATGTTTTCATAATGTTTGCATAATAATCCGCATGTTATATTGTTGATGATACTTAATATGTAATTGAACCCTTTCATTTATACTATATACAATTAAATCAATTATTTTCTTATTCATATCTTACAATATATTGGAATTATCAACACAGATCACAGCACGTTATTAACGATGGTGATGGATTTTCCTTATCAATCAGACGTCATGCTTTGCAGCATAGAATTATGGCCATTTATGTTCTGAGTTCAAATCCTGCCGACGTTAACTTTGCCTTTCATCATTTTGGGGTTGATAAAATAAAGTACCAGTAACGCACTGGGGAAATTGCTGGCCTTGTGTGTCAAAAGTAGAAACAATTATTAACACATTTATACGATCTGCTGTGGCAATGCGGTAAACTGAAATTATGAAGTCCTATCACAGTTAATCTAATTAGACATTTTCCTTATTGATCATCGTTGTATATTTTCATCTACAACATGGAAATTATTAAAATAAAATTTAGTCAGAAAAAATAAAAAAAGGGGGAAACAAAAGGAAAGAAAGAATAGGGAAATATAGACAAACTAAGAGAGAGAGAAAGAAGAAAAAGAACGGAAAGGGGAGGGGATGGAAAGAGCTCTGGTGTCACAGAAGAGAGAGGAGGGGTGAGGGTGATTGGGCTTTGGGCCTTGGGCAAGAGGACTGAAGTGCTGCGCCCGGCTGACAAGATGGCAAAAGCATTCCCCCGGACGATTGCCAGTGACACCCGCTGCAACAGCCACCCAACCTCGGGGGGCTCCCTCCTCAGACGGGCCACCGACGCTCCTATCTTGTGGAGGAGTTCGGCAGTACGGAGTTCAAGAACGCTTGAGGTCTCGACGGTGAGTGGTGCGAAGGGGAAGCGGTCGGACAAACCCCGGTATTTGTTTATTTTACGCTCTTCTGCAAGGCGAGCTGCGGTACCCGGGGTTTGTGGCCGAAGCGGAGAACGTGTCGCAGCTGGTGGCGTCCCAGATGAGGGATATACCTCCTTCGAATGGGAAGAGGGTGATTCCATCGGGGCGCTTGCCATCTCCGCAGTCTAGGCCTGCTGGCTCCAGTTGAGATGGAAAGCCAGCTGCGTCCAGTCTTCTTCTCAATATGTCGTTGAGAGCGGTGTGTGAGCGGAACCGGCCTGTGCTCTGGCGGCAAGACAGAAGGTGTAGGCGGAACTTGTCAACAACCACCCCGCAATGGCATTTATGTGGATCACACACGCGGAGGCCAAGGCGTTGCGCTACTCCGATGCGAGTGCATTCATCATCAAGTATGGTATCGGTTGATGAGGAGGGCACCGAATTGAGCCACGCGCCGTTGTTGGGCTGAGAAGAGGAGCAGAGGCAGGCGAGGGTGTGTTGGTCCAGACTCGATCCGCCTGACTGTGGCAGAATTGATAAAGCTTCAAATAAGATATTTTGTGGTGTTTGTACCAACGTTTTATGTTCTGTGTTCAAATACCGCCGAGGTTAGCTTTGCCATTCATCCTTACGGGGTCGATAAAATAAAGTACCAGTCATGCACTGGAGTCGATTTATTCGACTTGCCCCTCCTCTAAAAATTGCTGTCCTTGTGCCTAAATCAGAAACCATTATTATTGGCAGAATTGTTAGAGCGTCAGATAAAATAATTTGTGGCGTTTGTACCGACCTTTCACGTACTGAATTCAAATGCCGCCGAGGTTAGCTTTGATTTTCATCATTAAGGGGTCGATATATTAAAACACCAGCAATGCACTGGGGTATTTAACAGACTCCCCACCCAACTTGGTGACTTGGAGCTTAAATCAGAAACTGTGGATTGGCAGTATCGGTAGAGGGTCGGACGCCATGCTTTTACGCATAGAGTTACGGTTCTTGCCATTCTGAGTTCAAATCCCGCCGAGGTTAACTTTGCCTTTCATCCTTACGGGGTCGATAAAATAAAGTACCAGTAATGCACTGGGTAATTGCTGGCCTTGTGCCAAAAGTAGAAACAATTATTATATCATAACTATAAAAAGTACCAGTACAGAACTAATTGCTTACGAGCATTTATGTTTGTTGGATTGTACAGGTCACCTTTCTTAATTTGATAACACATGTAGTAGATTCGACTCTATTCAATAAGTATTATCTGCTAATTCCTGGCCTTGCGCCATTTCAAAAAAAGTATTACATAACATTTACAATGATTACATATATTGCACCAATCTGTTGTTTAATCCAACTCAGAAGGAAACTGATATATTCGCCTTTGTGATAGTGCATAATTACTAACGTGTCTACAATCAGTACTACCCAGAAAATACACCCTCTCACTCCACCGCACCTGTAAAATATATCTGATATCATATAAAAGTAATTTGAAGTAATCTGATTCTAATGTCTTCACCGCTTATCTGACAATTTCTCTTAGTATTTCTAGCATTTCCGCATTCTCTAACTATCATTAAATTTAATACAAACGAGACTTGTAATAGTTGCAATTTAAGACCCTGTATTTAGGAATTTAGATAGTTCCAAATTAACCTGCACTGAGTGTTAATATGGCGTCGTTATTTATATCTGATAACATTGAGCTATTCTTTATGATGAATAGACAATTTTAATAGAGAATAGTGACATACAGACAGACGAGCATAACTGAGCCTATTAGGTTAGCAAAATATCAACCAAGGTATTGATGGTTCATGTCTGAATGACGCTATTATGTATTGTCGAGATTCACAACCGCTCAAATCAATTTATTGAGATATAAATATTTGCCATAAATCTAAACTATTTTAAAATTTGCGTCACATACGGAATACATGCGGAAACAATGCTACCTGGGAGAATGTGGAAAACATCTTCCATATGATTGACGTAAACGCACTCACCAGCATACTGTTCCATTCTACAACAGTGAGAATTTTCCTATGTGTATTTTCGGTCTATTAGGATTTCTCCTTTACTGATCCAGCAAACTGCATGCCACTTCTACGAAAACGCAAATGATACACCCACGGAGGTTCCTGTTCATCACCTTTATATTTTCACAACTCACTCCGACCCTAAACCCAAATCAATCTCTACAATCCAGACGTGCAATCATAAGGAATATACTGGCTGTCACAGACATTTTCAGCTGCATGAACCTACATACATGAATGTTAAACTTTAAATCCATCGAGTAGTGCAGTCTAACAGGGCCAAGAAATGTCACATTCTCAAATAAAAGGAAACATCAATTTACTCGGTGGGTGTATGGTAAACAATTATGTTCTTTTCCATAGGTATAAACGCAGAAATCTTTAAGAGAAGCAATGAGAGAAGCTGAGATATTCCTGAATATATTAATAGTACTAATGGTATTGTGGTCCCCGGATTACAAATTCTAATTTACATCTCTAGACAGAAATCTGTTCATTTTTATGACACTGAAGCAGTTAATCTCCTAAGAAGTATTTTGTTTTAAATTCTGGTATGGTCAGAACATACTTGTGTTTGCCTTCTCTAGTACCTTTTAACCATTGAAACAACGCAGCAACTCGTTATAAACATACTAGAATCGATTAGATTTAATATTATCTCTACTGGACACTTTCGGCAGCCTCCAGCTTATTTCGAACAACATTTTAGAATGTGAGTGAACATTTTATTAAGTGACAATTTATTTTGTGGTTTCACATAACGTTAAATAATTGATTATATTGATCCCAAAGCTGGTCCTTAATCAATCCAGTAAGAAAGGAAAGCAGAGCTAATCTCGGAGGATTTGAACTCAGAATGTAAAGGGCCATAAGTCTATGTCGCAAATCATGTTTTTAGATGCTGTATCGATCCTGCCAATCCACCGCTTCCCAAAATACTACATAATAACTAGATTGATTGCATCCCTGCACGAACATTCTGAATTGTATTAATTTAATTTTAAATTTTATTTAGATATGCCTATCTTGTACACTGGGTTTGAAGAGTGACTACGACGAATTCCAGTATCATTTCTATATAGCTCTTTATTTGACATATTTTTTAAATAAAAAAATTACCAGCTTTGTATCAGTTTATTCTAAACATTTTACTATAGGTCAGCAGCATTTATGCTACACGAATTTGATATAATTCTGTATGGATGGTCCCGTAACTCCTAATAGAGTTATAGGGCGCACTATTGACGTACAGCGTTTCTTAGGCTTATTAAGCTTGGCGGATCCCATCTCTCTCCAGAGCTGAGTACAACAAAATTTCTTCCAGAGAAAGATAGAAAGTGAGAGAGAAGAAAGGAGAAAGAGATATAGAGGAAGAATCCACCCAAGTACTTGACTGGTACTTTTTTTATCGACCTCGAAAGGATGTAGGGGAAAGTTGACCTCGACGGGATTTGAACTCAGAGAGTAGAGAGCCGGAACGCGTAACATAAAGCATTCTATCTGACGCTCTAACGACTCTGCTAATTTTCCACCTATGTATCATTTGATACGTTTAGAACACGTTAGAGATTTTTCTGCAGTCTTTGTTATTGGTTGCAATGGTAGTGAAAACGAAGGCACATTAGACTAAATATTATCAAGCTATGTTGTTATAATGAGATTATTTTCTATTCTCTTCCCACTCTGGTTTATCAAATAAGCCCACTCGATTATGTGGGATTAATTCAATCGGCTATACCTTTCGTCTGAAAATAACTGGTTTCATATGTGGGAAATAAATGATACCAGTCATCATATAGCGGACGCCATTATAGGAAATACAATAATTTAGCTAGCTATGATTCCGATATTGTCTCTATTCCTAGTTGGAGACACATCCTTTTCCTGCAACCCGAATGTAATTAGGACAAACAGGAATGCCTCATATATATATATTTATACTCGGATTTCTTTCCTAGAGTGCTTAAATTCTTTGGACTAATCCCGGTCTTTAAACAAAAGAAAAACCGCGATAATATTGCTTTTAGCTAAACTCCTTATTGTAGAGTTATTTTCGGAATGTTTTGGACTGTTGTTTCATGTAAACAAACATTCGTCTCATTCTGACGTCACCATATAATATACATATATAATAGTAGAACAGTAGAACACTGGAGTGTTATATCCGTAGGAGTAGAACACTCAGTCTATGGGATGGGTTTGGGAGAAATATTTCCACAAAGGTTAGTTCACCATACCGAGAACAAATATTTTACCCTATGCGGATCTTCAGCTCGTTCTAAAATCAGACCGAGCTGGAGATCCGCATCTGTTCGCATAGCAACACAAGAGCAAGAATGAAGTGTTCATTCTACTGACATGGCTATAAAATTGAGGCTTGTTTGCATAATTGCAAACGAATCGAATGTTATTATTAATATTCGAAAAACTCAGATTACATTTATTGTATTCTGCCATGTAGAGCGAAATTTTCTTTTTTATTTGAATTTGGCAAAGCCGGCCATTTATCGCTCGTATGCAGGAAACTGACTGGCCAGACTGCTGATATGCAAATGTGGCTGATCAGTGGATCTGCTAATATGCAGATCTGACTGATCAGCCAGTCTGCTAATATGCAAATCAGGCCGATCATTCACTGTTTATTTTTGAAAATAGCATATATATTTCACTAGCTCTGACAGTTTGGCAGGTGAACAGTAATACCCAGAAACATTAGTGTCTGCAGTTCTGTTGGCATGCCAATACAAGAGCAAGAATGAAGTGTTCATTCTACTGACATGGCTATAAAATTGAGTCTTGTTTGCATAATTGCAAACGAATCGAATGTTATTATTAATATTGGAAAAACTATATATATATATATATATATATGTGGAAAAACTGAGATAGGACAATTGTTTTAAAAAAGTGTTTTATAATGTATATAAAATATATAAAGTATAACCGGTTTCGATGTATTAGTGAAATTCATCTTATCAAATGTTGAGTATTACAATTAATAAGAATTAAAGACGAAAAATTAAAGATTTAAAATTAAATGTTGAGGCAAGTGTTTTTCATCTTCATTGTTGAGAAGGAGACTGGAAAAAGGAACTCTTGTGTATATAGAGAGAGGTTTGTCATGGTAGTAGCAGCAGCGGTGGTGGTTGTTTTGTTTTTTCACACAGAACAAAATTGTTTTGAGAGAGTAGGAGATATTCTGTAAATATGTGTGTGTATCTCAATTGTGTTAATGGACTGGTCAAGAGTTCAGATGGGGGTGGCGAAGAGGGGAATTGTAAGCTAGAAACAAATTCTATGAGATTGGCAACAGTACAGCTGTAAAAGAAATTCTGTTTTTTGAATATGGTTTTAGAGAGTATGAGGTGTGTACGTGCAAGAGTGTATATATAGAAATACACACACGTGTGTGTGGGGGGGGGGGTGCTTCAGCCTGTCTGTCGCAGGTCCCTTTCTGGTGGGAAGAAATATATATATATATATAAATGTATGTATAGTATATTTGGCAATATACTGTATGTTTAATTAAAAACATTTAGAAGACCATTCACTATCAGTTTTAAAGTAGTGAATATGTCACTTACTTATTTTCGGCAACGGCTAGGAGAGAAGCTGACAGCTGTCTCTCGCTGTTTGACGTGTATCAAAGCCACGCACTCAACTGCCTTTGCTGAACATTATAGAAGCTAGATTCTTATAGAATTCCAGTAATAGGAGCTAGTTATCAATAACTATGACTAGTTATCGCCAGTGTGTGTGTGTGCGTGTGTTGTGTGTGTGTGTGTGTGTGTGTGTGTGTGTGTGTGTGTGCGTGTGCGTGTGTGTGCGTGTGCGTGTGTGTGTGTCTGCATCACAATCTCAAGCCTGAAATCTACAATATTTAGTCCTCTGTATTACAAATAATTTGTAACTCGACAGTTAGTTATTTCTTGACTAAGAAATAAATATATAGAAATATATAATTACTCACAAAGCTACAATCTACTCATTATATTTTGTTTTTAATATTTCGTTGATAAACTAACTAAACGATAAAGATAAATATCAAATTCGTGTTTTAATGAAAGAAATCTGAGCAGTGTCATTTGTTAAATTTACATTGCACCTCTGATTTAAATTCATTTAAAATGAGGTTGAATTACAGGAGGAAATGTTTGTTGTCTGACATACTGTCTCTGTGCACATTAGACATTTCCGTGCAGGATTTAATGTAATTCGAGTAAGACTATAAATACTCACTTTCCCTGTTCAGTGTTAATATCTATAGTCATATACATAACCTGATTTTCAGAAATGTTTTAAAGACTGGATTAAGTATAATGTAATAATTGTTTCTGCATGTGGCACAAGGCCAGCAATTACCCTGTACATTCAGTAATGTACTGTGTAATTGCTGGCCTTGTGCCAAATGTAGAAACAATTATTACATGATACGTAATCCAGTCTTTATTTCATTTTATCGACCCCATAAGGATGAAAGGCAAAGTTAACTTCTACGGGATTTGAACTCAGACCGTAAAGGGACGTAACTATGCTAGAAAGCATGGCGTCCAACCCTCTACCGATACTGCCACTTCACCGTATCATGTAATAATTGTTTCTACTTTAGACACAAGGCCAGCAAATACCCAGTACATTACTGGTACTTTATTTTATCGACCCCGTAATCGACGATGTAATAATGAAAGGTAAAGTTAACCTCGGCGAGATTTGAACTCAGAACGTAAAGGTTCGTAACTCTATACCACGAAGCATGATGTCTGAGACTTTACCGATGTTGCCAATCTACCGCCTTCGTATTAAGTATGTTGCCTTCGGATTAAATATCATATAATATTTTCTGATTTAGACACAGGGTTAACAATTTTAGTGGGAGTGAACGTCGATTAAATCGACCCCAGTGCGTCACTGGTACTTTATTTTATCAACCCCGTAAGGATGACAGGCAAATCTAACCTCGGTGGTATTTGGACTCAGAACGTAAATGGGCGTAACTCTATGCCGCGTAGCATGGTCTCCGACACATTAGCGCTACTGTCAATCCGCCGCCTTTGGATTAATTATCATACAATGACAATGATTATTATAAAATCAAATTAAGTCACTCCCAAAGAATCTACTTTGTTTCTCCAGTGTTCTCAAAACAAGAATAATCATCACAGAAAAAACACGTGCTTTGCATAAATTACAACTGAATAACAGAATGAACTCTATAGACAATGAACACAACCACAAGGATATGGTCCGAACGTGGAAGAGCCGAATTCCCTCTGTCATCGCCTCTATCTCTCCGTATGGGGAGCAAATGGTGTCGCACGTGCTGGCCTCCCCACAGCCCCGGCGGACAGAATGGAGAAGGCGTTTCCCCGGAGGATGGTAAGGGAGGTGCGCTGGAAGAGCCATTTCAGCTCAGTAGGCTCACACTTGCGGCTGGCCAGCTCAGCGCCTATGGGGATGAGTAGGGAGGTAGCCCTATGGCCAATGGCACCTGCAGTCTCCACTGTCAAAGGCACGACCACAAACCTGTTGGAGAGCGACCGTTACTTGGAGAGTTTGGCCTCCTCAGCTCGACGTGCAGCAGAACATGGGTTAGTCGCAGACTGCACCAGGTTGCGGCTGGAGAAAGTGTCGTTGCATCTGGCATCCCATAGAAGAGGTTTTGCACCGCGGAACAGTGAGAAGCTTTCAGAAGAATTTAGAAATGTATTTGCGTGATAGAAAACACGTGACAGTTCAACATTAAAGGAAGTCAACTCATTCAAAATAACGAAACTGTTCAAAGAAACTAGAGGTGTTTTAAAGCTGTTTAAATCTGTAACAATTCTTATTTTCATCTTGTCACAAATCTAAGAATTATAATTTATTTAATTTAGATTGCATGTATGATGTGAATTTCTTTCCAAACCCATCAAATTAAAACAGGAAATCTTGTCAACTATTCTCCTTCATCAAAATTACATCTATTGAACATTTAGACAACTAAAATCTTATATTGATATTTTTGTTTTTGTAAATATATTGATGCGGAGTTTGGTTGACATATATATTCCAAACACTCATACAGTTTTTACTTCACCCTTTCTTTCTTTCTTTCTTTCTTTCTTTCTTTCTTTCTTTCTTTCTTTCTTTCTTTCTTTCTTTCTTTCTTTCTTTCTTTCTTTGTCTAGTAGTTCTTGCGCTTGTCCTCCTTTTCTTCTCATTTATGGCATTTATAGTTATTTCCAATACTGCTTTCTGTTTTCTGTATGTTTAACTAGTTTATAGTTATATTAATTGGAATATTCCTCAAAGTAGATTGTAATAAAAGCTGAATTGCTGCAGTATTATTACATATTATGATTTTAACAATTTTATTACCAATTTATATTCTGATAATCGATGGTATCAATTATGCTCATTTGATTATTCATACTCTAATTCAAAGTAACTTATAGTATGATTCATTGAATTTATATTTCCGTTTTCAATCTATTCTTAATTTTATCCTAACGAAAACTGGGGAAATCTGGTTATGATTATATTTATGTAAAATACAAAGAGGAAAGAACTAAGTGTAGCATAATATATTTAAAACTAAAACAAATATGGAAATCAGAGTCTATTAAGTTTTAAATTTAAAGATATTATCTGTACAGCTATGAAATATAATTGTGATGGTAGAAGAGTAGAGTTAAGTGGTTTCAGATTTGGAACACGGCCAACAATTTTAGAGGAGGGGAAGTCGATTCAATTGACATCAGTGCATTATAAACCCTGTAAGGTTGAACGGCAAAGCTAATCTCAGTGGGCTTTGAACTCAGAATGTAAAGAGCTGTGTGCTGTAAAACATGGTGTCCGATGCCCTACCGATTCTGCTAACCCACTGCTCGAATTTGCAGAATCCGTTCATGTTCATAATTGTTTCTACTTTAGGCACAAGGCCAGCAATTACCCAGTGCATTACTGGTACTTTATTTTATCGACCCCGTAAGGATGAAAGGCAAAGTCAACCTCGGCGGGATTTGAACTCAGATCGTAAAGGGACGTAACTATGCTGGAAAACATGGCGTCCGACCCTCTACCGATACTGCCAATAGGCTATTTGGCCGTGACGTAAGCAATCTCATTAAGGAAATGGAATATTATCCGCCGGATTTAGAAGCTACATTATTTGGTTTATTCATACGAAGGACCAAGTAATGAAATAGTGTAGAAATAAAATTATTATCACAGAAAAAAGCCCCAAATTGTTACAATGTATCGTACTGTTTAAATAATTTTGTATAGTTTCAAAAGCAGGAACACCATAATATTTATTAGAAATGATTAATAGAAGTATCTGCAAATATTTATTAAGGATAACACAGAGTCAATAGGGCAAAAAAGAAATATTATCTTGAATACAAAGAAATGGGTTATGAATGCAATAATTTCTTGCTTTCTCCAATCTATTAATAATTCTTTTGAGAAGTTCCTAAGCAAAATGCAAAGCATAAAATATGTTTATGGGGAAAATAACTGTACAGTCAATAAGACCCCGAATAATGATCGCTGCATTTCAAACAATTCTAGGTGTTTGACTTCATCGTTTCGTATCTAACTTTCTAACTCATAGACTGAATATTTTTGTACTCTACTACGAATATACTAACTAGACCTATTTGAAATGTGTGCTGAAATCAATAAAATCTCAGCAAAAACCTTCGTGCAACATGTTACAGCACATGCCCTCTTGGAGGATATTTAACATTGCATGCCATAGATGTAATTGCATCTACTATATTAGGTGCAAATAGACAACCATTTCCTCGAATAGTTGTGACAGTTGGTGTAATAGCTACCATTGGAAAGCGCAACAATGAGAATTTTGTTTCACAAAGACGATAACATCAGATGAAGGATTACACTGGTTTAGAGCAACCAATGCAGAATTTCTAGATTATCTCTATACATCACTTTCTGGAACTGTAATATTTTAACGGGTACTCAATAACGACCATCCAAAAGTATCGTCTATTTTACAAACTCATTCTCATGATTGATTTAAATATTGATGACACGATGTGTCTTACATTAGTCCATATGATAACCGGCGAATTATCGAAGCAACTGGGAGTTTAATCCAACGAGCGTGACACAAAGGATTGTTCTTTTAACTCTTTAGCATTTAAACTGGCGACATCCGACCAAAATTCTCTCGCTTCTTTCTATCCAAACCGGACGTGAATGGCTACTCATACTGACGTTGAGGTATTGTTCTCAAAATAAACAAAATCAAAATCTCATAGATTCAATTTGATGTGTGATAATTATGTTAGGTAAAGCCTTTACCGGGAAAATACAATAGTAAACATAGAGTTAAAGAAAGTTCCGGATGTGACAAGCATATACCACCGTCTAATGACCTATTTTCAATTACTACTGTATTCGGAAGTAAAGGCCGAAACATGGTGCGGACAAATCGACAGCAGACGATACTTGAGATCTGATCTTTTGATCTCCTTGAGATAGTAATATACAATTTCAAGACTGACTGTTCTACCAGAATGTACCTCCGTAGAAATTCTACTGGGGACGCTCTCATTTATTAGGCCATAGTGTGTGTAATATCTCAATAATCCCTGGAGATATTGGTGAAGTTGGCACGTTTGATGACCCCAGGGTGTGCTTGGGAAACAGATATAGTGAATCACCTATTTATCAGGTCGTAGTGTGTGTGATATCTCAATAACCCCAGAAGATATTGGTAAAGTTGACAGTTTTAATGACCCAGGCCAAGGGTGTGCTTCGAGAAAAAAATATAGTTTCTGTGACCTATTTATCAGGTCATAGTTTGTGTGATATCTCAATAACCCCTGGGTCATTAGGTTTAATGACCCAAGGGTGTGCTTGGAGAACAAATATAGTTCTGTAACCTACCTATATATATTCCTATTTGATTCTACTGACATCTTCCCTACTCTAATACACCCCCCCCCCTCACACTCTCACATCTGTGTCGATGTTGCACACGCATATAGATGTGTTTACAACTGATGTTTCTGTCATATCTCACACCTCTGTCTGGCTTTGACAGCAAAACCAAAGACAGATTAATTGGGGGCACAACTGCAGGACGAAAACAACAACAACAATAATAACCTTTATCGATCTAACTATTTATCGATCATGTGTTAAATGTATTATTATTATTATTATTAGGGTGGTAGATTGGCATTATCAGTGGAGCGTCGGACACCATGCTTTATGGCATATGGTTACGCTCCTTTACGATCTGAGTTCAAATCCTGCTAAGGTTATCTTTGCCTTTCATCCTTACGGGGTCGATAAAATAAAGTACCAGTCACACACTGGGGTCGGTTTAATCGACTTTCCCCTCCCCCAAATTGTTGGCCTTGTGCCTATAGTAGAAACAATTATTATTATTATTAGTAGTATAGTACTAGTGGTGGTGTGGTAATAGTAGTAGTAGTAGTAGTAGTAGTAGTAGTAGTAGTAGTAGTAGCAGCAGCAGGATTGGACTTGCATAAATTGGTACTTAGCTATAAGGAGACGTTAATTTGACAATTTACGCTCATTAGTAGAGGAATCAATTTGGTTGCTGTTAGTAGTGGGTTGCTCCAGTTTATGTTATACATTCCCTACATTATTTATTGTTCATCCTTCTGTGGACAATAGATAAAATACTGGCCTCAATATAGTTCAGTATTCATTTTTACCAAATTCGAACACCCATTGTCGAATTTAAGATTGTTTAAAGAAATCACGACTGTTTAGGAGGTGAATTGGCAGTATCGGTAGAGGGTTGGAAGCCATGCTTTCCAGTATAGTTACGGTCTGAGTTCAAATCCCGCCGAGGTTAACTTTGACTTTCATCCTTAAGGGGTCGATAAAATAATGTACCAGTAATGCAGTGAATATTTGCTGGCCTTGTGTCAAAAGTAGAAACAATTATTACATTTTCATATTTGATGACAGACTCGTTATTTGTATATATTATAAGTTTTTTTATCCTGAATTCTAATCATTAGTTAATGTATATTAACTATTGATTAGAATTCAGGATTGCCTCTCATTATAAGAAGCAATGAAATAAGAAATATGGACAATCCTTAATTACAAATAAGATAAAAGGGAATAAAAAATAACAACAATGAAGTACGGTTTTGATTTTATCATTATTATGAAAATAAAGAAATCATTATTTTATATTTAAAACACCCCAAATGTTGTTTCCCCATTGGCATACACAAACACACACATATTCAAAGACAAAGACACACACGCACACACACACACAAACACACACGCACACACATACATATATATATAAATATTTCTTCTTCTTCTTCTTCTTCTTCTTCTTCTTCTTCTTCTTCTTCTTCTTCTTCTTCTTCTTCTTCTTCTTCTTCTTCTTCTTCTTCTTCTTCTTCTTCTTCTTCTTCTTCTTCTTCTTCGCTCACTTGCTCCTGAGTGGGTCGTGATGGCAGAGTCAACAAACACTCCTTTCAGCGGCTCCTGTAAGAAGCAACCATCTCCAAGTGACCCGACTGGATCCCCAAGCATGACCAGCCATGCTGATGGATGTTATCCAACCAGATTGCTCGGTATCTACCCCTGGGTTTCTTGTTGGCTGGTTTGGCCCGCGAAATCTGTCCAGCGACTCTTTCCTCAGGTATTCTAACCACGTGCCCATACTATCGGACCTGTGATCTCCCAATTAGGAGAAGTAGCAGCTCTACCTGGAATGAATCTCTGATTTTAACGTTACTTTATGAAGTAACGTTACTCAAAAGACCCTTCGGAGGAATCTTATTTCTGCCGCTTGTATTCGTGATCTTATTGTTTCGGTCATTACACATGATTCATGACCCTAAGTAAGGATTGGCATGAACGCCGAATTGAAGATGTCTGGAAAAGAGATGCTGGGAGATTGTTGAGTCCAGGCTAGCTGATTAACAGTGAGGTTTTCACCCTAAGAGCAAGCACAGCCGCCCAAATATTCACACTGAGGGAGGTATTCAAGAAAATTGTGGAAGTATTGCCAAGAGTTATATTCTATTTTTGTAGACCTCGAAAAGGTATGTTACCGTGTTCCTCGGGACCTGCTGTGGAAGGCTGTGCAGGATTATGGGATTGATGGTCAGCGATGTCTGCTTGTCTGTTGACCGAATTTGAAGGAGGTTATTCTTTTGAACACACACATACATACACTTGCTGCCCTGATGTCTCTATACGAATAGCCGAGTATTCAGATAAATAGTGTCTACTCTTACATCTCCTGTTCATTACATTATATCCATGAACAGGATTGACATGCGCAGCCCGGTTGGAAGTGGTATGATGAGCGCTGCAGGTGTAAGATCAGTCGGCTGGAACTTGCAGATGATATGGTGTTATTTAACATGACAGAAGATGATCTTCGACTTGCACTTGATAGGATTGATGCCGAGGGGTGCATGGCTCGAATGAAAATCAGTGAAAACTGAGATACTTGTCCTCTCAAGGAAGCCTGCGCAGTGCACTCTATATGTGAATCGAGTTCCACTGAAGCAGGTAGAGAAGTTCAAGTTCCTTGTGGCTGTGTTCACGTGTGATGGAAGGCAGGAGGCTTAAATATGTGCAAAGAGTAAGAGTCGCAAAAACTGGCTCAATAACGCGCCAGTTTCAGCATTGAGCACACACACATAGACACTCACACATACAGACACACACACACACACACACACACATATATATATATATATATATATATATATATATATAACGAAGGAAGAGTGGTAAGGAACCAGATGGACCATAACGCACCAGAGTATTCAATACTTAGGGTAACAACTTTAGTCTCTCTGTCGCTCTTCACTCTCTAATATTATAAAGGTTAGCGTCGTCTCTCTCTCTCTCTCTCTCGCTTTCACCCTCTCTATAATTTAACTGTTTACTCTCTGTCTCTCCTCACTCTCTATATGACAACATTCTTTTACTTTCCGTATCTACCTTCAATATATCAACATAGACATGAGCTTCGTATGTATGTTTATTTCAAAAGAATAACCTCCTTCAAATTTGGTCAACAGACAAGAAGGTAATACATACATCAAAAGGCAACCCTCTTAGAGAGACAAAGAGTGAAATAGACAGATTAGGAAAACTACACATACACACATCTAAAGAGAGAGAGAGCGAGAGGAGAGAGGAGAGAGCGAGAGAGAGGAGAGAGGAGAGAGCGAGAGAGACAGGGAAAGAGAAACAGAGGGACGGGAAAGCAGGTAATACATACATCTAAAATCATTTGGATACAAATACAATAATATAATTGTTTCTACTTTAGGCACAAGGCCAGCAAATACCCAGTTCATTACTGGTACTTTATTTTATCGACCCAGTAAGGATGAAAGGCAAAGTCAACCTCGGCGGGATTTGAACTCAGATCGTAAAGGGACGTAACTATGCTGGAAAGCATGGCGTCCGACCCTTGTTTGCAGAACACGAAAATACAGACAAATATAATAATGTATGTATCCCACACACTTTCTCTGTCGTCGCTCGCATAAGTAACACACACACACACACACACACACACACACACACACACACACACACACACACACACACACACACACACACACACACACATACACACACACACACACACACACACACACACACGCACGCGCACACACACACACACACACACACAAATACACATACTTTCACAGCTGATTTCGCCAATTGCCGGATAACATCAAAACAAAACACACAGACACACACATGCACAAACACACATACACACACACAAACACACACACATATCTATACTTTATATGTATGTATGTATGTATGTATGTATGTATGTATGTATGTATGTATCTGATATAACACCTGCAACCCTGATGGTATCCAATGATGTTGACTTGTTCTTCTTTTTGGTAAATATCATCTTGGTTAAGAGAGTGGGACTGGCTTTGTGGAGTGCCTTTGCTCACTATAAAAGCTTCACGGCACAGGCATTGCTTTATATCTGGAGATCTCTCTGCACTTGTCGTCACATGGTACCATGGGCCCAGCACTATGTGTCAATAATTGTCACAAGTGTAGTGTTTGTACCAGAGTTTTCAAGTCGCTGGCTGGACTAAAAAGTCACACTCGTTCAGCGCATCGGTAGGGGTTCTCCTACATGGATATAAAGTAGTGGCTGTACTCGAAAACGAGTTGACAGCCACCATGTACGTGTGTATGTAAGATCATTCCTCCTCTCTATAATGTAACTGCTTTACTCTCTCTGTCGCTCTTCACTCTCTATATGACAACACAGTTTTAGTTTCCGTATCTCTCATATATACAGAGAGAAAGGGAGAGAAAAAAAGAGATTTAGAGAAAGATTAGGAAAACTACACACGCACATCTACAGAGAGAGACAGAAAAACAGAGGGAGGGGAAAAGAGAGAGAGATAGGCCTTTAGACAGAGAGAGATACAATTACAGTGTTAGTTATTCAGAGAGGGAGAGAGTGAGAGAGAGAGAGTCGGAAGGACAATGTGACACGGGAGGGTGTGTGGTATCTTTGCAGTGGAGTGGTGGGGGCAGGTATACTTATCCGAGCGGCAGTCGGAGGGGCCATCTAGTATATATATATATATATATATATATATACACACACACACACACACACACACACATATATATATATATATATATATATAGGAGAAAGTATGACCCCGACGGCAAAGCTCAAGCTGTTTCGACGGCTATTTCTGGACTAAATTAGAATTTTTAGCCTGGTGAATAAATAGCTGAATTGTCAAGGGGGTACTTCCTTATATGGCAAGTTGTAGTTGTCAAGTGGATTGGTTAACATTTTTTGTAAACACAAATAAGTCTAATATGGCATTTGGTGGAAGGTAGGGGTGGCTGAACTTGCCTGTAGAACAATAGGGAAGTGAGTGGAGCGGTCAAGCTTTGAAAGTGATATGTATACAGCAGATTCTAAGGATTAGATTTACCTATAAGCTCCCTCCTCTACTTCAAACACTCTCCTTAGAATCTGCTGTATACCTATCACTTCCAATGGTTGACCGCTCCACTCACTCCCCTATTGTTCTACAGGCACGTTCAGCTACCCCTACCTCCCACCAAATGCCATGATAGAATTATTTGTGTTTACAACAAATTTTAACCAATCCTCTTGACAACTACAATCTTCCCATATAAGGAAGTACCCCCTTGACAAGTTCAGCTATTTATTCACCAGGCTAAAAATTCTAATTTAGTCCAGAAATAGCCGTCGAAATGGCTTGAGCTCTGCCGTCGGGTGTCATACTTTTTCCTATTTCCCACTCTACTACCCTAAGTATTGAGTACTCTGGTGCGTTATGGTCCATCTGGTTTCTTACCACAATTCCTTCGTTATATATATATATATATATATATATATATATATATATATATATATATATAAACGTTTGAATATGTGTAATAAAGCCAAAACAATGCAGGTATGGACATAGAAAAAAGAATGCAATTGTAAAAGATATTGTTGACAATTCGCCTTTATCTTGAATTTATTTAAATGTCCTTAATTTTCGAGATAATATCTCTTCTTCGGAGGGAAATAAAGGTCTCAAACCAGCGCTTTAAATATCTAGCCAAGCCATGCTGACAGGAAATAGTATAGAGTATCTGTTCTATCTCTAATATCAAAGAATTAAAATTAGGTGGATAAAGAGTAGTCTCCCTTTAAAAGGGGTTTGTTTAGGGGTTTTTTTGTTTTTATTTTATATACATGCCTGTATACGTGTGTGGGAGAATGCCTGAAGGTGTAAGTATGTGGGTGTGTGTGTGGGAGTGTGGGAAGATAGGTCTATTCGTAAATGTGGGGGGTAGGTGTTATCTGGTGTTAGAACTGGTTTTGTGTGTGTATGTGTGAGAGGGAATAAGTGGAGGTGTAAGCGTGTGTGTGGGGGGTGTGTGTAAATATGGGGCTAGAGGCCCTATCAGGTTATAAATTGGGTGTTGAGTTCTAGTCTATTATTGATTGGTGGTTGTGTTTTATCTATAATTAGTGCTTCCTTAATTCTAAGATTGCCGAGGTTTCTTTCCTTAGTTTCTATCCTAACTGTTATGGTTTTATCGGTGTTTTTGCATTTAACTAGGTGTTTCTTAAATGAGGAAGCGTTAGTATTGAGGTGTTCTTTTATTCTTATGTGGACTGGTCTGGTGGTGCTACCTACGTAGAAGTTGTTGCATTTGTCACACTCTAGTCCGTATACTACGTAAGCCTGGTGGCATAAGTCTGTGTCGTTGATGGGGCAGTTGGCTAGTCTGCAGCAGTTGTCATGTCTGGTGGAGTGTCTCTTGGCCAGCCGTCCGCGCAGAGAAGGACCCGAGTGGGCCAGTTGGATATCCAGTCCCTCTCGTCTGATGGCTCTGCGGATGGCTGTTGTTTTTTCTTCGCTGAAGTGTGGGAGCTTCAGGAAGCAAGTGTTAGAGCCTCGTGTGTGGTGTCCTCTGTTCTTTCTGGCACGGTTTGTGGTGGATGTCGTGTATCCGTTCAGTTTGAGTACTTCCAGGAAATGTGTGGTGTGTGTGTCTCGGTCTCTAGCGTCGGTGCATTTGTTCTTGATACGTGCCAGTTCGTTCCTTATGTATCCGAACTTGGCACCGAGTGGGAGGGCCGATCTGAAATGTACGAACAGGTCCCTGCTGGCGGATGTTTTATAGAAGCAGGTGTGGATGTTGCCTTCCTCTGTTACCCTGAGTTGGAAGTCCAGTAGGGATAGGGATCCGCGGTCATCGGGGTGTTCCATGCTGAACTTTATACTGGCGTCCATGCTGGAGAATGTTGTGTATATTTTCTCTGCCTCCTCACGGGATGATGTAAGGATGAGTATGTCATCTACATATCGGGTGAAGAAAGCATGAGAATGGCAGGTGTTGAGGGCTCGGCATTCTAGCTGGTTCATGTAGGTGATGGCCAGCAGGCCCGATAGGCTGGATCCCATGGGTAATCCTGTTGTCTGTCTGTATGTCTTACCAGCGAACCTTCCTTCCAGGCATAACCTACTCACATCACGAGTTGATCTTTTTATATGTTCGTATAGTTTGAGTAATCTTGACTTCACAATTGATGTAATTGGTTTAAGTTTGGTAATGTTGAGGAGCTCACTGATACAGATACGATCGCTGACCCCCTTGCCAGTCATATGTCTCATGTGTTAACACCAATGTCAAAGACGAGTTTGACAAATCCTTTTCTTATACAGTTGTAAAGTAATAGTTATTATGGTTCTTCGAAATGCATTTTTTCGTCACAGATATTGATAAATGTTTAGAAATTCTGATAAAATAATAATGACAATTTCTTTATATTATTAATATTAGTTAAGTAGTTGTTGCTGTATCGCTAAGTAGATCTTTTGTTGTTTGTTGCATGTATTTAAAAATATTTTCAATTCTATTCACGCTGGAAGTTTTAAAATGGAAGCTTGTATATATTCTGAATATTTTATTATATGTTTCTAATGGTGTTGACATTTTTTCATATTTAAATTTTGAACATTTCTTCAAAATTGTTTGTTTGTACACGAACACTTGCGCACATAATAATAATAATAATAATAATAATATATATATATATATATAGGTGTGTGTATATATGAATGTATTGATATTTATATATATATATATATATATACACACATATGTATACATGTATATATATATATATATATATATATATATATATATATATATATATATATATATATATATATATATATATATGTATATGTATATATATATATATATATATGTATGTATGTATACACACATATATATATGTATATATGTGTATATATGTGTGTATGTATATATATATTATTATAAATCTATATATTATATATATCTCTCTCTATATATATATATATATATGTATATCTATCTATCTCTCTCTCTCTCTCTCTCTCTATATATATATATATATATATATATATATATATATATATATATATAGACATATATGTATACATATATGTGTATATGTGCACATATAAATAATAAATATATATGTGTGTTTACTCACACACACACATATATATATGTTGAATTTAAAACTTTAGATGACAGGTAAATTACTTGCGAAAGATCTATCGTTTCATCTTATGAATCGTCAGAGTAATGAGAAAAAAAATTAGAATATTTAGAATTCAGGGAACCTTGCGGGCAAATTACGCTGTACATTTCTTGAAACTTGTATGCATTTGCAATTTTGACTTTTTTCTCATTACATCATGGAATCACACGACGAACAGAAAATATATTAATTTAGCTTTCAGCTAAAAGAAAAATCAATGTATCATACACGATGTCTTTATGAAATGGTTCATAGTTTTATGTTTACCACCCTGATCATGTATTCTATTGAACAACACACTTGTATATATATATATATATATATATATATATATATATTACACAAATATGACCCTCCCCAAGTATAACAATATATATATATATATATATACATATATATATATATATATATATATATATATATATATATATATATATATATATATATATATATATACATATATATATATATTGTTATACTTGGGGAGGGTCATATTTGTGTAATATTGCCAGAATTAATAACAGAACACACTCACTGTTTGGTTGGTTTTCGTTTTTCGCTTCTGTGTCTTTTATATCGGTAATCTAATTTATTCGGTCCTCAATGTTGCCATTGACTGACCAGCGGTCAAAAATAATACAGATACAATATAGACGCAAACACATATATATAGTTTATCAAAGTTCTTTCGTTGCACATCTGCAACATCGTCAGTGGTGCTATTGTTTGAAACAGTTCCATGCTGTTCTGTCAATCCCATTGAGTTTATTGGAGAACTCGGTAGACTCAAACACCTTTATCTGAGGTCCCATAAAAATTCTACCTTTGATTTTGGCCTTAGATAACTTTGGGAAGAACGCAAGAAGGTACTTAAAAGCGGCTGATTCTTGGTTGACAGCCTTCACAAACTGCTTCATCAACCCCAACTTAATGTGCTGTGGTGGCATGAGCACAATCCTGGGATCAACCAGTGGCTCCCACATGACGTTCCGGGTCCCAACCACACATTCTGTTCGCTGCTCCCAGTTCTTTGTTTTGTAGTGGTCAGAGGTGGCTCTGCTGTCCCAAAGGCAGAGGAAGCATTGGAATTTGATAAAGTCTCCTTGGAGTTCAAGCAGGAAAGCCACCATCTTGAAGTCTCCAATGATTTCCCAATTGCACTGGTTGTATTTCAGAGCTTCCAAGAGGACTTTCACACTGTAGTAATCTTCCTTCAGGCAGACTGAATGAGCTAGGAGCAGTGTCGGGAACTTTTTTCCATTGTGGAGGAGGACAGTCTTCAAACTTGTGGTGGAGCTGTCTATAAATAGCCACCACTCCTTGGGCACAAACGGCACCCCAATAACGTCAAACAGTCCAGGCACGTCATGGCAGAAGCAGAGGCCATCCCTAAGAGTGTAAAAGCCTGAGAAAGGTTCGTGACGACTTCTCTGACTTGTTACCTGCACTTCCTCCTTGACCAAGTTCCCCTGCCTCATCCTGGAGACGAATGTTTAAAACACAACTTACCCTTTATTCAGCGTGCGAAAATCCAGTATCAATAAATCTCTTTAATCCACTTTTTAATAATTTTATACTTTATTGCACTTTTATAATTTTCTTTAGGTATTAATCTTTATTTTATAATTTTAATTTAACCTGAAACATATATAAAAACATCATTTAACATAAGCAAAATAAACTTACATACAACGTAAAATCCAGCATACAAATAATTCTAGTGAATAGCTTAGAATTTTTACAAACCCAACCTTTTAACTGTTTAATAGCACTTTTTTAAATTTATTTGGGACTTAAGCAACACAAAAAAAGTGATTACAAGCCAGGAACAGAGAAAAAAATATTTTTTGTTACACGGTGTAATTAAACAATCATTTTATGCTGACTTAGTTAAATTTATAAATTAGAATGTTCATCGAAAGTCTGTAGAAAATTACTTATAATAATTGTTTCCAGCAGAGAGTTACGTCCATTTACGGACTGAGTTCAAATCCCGCCGAGGTTAACTTTGCCTTTCATCTTTACTGGGTAGATAAAATAAAGTACCAGTAATGTATTGGGTATTTGCTGGCCTTGTGCCAAAAGTAGAAACAATTATTACTACTGCTATATCAAGTTAGCAAGGTCTATATTACCACAGCTCCGTGTTAAGCAAATTATGTGGCCTGTGTGAGGTTTAAACAAACCCAGGATGGGATTATATTGCACATCTGCAATAAAAAAAAACCTAACAACCGATAGATCCATATAGGACAAGCACCACAGTCCTTGTGCCCAACTGTCCCTCAGATTTCAGAATCCCAAATGTTAGTATGGCCAGTCTCCTATTTATCAGATCGACTGGAGTTTTTTGGGAATCAACTAGTCAGGGGCGGATAAGATATCATCTCCACTAATCAATATTTTATGAAATCACTAGAGGTATAACGTGCGCATTTCACCAGAACCTTAAGTTAGTGTAATTCGGTATCTCAATTTGGGTAGGATAGAGGTCAGAAACAGAGACACATCAAACCCCAAATAGACACGCAACACAGCCCACCCAGCTGTAACGTATAAGGATATGTATTGAAGCCATCATAGTAATTATGCTCAAGGTACATTCTCGATAGAACGTGATACTATAATTCAAAATCCAAATATAAGTGAAATTTTAATACTTCTCTGAGTTGATAATTAGCTTTTTAATTTACTAATTACTTTATCAATATATTAATATACCTTGTTCTTTCAGTCAGATGTCTACTTATTAGAACCAATTAAATTTATAGAGTTATAAATCAATATTGCCTGCTTCATCATAGTTTGAGCTGAGTTAGACGGCTTTTGACTGCTATTTTTAGCGTCGATATAAGCCTAATACATTGAGTTGAAAATGTTCATACAGTAATTCAGTGATGCGACACGTTGCTTCCACATGCAGTCTACTAACGACATGGTTTATATGATATATATTCAGCATGTCCCCTTTGGTGGAGTATACTCTTTCCGTAATTCAACGATACAATACCTCGTTTACCATATAAGATCTGGCAGTGAAATGGTAAGTATGAGATATTTTCAACTTGTCCCCTTATTCTTATGAAGAATTCACCAGCCGATGAAGAAACTTCAATTCTTCCAATATTGGTTATTTCAATGTCTTGAAACTCCTGGTGTGGTATCTTGAGTTTGAGAAACCATAGTTGAAGCATAATCTATATATATAAAACATAGGATGTCTGTGTGTGTGTTTCCCTGAAACTCGAGAAGTACCCAATCGTTTTTTTCAAACTTTACACACGTAACCCGTATGGCCCCGGAAGTGTTTTGAGCAAGTGTTTTTCAAATTATTCTGACCTAGGGATCGAATTAGTGAAGTGGCCAATGTCTGTACATAATGAGGGAGTGAGAGGGGAGAGAAAGAAACGGAGAGACGAAGTGAAGAAGTGGCTCTCTACTCCTCCTCCTCCTTCTCCCCATTCGTCACAGCGTTTTTCGATAGAGGGGAGAAATATGAACGAGTTACAGAGAGAAATATTGAGAGTGAAAGAAACAGACAAACTAAAAGAGGGGGATAGCGGGAGAGAGAGAGAGAGAGTGACAGACGCCGTCTTTTGAGAGTTGTATGCGTCAAAGATACATGACAGTGGAATAACTATTGCGTGTGTTTGTACGTGCGCGCGTGTGTGTATGAGTTTGTGTGCGTTTGCATGCGTGAGTGTGTATGTGTGCGTGAGTGATTATAAACTCTCTCACGTGGTCTGATCGAATTAACCCTTTAGCATTTACATTACTCTATATATACTATATTATTTTCATGGTAAAGGCTTTATCTCACATAATATAAAAATCTCATAGATTTAATATTATTTATTTTGAGAACAATACCTTAACCCTTTAGTATTAATTGTTTCTAACTTTGGCACAAGGCCAGCAATAACCCAGTACATTACTGGTACTTTATTTTATCGACCCCGTAAGGTTGAAAGGCAAAGTTAACCTCAACGGGATTTGAACTCAAACCCTTTAGTATTAATGTGAGTGAATTATAAAGAGAAAGAGTGAGAGTGAAAGAAACAGACAGACTAAAAGAGGGGGATAGCGGGAGAGAGAGAGAGAGAGAGAGAGAGAGAGAGAGAGAGACGCTGGAAGAGGGGAAGGAAAGCTATATGTCTTGTGGTCTGCATTACGATACATATACACACACACACACACTGATAGCGTCATAATGACGTAATGCAGACAGTCAGACATACAGACAGATATTATAAGGGCGCAACGTTATATCTATGTATCTATCTAAAAAGAAAGACTAAGAATTATATAGAGAGATCGCTAAATCGCCTAATGCGGTCCCTAGAGCATTGAAAGTTTGAAATATTTTGTACTCAAAACACTCACAGGACCATAAGTATTACATATGTAAAGTTTGAAAACCATCGGTTCGGTGGTTCTCAAGTTTTAGTGAGCTGACAGACAGACAGACAGACAGACATTCTCTGTTTTAGATATATAGATATTTATATATAACTATATATTCGTGCACAGATATTTTTGCATACACAATAACAAAATATAAATAAACGTATTTATTTTACGGCGCCCAGTAAGGATAAATATATTTCAAATATATAAGAACCCTAGAGCAAATCCCGAGAAACGCCGAGCCATTCTGCTAGTATGACATAAAATTTACTTTTTTTAGTCGATTTGACTTGTATTTCCCATAAAATGAGATTTGGCTTATATTTTATACACATACACAGACACACGCACACACACACACACACACACACACACACACACACACACACACACACACACACACACACACACACACACACACACACACACACACACACACACACACACACACACACACACACACACACACACACACGTATGTATATACATTAGTTTAATGTCATTGAGATATGTGCAATATTTTGTTTACAATATTAGAGTTCTTGAAAAGTTTTCTGAAAACAAAATAATTTGAATACTTTAAGAATTTACAAAGAATTAGATCTACTATATTAACAGGAATTGTGTTTGGCATCTAAAAAAAGCAATATCTAAAATTCTTTCACTCCCATCAATATATTCTCACATACAGTTTGTATACACACACACACACAGATATATATATATATATATATATATATATATATATATATATATATATATATATATATATGTATATCATCATCAATTTACGTCTGTTTTTCCCTGCTTGCAAGGGTGGAACGGGCGCTATTCTGCACAGTATCTCTCCATTCGTCACGGCCCTTCGTCATCTCCTCCGTGAGCTTCAGCGATCTGAGGTCAGCTTTCACCAACTCCGCCCATGATTTTTGTGGTGTTCCTCTACTGCATCTTCCTTCTACTGGGATTTGTTGGTACTTCTTTACCCAGCGGTCATCCTCCATGCGCACCACATGTCCACACCACCGCAGTTTCCTCTCTCGCACACTACAACTTATCCCGCTTACAGTTTCTCTCTCAACTCGTCTATGCTTGGTCGTTCACTCACATTTACATTGTACATCCAACGGAGCATGCTTGCTTCATTACTCTCCAGGCGTTGCATATCCTCGGCAGTTGTCGCCCATGTCTCACTACCATGCAGCATCACGCATCTCACACAGGCATCGTATAATCGGCCTTTCGTTCGAAGGGAGAAACGCTTCTTTGTCAACAGAGGAAACAGCTCCCTAAACTTCTCCCAGCCCGTCCTTATTCTAGATACTATGGCCTCGTAGCACCCTCCTTCCTTGCTAATCTGATCACCTAGGTATCGGGGGCTACCAACTACCTCTATAGATCCTACCTGCATTTGAAAAATGTATCTATCACTGCAAGTTTTACTGTCAAATTTCCCTGACCATCTACTGCATATATAGTTTTCCCTACTTGTTAGTTTGCTATCTCACTACATCTCTTTTGTACCCAAGATCTATATTGTGTACATTTTACAGAATTTATGCCAACTCCTTTTCTACATATCGAACATGACTATTTCCCTGATGGAATCAGAGTTTTGTCCTCTTTTCTACTTATCGATACTTTAGTCTTAGCTAGGTTCACTCTCAGACCACTTGATTCCGACTGCTGTTTCCAGAGCCAGAATGTATTCCTTAGTTCCTTTACTGATTCTGCTATATGTACCAGATCATCAGCATGGAGAAGTTCCCATGGGCAACTAATCATAAACTCCTCTGTTATTGCTTGGAGAACTATAATGAACAAGGGCGGGCTGAGGACCGAACCCTGATGTACTCCTACTTGTATCTGGAATTCCCCAATAAACTGCATTCCTACACACACGCACATGTGTATATATATATATATATATATATATATATATATATATATATATATATATATATATATATATATATATATATATATATACATATTATATATTCTAGTCGATCGACTTTCGTCAAATCGGACCGAGGAAACTATGTTTCCGTTGGTCTTTCCAATTGCTAATACTATCTATCGGTCGCAACTCCAGGTAGAAGGAGCAACGTGAAATAAAGTGTCTTGCTCAAGGACATAACGCATCGCCTGGTTCAGGAATCGAACTCACAACCTCACGATTGTGAATCCAATACTCTAACCACTCAGCCACACGCCTTCACATATATATATATAGGAACGAGTAGGACCCCGACGGCTGAGCTCAAGCCGTTCCGCCGGCTAATTCTGGACTAAAAAAAAAAAAAAATGTTTGTCCAGAATTAGCCCCGTCGAAACGGCTTGAGCTCAGCCGTCGAGGTCCTACTCGTTCCTATTACCCACTCTACTACCCTAAGTATTGAGTACTTTGGTGCGTTATGGTCCACTTGGTTCCTTACCACATTTCCTTCGTTATATATATATATATATATATATATATATATATATACACTCACTCGGACAGATACGCACACCCATGTACATGATTTTTATGCACACTGACAGATACGGTGAGCCGTATAAACCACACACACACACATATACCATTCTTACCAAGCGTAAACCTAATAACACCATGTACCATTGACTCCTACGTTTGTTTATCTGTTTGTCATTTTGAACTATACATATATAATATTGATTTTTTTTTCTTATTCCCTTTGAGTTTTCAAACTAAAATTAATTCGATCACAATGCATTCAATATATTCATTTATGATAATAATTGATAAGATATACCTTGTTTAAATGCTATCTTTCAAATTAATTTTAATTAGTAGACGCCAAAGAATTTTGTTATAATCATACCACTAATTCTAGTATTTTTGAAGGTTAATGATTGAAGACAAAGATTTTATATATTGTAGTTATGAAACAAATATATGCACCAAGAAAAATAAAGAATATAATTTAATAACCATATACAATTGCGAGTCATAAAGAAAAAATCATATTCATTTTTTAACCCGAAAAATTAAATATATATTCAAGAAAAAGAATGTGAAAATACTATGGTTGCTATTTGTATTTTGAATTGGCTGAAGCCTTAAGAATTAAGTTGTCAGGATAACAAGAGAAACCCATTGAAAACATCTGCATAAAATTTTTCTCTTTTCGAATTTGATGATTGCGCTCTTGTATAAAGTGAATATTTTTAGGAAATTTAAATTAAACATTTGCATTATAACAAGGCTAAACTACAAAATGCATTAATAAAAAAAATAATAAAAAGATATTCATATAAGAAACCAACAAATTCCAAAATTATATGTTTAATGACGGCGTAAAAAATATAAACACATTCAAATGTATGCACCAAGTGAATAAAAAAACAAACATACATACGCATGTAGGCAGAGATAGACCCATACCTTCATAAAAACAAATACATTGACTATATATGGTTATGCATATGTGAGTATGTGAGTACGAATGATGGTATCTGTGTCTATGTTTCTGAGCATGTATGCATTTGTTTGTGTGTGCGTGTATGCAGATCAGTCAACTCTACCTCTCGGATGGGGAGATCTCCCACCCAGTCTGAGGTGAGTGAGCGATGTCTTCTCTTGTGAAAATGGGTATAGCTTTTATGTAAAATCTCCCCATTTTGCCTCATTTCTCCCTTTTTTTTCATGGTAATACCCGTATGAGGTTTTAGAGGGTGGCAGTTCTGGTGTATGTGTGTGTGTGTGTGTGTGTGTGTGTGTGTGTGTGTGTGTGTGTGTGTGTGTGTGCATGTGTGTGTGTGTTTATGTAATATAATATGAGTCTGACGAACTAAATGTTAGCCGTACCAGCAAATAAATAGGTACAGAAAGTTCCACATACACACACATATACACATACACAAATATATACATATATATATATATATAGGAACCAGTAAGACCCCGACAGCTGAGCTCAAGCCGTTTCGACGGCTAATTCAGAATTAGCCGTCGAAACGGCTTGAGCTCAGCTGTCGGGGTCTTACTGGTTCCTATTACCCACTCTACTACCTCAAGTATTGAGTACTTTGGTGCGTTATGGTCCACCTGGTTCCTTACCACATTTTCTTCGTTATATATATATATATATATATATATTTGTGTATGTGTATATAAGAGGGTCGGCTGGAACGTTGAACAGCTGAAAGGATTATAGGCTGACCAAGATAGAGTCATGGAATGACCAAATTAGGTTTATTTTTCAACATTGTCCCTGCAAAGAAACAATACATTTATTTGTAAGAAGAGTTAAAATTAATGCATGCAAGTGTTCATAGGCGCAGCATCATTTCTTCCTTGCGAACTTATGAACTTTTCAGCCGATCCTCGTATACATTAGTGTAAGTAAAACATTATCTGCATTTTGACCATAACATATCTTTAGTTTGTCACACTGCCTTCTGCTCAGGCGTGCGTATAGTTGGTACATAATGTGGTCGCAGTTTGATCTTCATCGCACTAGTTTTCTTCCTGCTGTTACAGTGTAAAAGTTGCTGCTCCACTAGCAGTTTGCATCAGGTTGTTTTCACTCCATACTCTGCCTTTTGTATTTTGGCTCATAACGGTGGCCCCACACTTCATCTCCTGTGACTATTCTGATGAAAACTTCTTCGCCTTCATTGTCGTAGCTTGCAAGTAAACAGTGGTGGACCTCAACACGTTTCCGCTTGTGTCCTGCGTTTAGATCTGGTGGCATCCATCTCCCTCAGACTTTATGGAAGCCGAGCTCGTTGTAGATGATTTGATAGGCAGAACCATGACTAGTCTGCAGAGAACATGAGACCTCACCGATGATGACTTACCGGTTCGCCATAACCATCTCTCAAGCTTGCCGAATCTTCTCGCCTGTGATTATGACCTTGTTCGCTTGTCATGCTTTTCAGGCCACTTTTAAACTTTTCGATCCACTCATACACACGTTTACGTGGTAGTGCCCTCTGACGGTGAATTTCCGCCCCTGACACATCTTCCGACCAGAGAAATCGGATCACTGATCTTTGTTCCACCCTGGTACACACAGCTAGTGCAGCAGCAATGTTTACACTATAACTGGCGCGATCAAACTCAAACGTCGAACACGTGACCACGATAGTACCTAATTTAAGCATGCATGTGCAGAAGGCAATCTGACAAACCTAATGCTATGTTACGGTGAAAGTGCGGATAATATGTTTTACTTACCCTCGTATGTACATATATATATATATATATATATATATATATATATATATATATATATATATATATAATATATATTGTCAATAAATTGGTTTCAGGTTCCATAATGTGACATATTATAGACACGAATTGAATCAAATCTTGTGATTATGGGTAGATAGAAATAGTTTGTCTCCACTCTTGTAAAATGAGTTGTGCCTAGAATTGAAATGGGAAGACTAGCCACACTCTAAATTTACCAAATTATTATATTACATGTAAATATGTTTGCGCGATACTCATCCTATTTCGTCAGTTGGCCTCACCGTTCATCGAACAAATGAGACATTCGTTGATGAAACACTCACAGAGGCACTCCCACACATATAATACATAAATACAAACTCGCACACACATGTATATATATATGTGTATATATGTGTAGGGTAAAGGTTAAAGAACCCATTCGGTCACGAATGACCCCCATGGATTTGCACTTACAAAGTTTCCCGCCGAGGCAGAAGTCCGGGCAAGGTTCTTAAGGGAAGAACAGCAGTCACCCCGGCATAGCAACCTCTCTTCTTCATGCCACCGATAATGTCCAAGGGAAAGACAATGGCTGACACAGTTTGGCACCAGTGACGTCACATATATACATTATGTACACTATAGTATATACTATATATACACTATATGTCATGTTGTCCAAGAGAAAGGCAATTGATACAGCTCGACACCAGTAACGTCGCAATCCATTTCTACAGCTGAGTAACCTGGAGCAACGTAAAATAGAGAGTATTGCTCGGGGACACAACGCATCACCAGGTTCGCGAATCGAACTCACAATCTTCCGATTGCAAGTCCAATGAATCTGAGCCATGTGCCTTACATATATATATATATATATATATATATATATTGATCATGCCTTTATTTTTAAATTTTCTCATTCCTTGTATTTTGATCATGCTTTATTTTAATTTTTTATCTTTATTTGTTTTTTTTTCATTCGCACCGTTTCCTTTCGCTATATGTCTCTCCACCACTCCCCTACACACCTTTTGAACTCTGTTCCCACACACTTCTCACCCGAGGAAGGGCTTATGCCCGAAACGTCGTCCCCCACTTACCCCCCACTCTCCTGAGGTTGAAATTAATAAACATTTATTGTACTGCCTCTCTGTTTTGTCCCTGTTCAAATTTTTCCATTATATATATATAAATATATATATATATATATATATATATATATATATATATATATATATATATATAAATATATATATATAGGGTGTTTCAAAAATGTTGATATCATTTGAGATGTAAATATCACAGAAACGACATAGTCAAAGCGAATGAAACTAAACAGTTTAATGGTGAGTCACATAAGATTTATTTCTCCAAATTTGCATGAGAAATTCAAAGGTACGTGGATTCCATGAACGATTTCACAAATGTTCAATATGCGCACCGCCTGAGACACGGCAAACGTCAAGTCGGTAGTCCAGCTCCTCCCAAACCCGCTGCAGCATGTCTTGGGTAACAGTCTCCAGTGCGGTAGTGATTCTCTGCTTGTGTTCTTCTAGGTTTGCAGGAAGAGGGGGGTATATAGACCAGGCTCTTCACATAGCCCCAGAGAAAAAGATCGCAAGGTGTCAGTTCAGGTGAACGTGGCGGCCATTTCAACAGCACATTTTCTTCATTACCAGCACACCCGATCCATCTCCCTCGCAGATTGTCATTGAGATAAGCCCTCATAGTGAGCTTCCAGTGAGGTGGAGCCGCGTCCTGTTGAAAAATGAAGTATTCATGTTCATTTGCAATGAACTCATCCATTAGTCAGTTCTGAAGCATTTGCAGATAAACATCATCGGTCACATTTCCCTCAAAGAAAACCGGGCTATGAAGATGCTTCTTGGAGATGGCGCAGAACACATTCACTTTTTGTGAGTCCCTCTCATGCTCAATTGTGGCAACGGGATTTTCTTCGTTCCAAATACGGACATTATGCCTATTGACTTTGCCATTCGGATGAAATGTGGCCTCATCACTGGAAACAAGACGTTCCTTGAACTCGTCTTCAAGTTTCTCTTGCATATCAACACAGAATTGTTTGCACTTTCGCTTGTCATCTGCCGTTATAGCTTGAAGGAGCTGCAGCTTGTAAGGTTTCATTAGCAAGCATTTCCTCAGGACGCGCTAAACTGTCGTTGGAGGAATCAGGGTTTCCAGACATGTTCTTCTTATGAACTTCTTGGGGCTTCGCAAGAATTTTTGGTGAACCCGCTCGACCGTCCGTCTCTTCCGATGTTAGTGGTCATCCAGATCCTTTTGCCCTGTACAGACAGCCTTCCTCTTTGAATTATTTGTGCCATGTCCGAATCTGCATTGCCGTTGGTGACTTTTTAGAAAACTCTCTCACAAAAGCACGCTGCACAGTCTTCCTCGACTGTCTTCGAGAATACTCCAACACACAAAACGCCTTTTCTCTTCGAGTAAATACCATTTCTATAACTGAAGAGATAAGCATTTCAAACATTAAACTTAAAATGTTGACCTGTCTCTCCACATGGTGTTAACATTTGAAGTCATTTGAATGGGAACTGGCAAAGTTATTAGATTGTGAAATGATATCAAATTTTTTGAAACACCCTGTATATATATATATTATATATATATATAATATATATATATATATATATATATATATATATATATATATATATATATATATATATATATATATATAATATAATAAAAAGAAATGGATAGGAAGACTAGGAAGCTATTGACTATCTACAACATGTTCCACAAGAGGAGTGATGTCGATAGACTCTACTTAAAGAGATCTGAAGGTGGAAGAGGTCTTATCAGCATAGAGGACTGTGTTCAGATGGTGTAAAACAACCTACACAAATACGTGACAGACAGTAGGGATCCAATGCTCAGAATTGTACTGAAGGAGATGACAATAGACCAGGAGATGTCCAAGGAGGAAATAACAACAAGCAGGAAGAGCAACCTTCATGAAAAATCCCTTCATAGTACCTTCTTTAAGAAAACTGAATTTAGAGATCCACAGACATGGAACTGGTTAAAAAGAGGAGACCTTAAAAGGCTACAGAAGGAATGCTAATTGCTGCACAAGAGCAGGCCCTCAAAACGAAGTGGGTGAAACACCATATTTACAAGGAGGAGGCTAGCCCACTGTGTAGGATTTGTGGAGAAAGAGAGGGGACTGTAGCTCACATTGTATCCGAGTGTAAACACCTAGCCCAGACTCACTATAAAGGCTGGAGACATGATGTGATGGGCAGGGTGATCCACTGGCACCTATGCAAAGTAAACAATTTACCACATTCTGAGAAGTGGTATGAGCATAAGCCAAAGTCGGTGATAGAAAACGATCAGGTGAAGGTGCTGTGGGATTTTAGGATACAGACAGACAAGAAACTGGAACACAATAGACCTGACCTGGCGGTTTTGGACAAGGAAAAAAGATCGTGCCTGATTGTAGATGTAGCCTGCCGTTAGATACGAGAGTGCAAGAGAAGGAGAGGGAGAAAATTAACCGATACCAGGACTAAAAGTGGGAGGTAAAAATAATTTGGAACTGCCATGAAGTCAAAGTGGTCCCGATCATCATAGGCGCACTAGGTACTATCTCGAAGAGTTTCCAAGGATGGTTAAAGAAAATTGGTCCAGCCCCTCTTTTTGGAACACTTCAAAAGACATGCTTGCTGGGAACAGCAAGAAACCTCCGATACGTCCTGAATATCTGAAGCTGCAGGTAGCGACTTGATATTCATTTCAACAAACTTTCCAGTTAAATAACGTCAATGATTGACACCTAAAGAACAACAATAATAATAATATATGTAGTAATAAACACAGTAAATTATATATTTAAAATTACGAGGGGTGAGTTACGACGTTGGTTTGACAGATTTAACCTGAAGCAAACGGAAAATACAGGATAAAGAGTAAAATGTAGAGACCGTTTCAATAACTATTTATCTCCCGGACAGATGAGAGATTTAATCTGTTTCACCTGAGAATTGTGTTTGTAACCGATAATCCGTAGGCATCACCCACGAGAGATTAGATAAAATATGACAAACACCTAAAACCAAAAGCTATACGAATGAATATTTCACCTCGTGTGCGAGTATTCCAAAATGGGGTGAGTGGATCGGCTAGAAATAATAGCCTAAATACACTCAACCTATAAGCTCACCAAGTTAGGGAGCCAAAATTCAAGTAAAAGGCAGAGTTAAAAACTCATATTAATACCCTGTAATGAACAAGCTCAAAGTATAAATACTGAAGCAGAGTTTCATTTGGAAACTCTGCTTCGAAGAATCGAGACATATCTGAGTATCTTGCGATTTCAGAGTCAGGTTCGATCTTTGCATCAATCGTGCCTCGAGCTGGTCGCAAGAGAAACGATTGTAATATGTCTATTAAATTTTAATTCGTCGCACCACTGGTTCTCCGTTTCTTATGTGATATTATACTCTGCTCTGTAAATGCATCGAGTGCTCAAACGGCCTACCGCATACTGACGCTTTAAGCACCCTCTTATAATACCCATATACACAGGTGTTTAGATGGTTGCGTGTGTGTGAGGCATGGTGTCTATATTAGAAATGTAAGTGAAGCTTGATATACAAAAATATTGGTTTCTTATATAGGCACAAGGCCAGTAATGTTGGGGGAGGGGAAAGTCGATTAAATCGACCCCAGGGCGTGACTGGTACTTTATTTTATCAACCCCGTAAGGATGAAAGGCATAGTTAACATCGGCGAGATTTGAACTCAGATCATAAAGGCCCGTAACTCTATGCGGCAAAGCATGGCGCCCGACCCTCTACCGATACTGGCAATCCACCTCCCTTTATATACAAAAATATTAAATTATAAACATATCACATTATTATCACAGTGTGTATCGTGTAATGTCGTTGTTTGATTCCTCCATTACGTTACACATGCTCTATTCGATGGTGGTGGCGTGGTGGTGATGGTGGTGATGGTGGTGGTGTTGGTGGTGGTGCTTGTGGTGGTGGTTATGGTGATGGTGGCGGTGGTGGTGGTGGTGGTGGTGATGATGGTGGTGATAGTGGAGGTGGTGGTGATGGTGGTGGTGGTGGTTGTTGTGGTGGTGGTGATGGTTGTGGTGGTGGTGGTGGTGATGGTTGTGGTGGTGGTGTGAATGGTGGTAGTGATGTTGATGG
>OZ024745.1:119621786-119646786 GCA_964016885.1 Eledone cirrhosa
GTGTGTGTGTGTGTGTGTGTGTGTGTGTGTGTGTGTGTGTGTGTGTGTGTGTTTACGTTTGTCTGATACAGGCTATTGATAGTTCAATAGTACAACCTAGTTATATAGTAGTAATGACATATAATCCTCCCCCACAAATACAAATAATTGTTTCTACTTTAGGCACAAGGCCAGCAATTACCCAGTGCATTACTGGTACTTTATTTTATCGACCCCGTAAGGATGAAAGGCAAAGTCAACCTCGGCGGGATTTGAACTCAGATCGTAAAGGGACGTAACTATGCTGGAAAGCATGGTGTCTGACCCTCTACCGATACTGCCAATCCACCGCCACAAATACAAATAATAATATTTATTTACTGTCACACAGTCTTGTATACATAGAGCAAGCAATACACATTAACAAAGTGAATCACTGTGTCACATAAAGTACAATATTGACGACATAAATTATTAATCAACACACTCACACGCACACATACATACCCTTCCCTGTCCCTCACACATACACAAAATACTCAATGACAAAAACAAAACGACCGCCAGAAGATCCATTTGTAATGGCTCTTCCAGCGCATCTCCCTTACCATCCTCCAGGAAAACGCCTTCTCTATTCCATCCGCCAGGGCTGTGGGACGACCAGCATGTGGGACCACATTTGTTCGCTGGGAAGGGCGAGTGAAATGGAGGCGATGATGTTGGGAGTTCCGTTTTTCCGTGTTTTGGACACATTGCCCCTGTCATGTGTATCATGTGATAAATGCTTTGAATTGAGATTCAAATATATGCTGAAGTCTCGTTGACGTATAAGTTATTGCTACATGATATTATATGTTATCATTGAGTTATGCAGAGTGGTTGCTTTGGAAACAAAAGCCACGTATGATTCAGGGAAGTTTGGTCCTTGTTACCGTCGCTGTCCACTTATTTTCTGACATATTCAAGTATTATTCATAATTAACATTATTGTGTCCAACATATACACCACTCGCCCATAGGAATTTACATCTCTCTCTCTCTGCATATATATATATATATAGGAAAAGAGTCAGGACCCTGACGGCTGAGTTCCGGCCGTTTCGACAGCCAGATAAGTTCAGATCTAGCCCTATTACCCACTCTACTACCCTAAGTATCGAGTGCTCTGGTGCGTTATGGGACCCCTGGTTACTAACCACACTTCCTTCGTTTTATATATATATATATATATATATATATATATATATATATATATATATATATATTAAAGAGTTAAACAAGATTCAATGACTACATCAAAGAATGAGTTTTACAGTAGATTGGAAACACTCTACAAAAAATATTTGCCAGAGTTATTAATATTAATTCCAAATATTAACAAAATAGATATTCTTGTGATCAATTAAATTTTATTATACATATTTCAGAGGTACTGAATCAAGTTCAACAGTACGTCCTCATCAGATAAAATAATATGATACATGACATACCCTGACATGTTAGATGGTTAAGATTTAATCAAGGTAGTGATTAACTTATGAGAAAACTCAATATTTATACCCTAATATTGAGAACATGCGAAAATGTAATAGAATCAATAGGGAGAGTGTGAGTAAGAAAAACATTGCCTTAATGCAACAGTTATAGAGTTTTTAAAATTTGAAATACTACTATAGGACTATAGAGGAAGACGTATCTGGAGTTATAATTTATTTAGTATTTAGCTTGAGAAGACAATTGACAGATAATTAAAGAGAGGGAGAGGACGTACTGTTGAACTTGATTCAGTACCTCTGAAATATGTATAATAAAATTTAATTAATCACAAGAATATCTATTTTGTTAATATTTGAATTAATATATATATATATATATGTGTATATATATATATATATATATATATATATAGATATATATATATATATATATATATATATATATATAACGAACCTAACCTATTTAATCCTGAAGAAGGGCTTATGCCCGAAACGTCTCCCCCCCCCCCACTCGCAAGAGCGTGAACCTGATAAACCTTTATTTGTCTACCTCTCTGTGTTGTTCCCGTCTAAATTTGCACTATATATATATATATATATATATACATATATAGGAACGAGTAGGATCCCGACGGCTGAGCTCAAGCCGTATCGACGGCTAATTCTGGACTAATGAGTCCAGAATTAGTCGTCGAAACGGCTTGAGCTCAGCCGTCGGGGTCCTACTCGTTCCTATTACCCACTCTACTACCCTAAGTATTGAGTACTTTGGTGCGTTATGGTCCACTTGGTTCCTTACCACTTTTCCTCCGTTATATAGACCAAGGTTAACGTATGTTGATGCCCTAAGGACAGACACTGGTCTGTTGGAGATGCAGGACATGGCAGTGATAATGAGGGACAGAGACCGCTGGAGAGAACTCGTCCATGGATCTCGGGAATTTTACCCGCCTTAGATAGATAGATATATATATAAAATAAAATAAGTAAGTCAAATATGTAAAATTTGGCTTCAGTTATTATAAATTATACATTTACTGCTTTCTATATTTCGGTGACAGCTATTATTGGATGTGGCCTCTTCAGGCAGTCCCAATTGTGTGGAAAAGAAAGGTACACATGTTGTTGAAGTGTGTTTCACTCTGTCAATACATCGATATGTCCAGCTGCTGGGTGTGTTGTTAGTCCTCCGACGAACTGGAATGTTACATATTTGACTTACTTATTTTATTTTACTTTACTCCCGAGTAAACAAACCAACTCGCGCACTTCGTTGAGTGCTCCAATCTGCATACTGAGGTGTCGGTAAACAACCAACATATACTCAATATATATATATAAAGAGAGAGACACAGAAAGAGAAATGTAAATTCTTATGTACGTGTGTGTGGTTGTTGTTATCGACAAGTGCGGGGTTTTTGTGATTTATCAAGATTTTCTGTAAGAATTGGGAGTTTTCCGTTTATGTCTTGTAGTGCTTTTAGGATTTCCTCATTTATATTTGTAGTTCTGCTGTCGGGTTCCAGAGTCATTTTCGGGATTTGTATAGTCTAAGTTATTTGAAAAGGGAGTAAGGTTCTATAAAAAAAAGAGTGGTTATATGGAAAAGGTGGAATTGGAAAGGGCAAGGAAAACATATTTAAGGGATCTGTTTTTCTTTATTTCTTTGATCTGTCAAAGTGACATTATTGAAAAAATGAGAGGAATAGTTTCTTTAAAAAAGGAGTTTTATAATGTATATAAAATATATAAAATATAACCGGTTTTGATGTATCGGTGTAATCCATTTTATCAAATGTTGAATATTACAATTTAATTAAAAAGAATTAAGAATTTCAAATTTCAAATTAAGTTTTGAAGGTTTGTTCATCCTTTCTTGTTGAGAAGAAGACTGGGTCTAAAATGGAACCTTATATATAGAGAGACGTAGTAGTAGTAGTAGTAGTAGTAGTAGTAGTAGTAGTAGTAGTAGTAGTAGTAGTAGTGGTTGTGTCTTTTCACAGAACAAAATTATTTTTAGGGAGGGGAATTTTTCTGTATGTATGTGTGTGTATCGCAATTGTCTTAAAGAACTGGTCAAGAATTAAGATGGCGAAGTGGGGAAATGTAAGCTAGAAACAATTGCCATAGGGGAGAGAGGTATACAGGATTGTGAAAAGGTATAGGATTGTAAAAGAAATTCTATTTTAGGAATAAGGTTTTAGAGGGTATGAGTGTGTATGTATGAGTGTGTCTAAAATATATATATATATATATATATATATATATGTATCTGTGTGTGTGTGTGTGTGTGTGTGTGTGTGTGTGTGTATGTGTGTGTGTGTGTGTGTGTGTGTGTGTTTGTGTCTGTGTGTATCCGTCTGACTGTGTGTGTGTGTTTTAGTTTGTGTGACACGGCCCTTTTGTGGTGGGTATAGTATTAGTGATGGCTTTCAATCAGGAATTCGGAAAGGGTTTATTTATGGAAAAAATTTATATGAATAATTTCTTTGTTATTTCGTGATGTGTAAAAGAGAGATAGAGTGAGCGCGTGAATATATATATATATATATATATATATATATATATATATATATATATATATATATATATATATATATATATATATATATATATTGGTAAACGGAATAGAAAATGCTGACAAATTGTTCAGAGTGAAAAATAGTTTAATTAGGAATAAGTGAGAATTAGTAATAGTATTGGTTAGTATTCAGTTTTGGTTTTAATTTTACCGGTTGCGCATTTCTAATAATTTTGAGATAGAGCGTCCGTGATGTTTGCTCTGATCTGAATTAATTTTGAAAAGCATTAGAAATGCGCAACCGGTAAAACTTAAAACCAAAACTGAATACTAACCAATACTATTACTAATTCTCACTTATTCCTAATTAAACTATTTTTCACTGTCAACAATTTGTCACCATTTTCTATTCCGTTTACCAATATATCATAACTTTTGTGTTACACCTCTATTCTTTTAAATATATATATATATATACATAGAGAGAGAGGGAGAGAGAGTGAGAGAGTGAGAGAGAGTGAGAGAGAGAGAGAGAGAGAGAGAGAGAGAGAGAGAGAGAGAGAGAGAGAGAGAGAGAGAATAGATAGATAGTTAGATAGATAGATACACACACGCGTATATGTGTGCAAATGTATGGATCTGTCTGTATATATGTTTGTGCTTAGTCAATAGATCCTTATGAATAATCTAATGGGCGTTATTACAAATTTGATTTTGGTCTAAATTTATTTAGAAATAGTTTTTCTTTATTTATTCTTTATTGTTGTGTGAAAGAATCTGAGCACTTATAAAGGGGGTGGGGATTTTAAAGTTGGGTCAGGTCATTTCTGCACAATCGGCAATGGGGCTACTTAAGGGGATTTTCCTTGTGTTTACGTCTAGAATTTCTTGGAGATGGATGGTAATTATTTTGCGTAATGACATACCTGTGTGTCCTATGTAGTTATGTCGACAGCCACAGCATGTGATTACGTAGATCTGAGTTTTAGGTGAAGTTGTTTTCCCTGTAAATGTTTGGTCATCTTTAAATGTGAAATGTTATCCTTCAATTAAGTATAGGCAAGTGCCACATTTGTTCTTCCGCATTTTGTTACCATAAGGCTGGAGATTGTTTTGTGTATTGTTCCAGTGAGAATCTGTTATAGTGATTTGTGTTACATTTTACTTTTAATGATCTTGTGTGTTTCTGGGATTTTTTTCAGGTTTTCATCTTTCAATAGAATGGGGAGGTTTTTGTGGAGATGGTCGTACACTTCGGTGTGTCTTGGATTGAACCTGAATACATATGGTGAGGAATTGTTCGTGGTTCTGTGCTTTGGATTGTTAAGTTGATGAACATTTACGTGTTTTACTCTGTCTCCGTTATTAGTTATGTCAAGTGGGAAGGCTTCTAAGGTAAATGTGTTTTTTAGTTTATTTAGTCTTTGTTCCCGTTTAGTTGGGTCTTCATTTCGAACTGAACTTGTGCTCATCTTAATGATCCTTCCCGCTTATGCAGCTGTTGGAGTTTGAAAACTGGCGACAAAATATAGTTTTCTCCTCTGTGTAAATGACATGATAAATCTCATTTCCAAATGAAGATGTATAAGTTGGCTCAAATTATAATAGCATAGTATTATAATTTAGCTTCGTGCCTAACTGTGTACAGATATAGCCGTTATACTGTGATTGCATTGTTGATTCAATTTGATGAATTTTAACTCTACATCTCAGATAACAATATTCTGATCAATGGATCGATTACACAAAGATAGTTATTTATAATCTTAAGATATAATACCATCTGCTATAATGGTAAAGTATTTATCGTGGCAGTAAATTTGTTTACATTCTGAATTTGCAATCGGCTGTTTCCTAATCAAGTATATATATATATATATATATATATATATATATATATATATATATATATATATATATATGGTGGCTGCCAACCCGTTTTCGAGTACGGCCACTACTTTATATCCATGCAGGACAACCCCTACCGATGCGCTAAACAAGTGTGACTGTTTAGTCCAGCAAGCGACTTGAAAACTCTTGTACAAACACTACACCTGTGACAATTATTGACACATAGTGCTAGGCCCATGGCACCATGTGACGACAAGTGCAGAGAGATCTCCAGATATAAAGCAATGCCTGTGTCGTGAAGCTTTTATAGTGAGCAAAGGCACTGCACAAAGCCAGTCCCACTCTCTTAACCAAGATGATATTTACGAAAAAGATATATATATATATATATACATACATACATACATACATATATATATATATATATATATATATATATATATATATATATATGAAAAAGTATGACCCCGACGGCAGAGCTCAAGCCGTTTCGACGGCTATATACACACATATATATACTAGCAGAATGGCCCGGCGTTGCTCGGGCATCTAAACATAGATTGGCATGTTTATCCCTCCTTTCTGAAACAGTACAGAGAAGTACGGAATACCTCGGCCTGGGGATGGTGTCTACATTTTGTGCTTGCAAAAAGAATTCATCGTAGATTACCAGGGGTTTAACTTAATTGGGTGCCTGAGAGTAAAATGTTCAACCCACGAAAGCCAAGACGATAGCGTTAAGTAAAAATGCATTCGAAAAACCGGACATGTATTTGTTGTGCCATGGTACAATAAAAGCAATAGTTACAGAGCAGTAAGCAAGTGGGACTGCAGAGAGCATGAAGGAATTTAGTTGGATACTTTTAAGGTTATAGAATTCTACCGAATCCGATAAAGACGGAATTGTTATATCCGATGCCGAACGCATCGGAATTACTATTTGGGGTCACCATGAACAATTTCAAGGCATGTATGTTTAAGTAGGGATAATGTAGTCTATAGAGAGTGGTAACTCTTTCAAAATACTAAAGAAGTGTCTCCCTTGAACATTGTAGACAAAATTGCCGACAAAAAGGGCTTAAACTTTTAGTGGAAAAATGCCTTTAACAACATAAAATTGAAAAATAAAAGCTGCCTTTCATCCTTACGGGGTCTATAAAATAATGTACCAGTAATGCACTAGGGTCGATCTACCCGACTTTCCCTTTCTCAAAAATTGTTGGTCTTGTGCCTAAATCAGAAACCAATATTAAAGTAATCTAACCTTAGATATTTCACTGAATCCGATTTAAAACATATAATAGGAATAAGTTTCACTTATAATGCGCATATCTGAATTCAGAACAATATTTATCTATCAGATATCCATGAATGATTTAAATTGTCATATATAAAGTAAACAGTGGATATTGAGAAACAAGACTACAGAGAAGCTTAAATATTTATTTTACGTCATAGCTTTAGACAATTCCATACATACACACATACATACTCTTTCTCTCGCTCTTCCTCTCTCCCTCCCTCCATCTCTCTCTCTCTCTCTCTCTCTCTCTCTCTCTCTCTCTCTCTCTCTCTCTCTCTCTCTCTCTCTCACGCACACATATACAGGGTATCCGTAAAGTCTCTTTACAATTTAAAATATCTATTACATAGGCAATTGATGAGATATCTTAATCAGATTTGTTCTATGTACTTCTCATTACCACAATTTGTACTCTCATTGAATTTGTGTGCTTCAGGTGTCCAGTTGATAAAAGAGGTACTGTTAAATGAACCCTAAATATGCCTGGAGGAGTGGAAGACCAAGAACATCTGAGGAAAACATCACTCGTGTAAGACAAACCTTTCAGCGTCATCACACAAAGTTCAAAGAACTTGCGATTGTACTCTTACAAAGTGCAACTTTTACAGGTACTCGAGCCAAATGATAAACCAACACGAAAAGAGTTTGCAGTTAACATGCTGGAACGAATTTCTAAGGATAAAACGTTCCTCACCCGAGTTTGTTTTAGTGATGAGGCAACATTTCAGCTTTCAGGGAAACTGAACACACATATTGTGAGAATCTGGGGATCAGAACACCCCAATGTGATAGGGAACTTCACCGAGGTGAATGTGTGGTGTGGGATCATGTGCAATCAAATCATTGGTCCATTTGTCTTCAACGAGACATCAATTACTGCAAATGTTTTCCTGATTATGTGGCACCACAACTACATGACCTTCAACCAACCATCATTTTTCAGCAAGATGGTGCACCACCACATTGGGGATTGCATGTTCGTGGGTTCCTAAATCAAACATTTCCAGACCGATGGATTGGAAGGGATGGCCCACTTCACTGACCACCTCGTCCACCAGATATCACTCCCCGGGACTTCTTTATGTTAAAGATGTCGTGTATCGAACAAAGATACAGGATATCACTGATCTAAAGCAAAAATTCATTGACGACATTGCCACCACTGATGATGCTATGCTACAGCAAACATGGCAGGAAACCTAGTACCGTCTTGATGTGGTTCATGCAACTAATGGTACCTATATACAGGTCTATTAAAGTAGTTAAAAAACCTTCAATATATACTCCTCATTTTGTAATAATTTTCACATAGTTGTCTATTCATTTGCTTTTATAACAAACCTTTTAAATTGTAAAGAGACTTTATAGACAACCTGTATATAAATGTAACTAAGATCTCTGGTCAACGTTCTCGGGCCAACGTTTCACTCACTCAATGAATCTGCCAAATTGCAGTAATGCAACTGCAACCAGCTGTTCAGAGTGCACACCTTTAGTCAATAGCAGTTACGGTGCCTGAGGTTTGGTAGAGAAAGAAGTAAAAAGCTCATGTCCTGGACGATATATATATATATATATATATATATATATATATATATATATATATATATATATATATATATATACAAGTAGTGTATCCCGGCATTGCACAAGTAAGAACATTGGTAATAGCACTTCCAATGAGAAACGTTTATTTGTGAGTGCAAGGAAACTTGTTTTATTTGGAGAAAATTAAGAAGTTGAAAGTACAGTTTAGCTATCTACGTGCATTGTTCATGTAAATATTGTTGAGCCCCTTCTTTTCATACTCCTTCTGTGACAGTTGTCCCCCGGCTTTCAACTCTGTTTTGGCCTATTGGAGTAAATGTGAAAGAGAAAGTCACAGGTTAAGTTGGCAGAAGGTTCCAGTGTCATAGCAGTAAGGCGTAGGCTACTTACCGCAAAAGTTCATTCGTACTCTTTCCACTAAGTTACTCTTTCTCTCTATCCATCTCGGTGTAGTCTAATGCGAATTTCTCGCGTAGGCCTGGTGTAGATTTGCACCCGATCCATCTACCCGATGCACATGTCCGCTTTGTACGGCTTTTAGAGGAAGGAGTGACCAGCAGCACGTTGTTCAGTATTATTATGTAAAAGTGCAGCAGAGAATCCCGCGTGAACTAACAGCTCGGGAGGAAACTGCTTACGTCGAATATTCATTCACCATCGTTCTTGTCAACACTCCGTTTCGTTGGTATTTGTTGGTCTACAGTTAGATGAATGGCGCACAAAGGGTTAATGTTTATTGGCAAAAAGGTTTTTGATTCATAAAATACGGGTTAAACTACCTACAATATATCATTCTGCGTTGATTTTAGCGGTTTTCGTTATTGTCAATGAGTATTTTGGACGTCAAATTCGAGACCCTTCTGTTTCTCCTTCAATAAACTGACTACTATGAAGACCATTCCATGTTGGTCTGCGGATGGTAATGCAGAACGCAAAGGTGAAAGTTCAGTGGTAATGGGAGTCCTATGTAGCAGCAGTAACATTGACATTACTTACAACGTGTGCTTTCACACTTAACGGGTTCTTCTGAAACTAAAAAAATCAATCAGTGAACGCAGAAGTAAATATTTCGAAAAACGTTGCAACCGAAGGAAAGTAGGAAGACGATACTTTGGTTCGTGAAGACGTTCCCTGGCAATGAACGGAAAATAGCGAAGAAAATACGTCATCAATGATAACAATGTTTGTCATAATGTCGTAATGCACAGAGCCAGACATACAGACAGATATTATAACGGCGCGACGTTATAGCTATGTATCTATCTAAAAGAAAAAGACTAATAAAGAGAGCGAGATCGATAACCGGCGGCTAACAACCCTTTAATAACCGAAAATTGAAAAATAAAAGCTGCAGTTAATATCTTTAGACCGCAAGTTTGAAGTCAATCGGAGAAGAAATGTAGATTTGTATAGACTTCGTGAAACTTACGACACACACACACAGACAATTTCAATTTTATATGTATATATATATACTTTTCTTAATATAATAAGCATTAAACTAATATATTTCACCGTTGTACTGTATTGTTCTTCGATGTTTTTTTCCCTTTCTGAGATTTTAAATACAAACACACAAACACACCCACCCACACATATACACACACACATACATATATATAACCCCCCCCCCATATGTATATATTATGGGAACTTTGTGTTAATTAATCCGTTATTAACATTCTTATTGCAAGTATAAATAAATAAACTCTTGTGTAAACATGATTGAGTACACTGAGTTTTATAGATTCCCCGCTGTGAAACTATTACTTAGGTGTTTGTAACGACAGCGTGTTGGTATAGTAATGAATTCCAAGGCTATATGTTAGAGTTTCACCACATTCTATTTATTACCTTATACGAATTTTGATGGTATCATTTACGTAATCCTCAGATACGATCTCATTAGACAGTTCTTCCCCTTGCATAAACATTAGTGATGTAATTTTTGTGATATACCAGCTGCCGCGCTTGGGTATTTTTTATTCGCCACTCAACTGCCTTCTAATTCATTATTTTATATATATATATATATACACACACTCGCACACACACACACACACACACACACACACACACACACACACACACACACACACACACACACACACACACACACACACACACACACACACAGACACACACACACACACACACACACACACACAGACACACACACACACACACATACACACACACACACACACATACACACACACGTCTATATATATATATGTGTGTGTGTGTGTGTGTGTGTGTTGTGTGTGTAGGTTGATAGCGACTGATAGATAGATACATAAATAAATAGGTAATCATACACACTTATATATATTTCCTTTTAGAATTCATTGTCCTGCGCATGTATTGTTTTTTTGGCGGCAATCTACTTCCTTATTTTTGAATCTGTTTGAGAATTTCTTTAGAACTGCTAGAATAGCAACCTGGCAGCTACCTCAAGCACTGATGATGATTATCGCTAAATACTGATATTGATTTGGTTATCAATATTAGTATTATTGGGCACCCACTGAAGAATTATAAGAGCCCACTTGAATAAGTATCTGTTGATCTTATCTCATATGAAATAATACAGCCAATTTTCCACACAATACAATTAGTTAGCACCCCGAACGTTTAATTAGGAATATACTCACTTATTTCCTAATGTTTGTTGAGTGAGTTGGAATTTGGCCGGAGTATCGCTAAAAGCTTTCTCCGATAATGTATTTATATATATATATATATATATATAAATGAAAATAGAGAAATATATATGAGAAATATATATATATATATATAGAGAGAGAGAGAATTGGTAACACAACAGTTAGAGAGAGAGAGAGAGGATTACAAGAGGTCAGACGACCCGCAGATTACAGAGTCGGGTAAGATTGATACAGATCGAACCTTGAGCTGATTAGTGGCGAAACGCGCGTCACCAACCAATAAATGTAATGAAGGAATAACCAATCGTCCTTGTTATCTTTTCACTATAATACACTATGTCTACTTCTACACATCGACACTGAAGTGAACCTAAACATGATATGCTCACCCGGGTGGACCTACAGTAATTCCACCCGGGTGAGCATATCATGTTTAGGTTCACTTCAGTGTCGATGTGTAGAAGTAGACATAGTGTATTATATATAGACATAGTATAGCAAATCTCATAGCTTACAATTGTTTCTCTGAACTGGTAGGTCTAGAGATCGCTATTCGCTTATTTTCACGTTACTCGATCGCCAATACAAAATTATAACCAGTCAGATCTTCGGAGCATGCGAGAATGAAGAGAATACACAGCGAATAGCGATCTCTAGACCTACCAGTTCAGAGAAACAATTGTCAGCTATGAGATTAAAAACCTTTTTTGTATAGCAAACCATGTCAACCTTCTTTCCCGATTTATTATTACTCCAAGTGTTTACAACATAGGAATTACAGCATACCCGCAGCATCACTATGAAAACGCCTTGTTGAGTCAAACCAAACCAAGCGGTAATATCATCCACTACCTGGAATACCATAACTGGACTATACCTAAGTGGACTGCATTTAACTATTATTTGTTACCCCGTATATATATATATATATATATATATATATATATATATATATATATATATATATATATATACATAAGCAACGGGATATTTAATTATTTAATTTGTTGGTAATACAACAAATATATTTATAACAGATTCTCACGGAACTTGAACCGTTAGGATCTGATTCCTGGGTATGTCACTATTTATAAAACAAACTTTGTATTTTATCTGATGAGAGCGTACCAAAAATTTGCTAGCCTTGAAATATATTTAATAGTATGAATATCGTTTTATAAATATAGTTTCCATTTATTAAAATCATTCATATATATATATATAAATTTTGCGAGGTTTTTCATATGAAATCGTGTGTCGAAATAAATATTGTTATACTTGGGGAGGGTCATATTGTTGTAATAATATTGCCAGAAATAATAACAGAACACACTCACTGGATGGCGTAGATATACAATACAACACGAGGAACATAATAGTACCCCTAACGATGCTACAGGCGTGCTACGAAGGAACTTTATTAGAATATGCATTTATGTCTATATTATATCCATATTTTTGACCGTTGGTCAGTCAATGGTAAATATTGAGGACAGAATGAATTAACTGTGGAGATATAAAAGATACAGAAGCGAAAACTAACCAAACAGTGAGTGTGTTCTTTTATTATTTCTGGCAATATTATTACAACAATATGACCCTCCCCAAGTATAACAATATATATATATATATATATATATATATATATATATATATACAAATAAATTTAGCTAATCGCACTATTTTATAACCATTATCTATTTTCACATTACATATATTTTGGGCTTTCTTAATTTACCTATATAAATTATTCAGGGGCAATTATTTATATACGATTTATTTAATTTTTGTTTTTTAAATATTTCTCTTTTGACATTTTGTTTTCAATGGCAAAATCAGAGGAAGCAACAATAAACTAGATGTAAGTAAGGCCGAGATGATGACTTTTCAATCTCCGCACACGAATACTCTAAACCTCCCAGAGCTAATCCTGTAAACCATACCAACTATTTTCTGATGACCACTCACGCTGAAGTATTTGTCGACAGTTAACCCTAAGATTAAACACGATGAAAAGGTTTCCCCAGTGGAAGAAATTATGACTGTTTAACTTCATCCATTATCCAATAATGCAGGGGCTCAAATTATTTCTTGGTTAGCCGCATTTTGTGTTGTTTCACCCATTGAATTTATCTATGTAGGTTAGATTTAATGTTATTCGGTCAGCTACAACGTTAATAACTTTCTGAATATTTTATATTGAGGCGTTTGATAACATTAAGTAAATTCGTTTTGTAAATTAGGAAGAGAAGAGTAACCAATAATTGCTTTGAGAGATAAAACATTAATTCGATAATTCTGTTGAAGAGTGCTTTTTAGGACTCAGTTGATCCTGTGCAGTCTATGGGCTGTATTTAAGGGCAATTGTCTTTCAACAGGATATTACGTTCCGCAATGCCGAAGGCCTTGCTTAAATGAAGGTGTTCTACATCTGTTTTCAAACATTTTCCCAAAATATTTAATATATTGTCAAATTGTTGTAGAATCTTTTGAAGCAGTTGTTACAAAATCTAAAATAGTGCTGTTTGGTATGTAGGTTTGCTGCACTTCAGGAACTTAGTAATTGAATTGCTGCAATTATATGAAAATTAAATGAAAGTAGCCGCCACTATTTTAAAGCAAGATAATTTTTGTTCTGAAAATTAATATATTTAGGAGAGAAAAACTAAGATAAGGAATAATTCATCTAGCAACGTTCTCCATAGATAACGAGAGGTGATACATATTGGTGCTGATATTCTTTCAGAAGACGAGTAGGAAATTTATTGGGCCTCTCTATTGAGTTGTTTTCTTTACCGCTGTGGCGAATGCAATCTCATAAATGATATATTAGAGGATGCATTAACTGATAACACCATGGGATAGTTAAAAAAGGAGCAGTGTTTTTTCTAAAGGATTACACTCGTTTCTTTGGCATCAATGTGGCGATTAGTATGTTCGATAATCACTGCACAAATGAATATAAGAGTAACTCTATGGATTTTGGAAAATTGGTGTATCGTGGTTGATTTGCGTTGCATTTAAACAATCGCTGTTAACTTGTGTTGTGATTCTTCTTACTCATTACTTAACCACAATAACGGAATATTTAAATGTTGCTGTGGTACTGAGTACTCTTTTCTCTCGTTCGTCCTATATATATAATCATATATATATATATATATATATATATATATTAATATATATATATTAAGGACGTTTATATTCGTATTTTCCCGTTCTTTGCCAGCGAACGTTTCCACAAACCAAATTATCGTCTTCCTGTCTTCCTCCGGTTGCAACGTTTTTTGAAATATCCACTTCTGCGTTTACAGATTGACTTTGTTAGTTTCAGAAGATCTCATAAGCTTAACGAAAACCTCAATCGTCCTCAACCAATTCTAGAGGCTTCCTGCCTACATTCATAATCTTTCCTGGCTTCTTAACATTCTCTACCAGACACTTCGTCTTAATCTGATTCATTCTCAGCCCCACACTCATCCACACAGTCACCCACTCCTGCGTCAACACATCTGCCTCCTTCACTGTGTTTGTAACCAGAACTATGTCATCGGCAAATTCAGCATCCGATATCTTTTCGCCTTAACTCTCCTGCTCAGAGCCAGTGTTATAGTAAAGCCAGAGTCATTGTGTTTCTCCAGTGCAAGGCGCATACAATAGTCCACTGCGATGATAAAAAGGTAGGGAGCCAATGTATCTCCCTGGAGCACTCCAGCCAGTATCTCAAAGAACTTCATCATCCCATCAGGTGTAATGACTTGAGCTTTGGTGTTGGTGTAGAGCAGTGATATCAGGTCCACTATCTTCTTGGGAATTCCATAAGCCTGTAAGATCTTCATCAGGCAGTGATGGTCCACAGAATGAAAGGCCCTCCTAAAGTCAATGAAAACCATGACTGCAATAAGGCTCTTTGCTCTAGCTCCTTCTAATATCCTCCTCAGCATTAGGATGTGACTGGTGATTGATCTTCCCTCTCTGAGGCCGTTCTGGTTTTCCCTTAGCTTCTTCTCCATCTCGGGGTGGATCCTGTTAAGAATCATCCTGTTGAGGGTTTTGCCACATGTGATGTCAGTGAGATCTTCTTGTAGTTGTTGGTGTTAGAGAGATTTCCCTTCTTTGGCACTGGGGCGATATTACTGATCCTCCACTGATTCGGGCAACTCCTTTCTCCAGTGCCTGGTTACAGAACCCCAGGATAATATTATCAAAATCACACCTCATCATCACCTCGTCATCACCTCTTCATCACCGTTAGCCTTGCCCTCCTTGGTCTTCTTCTTGGCTCTCTGAAGCTCCTCTCTGGTGAAGGGCCCTGTCTCAATATCTAGTTTTTCAAACAGCCGCTTGATCTCCCCAGTGTTCTGGGCTGTGGAGGGCGGCTCTCCTAGTAGGGTCCTAAAATGATCCAGCCATTTCCTCTTCCTATCCTCGTGCCCTTTTCCCTGAATCTGACTCGAACACCTTCTTTTCCTCCCTGTGATCTCGTTGATGATCAACCAGCTCTCCTTACATCCAGATCTGTCACCTGCTCTCTCCACACTTCTGATCTTCTCTATCAGCGCCACCTCTCTGGCCTCAGTGTAAGCGGTACAGAGTTCTTCCCTCATCACCTCCATATTCTCCTTCCTCTCCTCCGTAGGATCAGTATAGAATTGGTCCTTGGCGGCTTCCAGGTGTTGTCTGGCTGCACACACTTTTGGGTCTGCAGAGCTGACGTCTTCCTCTTTTTCTCTCTCCTAGGCACCAGAGCATCACTTGCTTCAGCCACTGCATTGGTAATGTACCCGTACATCCTCGTCACACTCTCCTCAGTCCCTCCAATCTCTCTCTCCTCTGCCTCTCCACACACAGCACTGAACCTGTTCCTCACTTCTACTGTGAACCTCTCCTGTAGCTTATCATCTTCATTGAAAGCTCCCCCAGTCATAGATTGCTCTCTGCGGCTGAGCGTTGCTCTTTCTTAAGCTCACCCGGACCTCACTCATAACAAACAGGTGGTCTCTGCCCAGTGTACTGAAATAGTTGAATGGTTCTGTGTTCAGAAAACTATTCCGCCACTTTTTGCTCACCAGAATGAAATCAATCTAGGAATTGGACAGGTGCATATCTGAGATGTAGGTCCACATCTTCTCCGGATACTTTCTAAACCTTAGGTTGGTTGCCATCAAGTTGACTGCAGCAGGATATCTCTCAGTAGTTTTCCATTTCGGTGGGTGTTGTTATGGAAGAACAGGCAAGGATCTTCACTGCTCTCCTTACTCAGATGTGCATTGAAGTCCCTCAGAACAAGCAGTATGTTGTGAGCTTGTGTGGTGTTGACAGCTCTACACACCTCATGGAACTCCTCCGCACTCACATCACTGTCTCCCTCGGTTGGACTATAGACTGAGATGACTGTCAGTCTTAGGGTTCCATTGAAGGTCACCCTCAACACAGGTATGATTTCCTTCACCAATAGACTGGTTTTTGTTCTGAAAACAAAACCCACTCCTCCTAGTGCAGCATTCGTCGTGTTCTTCACTGCTGATGTGCTGATGAGCTGCTCCTCTTCCTATCATCACTCTCTCTATCTCTCTCTCTCTCTCTCTCTACACACACAAACCCAAACACACACACCCAAACACACACACACACACGCACACACACACACACGCACACACACGCACACACACACACACGCACACACAAACCCAAACACACACACACACACACACACACACACACACACACACACACACACACACACACACACACACACACACACACACACACACACACATATATATATATATATATATATATGGTTGGATATGAATTTTGGTGCGTTTGAAAACCCAACGCTAATATATATGATGTGTATATTTGTAAGATTTCTTGCCAGGTGTGCTCGATATCATGTATATCTGTGTTATATATGTAATAATGTGTATATGTATGTGCAGTCTGTATGTGAGTTAACTCTTCAAATTCTAACACAATTTATGTCCAATGCACACGTGGGAACTTACAAGACTGTGTAACATATATCATGGCGGTATGATCAACTCTTTCTTCAAGTGGTTCAGATATCAGAGTTTTAGACATTTCCAATATAACCATGAAAACTACACTATTTCATTTTCTAAACCTTTAGGAGCCCCCCACCAACAAACGGGGGCAGAAAAGTGATAAATCTATGTCAGTATAATGTTAAAGCCTATGTACTTAATGGCACTACGGTCAATAGCATCTCGTGAGTGTACTTATGTGTATTTCTAATGTATCTGTTTTTATTAGCACGGATTTCTGTTTGTTATCTAACACTCTTCAATAATGTTCTGTTCTAATGTATTTATTTACACACACACGCACACACACACACAGACGTGCACACACGTGCACACACGTGCACACACACACACACACACACACACACACACACACACACACACACACACACACACACAGACACACACACACATATATATATATATATATATATATACATATAGGATTGTCAAGTATGAAATCTGTAGAAATTCGTAGAGAAAAAACACATTTCTACAAATTTCATACTTGATGACCCAAAATATATCTGTATGTTTACGTGTGTGAGAGAGAGAGAAAAGAAAAGAGACAGAGACAGAGAAAGAGGAGGAAAGGGTGATAGAGGATGATAAATCAGAGGGTAAGAGGAGCCGATATTAGTCAAATCATCAAACAGAATGGGTTGCGATAATTTTCTCAAATTTTCTGCAGCATGGGGTCCTCTGTTCCTTACATAGTTTCTAAATCAAATAAGAAGGTATCAGGCTAGTTCTGGTTCAGTCCTCTCTCCATTTCACTATCTTATACTAGTTGTTCCGGTGAATCAATTATGGGAGGATCTCCAAGGTGTTCGTGTTTGAACATGTTAGACACGACTTAAAGGACACGAATGAAAGGATCAGATCCTTCACACAACAATTCACCACTGCATTCATAAAGCTCCATTACATGCTTATTTGTGTTTGAGTTTATAAATCCACTATATATGCTTACGTGTGTGCTTGAGTTTATAAGTCGTATGATTAACTCCACTATATATGATTATGTGTGCACTTGAATATATAAGTCGTATGATTAACTCCACTCTTTCATTCTTGCTGCTTGGAAAGTAGAAAAGGTTTTTCCCGGGAATTTAAAAGTTAGGATCTACTGTAACAACATCTGATGAGAACAAATCATTTGCAAATATGGAAAGGCTAATGTCACACCAACGGACTTCTTCTTTTCGGATGATTCGCGTAGAATATTAACTCTTGACCATCTGTTCAGTTTCCCGCCCAACTTCTCGCAATTAAATATGCCGGATGCACCTTCATGCTATCGTGTTAGAACATGATAGCTTGGGCATCTAAATAACTAAAACAATCAGAGAGTGCCTGGTACATACTCTCAAATTATTCATGGGTTCACGCCATGAACTTAAATAGATAGATATACACATACATCTGAATATTTTAAAATAGTTTAGCCGACCAATCGACCATACTACTTATTTTCCAAGCCTGGTATTTGATTTATGGATCTGTTTTTATCGAAACGCTGTCCATTTCTTTCCATCTCCAAGAGTAAGAAAAAACACTATATATGTAATTAGAAGGAGCGAGGTTTCAAAGTATCATTATTACATTACGGTGGATAGGCATTATCGGTAGAGGGTCGGACACCATACTTTCCAGCATAGTTACGTCCCTTTACGATCTGAGTTCAAATCCCGCCGAGGTTGACTTTGCCTTTCATCCTTACGGGTTCGATAAAATAAAGTACCAGTAATGCACTGGGTAACTGCTGGCCTTGTGCCTAAAGTAAAAACAATTATTACATTTATTCAGGTGTGAGACGCGTTTCGCGATCGAGCAGCTCAACGTACGATACGGATCGTACCTTGAGCTGATCAATCGCGAAATGCGCGTCACATCGGAATAAATTTAATGATGATATTTTGATATCTCGTACCTACAGTGGGTTTTCTTTTTAAGAAAACCCACTTTACTAATAGGAAATGTTTTATATGTAAAGTAAACCCCCGGATAAACTGTAAAACTAGAAACGTAGCTATAGCATAAGATGTACAGAGGGTACTTGCAGAAACATGGCAACAACATACATAGGCGAGACAGCTCGTAGCATAGGTGAAAGTATAGACCAACACCGGGAGGAACTAAAAGGACGAAAAAAACGGTTCAGTACTATACGAACACGCCAGACAGCAACATGACGGTAACATAGACAACATAGAAATTAAAATAATATCTAAACATAGAAATGACCCAGCAGATAGGTAAATCAGAGAGGCAAGTGAAATAGAACTTAGAATGCCAAAGCTAAACAGAAAAATGAATGGAATAACAAGAACACCCAAACAACACTGACCTAAGAGAAGTATAAATAAATAAATAAATAAATAAACACAATCACAATAACAACAAACACATACAAACACACACTAGTAAACTAAGACAGAATACAATAACCAAAACACAGTCACCCAATCGCGAACACACACCAAACACTATACACACACGCAAACGCATGCGCAGAGAAGACAAAAATAAATAAATAAACAGATTAAATAAAGATGGCGTAGATATGCAATACAACAGGAGAAACATAATAGCACCACTGACGATGTTAAAGATGTGCAACGAAATAATTTTGTTAGACTATATATATGTGTTTGTGTCTATATTACATCTGTATTTTTTACCATTGGTCAGTCATTGAGGACCGAATAAATTAACTGATATAAAAGATACAGAAGTGAAAACCAACCAAACAGTGAGTTTGTTCTGTTATTAATTCTGGCAATATTATTATAACAATATGACTCTCCCCAAGTATAACAATATATATATATAATAGAATTACAATTTAGCTTCAGGAACAGTTGTATGCAGATATGTATTGGAATTTCGTATTTCAGAAGAAATACGGTAATTAAACATTTAGAGAGCCGTAGCTATGTCAAAAAACCAGCGACCAATTAATATATAAAGGAACAACACATATAAAATCTTCTTTACATACTTATCCTGCCTATTTAATTTTCTTGAAGTTACACGCCTACCATGGCTATAAAACATTCATTGACATCCTAGTAGTTAGAATGATGGAGAATCCGGCATATTTAATTGCGAGAAGTTGGGCGGGAAACTGAACAGATGGACAAGAGTTAACACTCTACACGAATCATCCGAAAAGAAGATGCCCTTTGGTGTGACAATAGCCATTTCGTAGTTGCCAATGATTGATCCTCATCAGATGTTGCAATAGATCCTAACTTTTAAATTCCCGAGAAAAAACATTTTCTACTTTCCAAATAGCAAGAATGAGAAAGTGGAGTTAATCATACGACTTATATATTCAAATGCACACATAATCATATATAGTGGAGTTAATCATACGACTTATATATTCAAGTGCACACATAATCATATATAGTGGAGTTTTATGAATGCGGTGATGAATTGTTGTGTGGAGGATGTGATCTTGTAAGTCGTGTCTTTATATCTCGAAGTGAAAATATACGACAAACGACAAATAAACCATTAAATAACACCTGTATAATCCTGTCCCAAATTTCTCATTAATAATTTAAAGGATTCTTGTAGAAATTCAACTACAATTATATAATTGTTTCTACTTGTGGCACAAGACCAGCAATTACTCCAGTACATTACTGGTACTTTATTTTATTGACCCCGTAAGGATGTAAGGTAAATTTAACCTCGGCGAGATTTGAACTCAGACGTAAAGGGACGTAACTCTATGTTGGAAAGCATGGCGTCCGACCCTCTACCGATACTGTCAATCCACCTCCCTTTATATATATAAACTACAATTATATAATTCTTTCTACTTTAGGCACAAGGCCAGCAAATACTCAGTGCATTACTGGTACTTTATTTTATCGACCCCGTAAGGATCAAAGGCAAAGTCAACCTCGGCGGGATTTGAACTCAGATCGTAAAGGGACGTAACTATTTTACAGATGGTGTTGTAAATGATTTATGCGTTGAATACCATATATTATAGTTTGTTAGGTATGTATTTTCTTTATTGTCAAGGTAACTGACCTCTTCTTGTGTGGTATTAAATAGAAGTCCATATCCCTTCAAGTTTATAGTGGAACTTTAAACGTCAGGTGTTCACCTGTTTTTGGTTTAAGGGGGCAGGTGAATTCTATTAATTATATAAATGGCTAACTTGACAGACCGAGGAAAGTAAGGACAGCAGCAGAAACATGAAGACAATGAGTGAGAAAGAACGGGGCGTGTTGGAGTGAAAGGGGAAGAGGTATATAGGGATATTGTGAAAAAGAAACAAACGGTCTCCTTTCTCTGTACACACACACACACACACACACACACATATATATATATATATACACACACACACACACACAAACACACACACATATATATATATATATATATATAGTTGGAGGAGAGAGAAACAAGAATAATGAAAGTATCGTTAAGGTTTCCAAAGGACAGACAAAGCCGAGTGGTGTCAATGAGTGCGCTATAAAGCAGATATGACTGGGTAAGGGGGCATGACTCAGTTTCAGTGGGCAAATATTTGGTCTCGGAAAAGGTGCAAAGAAGAACGGATAAGCAAAATAAACAAATACACAAGAGAAAAGCCAATAAATAAATAAACTGATAAATAAAATAAATGCTATATTTATTTTTCCTCGCATAAATCAGAAAAAGTAAGAGGCGGTGATTTCTTTTACCAATGCGTTCCTAACGACCCAACATAATTTATAAAGGTTTCCCAGGTAATAGAATATTTCTTTAGAATTTACTGTAAATCGTTCCTGCATTTTTGGTTTAGCTTCCCCTAGCCAACATGACCATTATATTTTTCCTTTGTAATTATCACTACATTATTTCTATTTTTTTTTCATTTTATCACTTCATTCTTTACTTCCATCATATTAAGTATTCCTAAGATATATAAATTCAGGTTCTTGTCTAAATGTTTTTACCGTTTCTTCGCTATCAATCTGTCATCATCACTTGCTTTGCTCTAACCACAAACTTACATCCCCTCACATACATACACTAGCACTCATTGAACACACTCATGTTTGTACAAATATATACAGTACATTTGCATACGCATGCACGAGGAGTCTATATAGAGAATGGAACTCAGTCGTTTTCGACGATGTGTTTTTCTGTTTTACAACACGAAATAATCTTTCTCATGAACTTAACATTTACAGGGCCAAGTATTACACTGACATGTTTACTTGTAACGAATTTCGCAAGGAGATTCAGCATTACAGAATGTGTGTAGTTTCCATGTACAGAATTATAACTCACATGAAATGGTCGACTCGTGGTTAAGGTTAATCTCAACTACCCAAGATGCCAGGCAGTGTGATCGAACTTAGGATAATATGATTACGAAGCGACCCCCTTAAAATATCACCATGCTGCGTTCCACCTCTCTCTCCCTCTCTCTCCCCCTCTCTCTCTCTCTCTCTCTCTCTCTATATATATATATATATATATATATATATATTAAAAGGGTTAGAGATAGAGCCAATATAGGAGATAGTATGTGATGCTGTTTTAACAGTGCACCTATATACTATATTGGATGTAAATATATATATATATATATATATATATATATATATATATATATATATATATATATATATACAGGTATATAAATATAAAGATAGAGTCAGTTACATAACAAATCAATACGGGCTACAAATTCCTCAGGTGAAACATGTATCCTCGAATATGGTTTGCTGCTTTATTGTGGATCTAACTCTATACCGAACTCGTCCTTTGGATCGAATGCTCTACGAACAGCGGTTATAACCTCCCGTTTTTTACCACTACATATATATATATATAAAACATACAGAAGAAAACACGCGAGAGAGTGAGAGAGAGAGAGTGTGTGAGAGAGAAAGAGAGACACACACAGACAGATAGGCAAACAGACACATACACACACACACACACACACACACACACACACACACACACACACACACACACACACACGCACACACACACACACATATATATATATATGTATATATATGTGTGTGTGTGTGTGTGTGTGTGTGTGTGTGTGTGTACACGGAACAATAAACGAGGTACAAATGCACAAATATCATCTCTGAATGTAGCGGAGAGCAGATGAACATGTCTTCTCTTTAAAAGCCACGTGGTTAAATGAAGAATGGCTGGAGGCCTGTATAGAGATGTGGTAATGTACGCGTGAATGTGGTTTGGCATGTGATCACGCCAAAAGCAACAATGCAAGCTCGCTGACCAGCAAATGTAATCTATCAATATTACAAATACAGTATATTTTACTCTGTAAACTGTCTCATAATGCTTCCTTTTGTACATTTGATTCAGTTCCATATTTCATTAATTTCTCTCTAGTACTTGCCACTGCAGAAAGCATAATATAGTTCATATAGGCGATATAATAGATTATGTATATTTCACAGTAAATATCTTTGCGAAACACAGGCATGCTAACCCCAAAATTCTTATCATTGCCAACAAAATCAAGCAAACATTCACCACCACACACAATTATGCGTCTATGTCCATGTATGTGTATAAATATATATACACACACACACATATATACATACATGTGTTTCTGCATGTATGTGTGTGTGTATATAACTGTGTGTACGCATGCGCATGTGCATATATATTAGAAAATTAGGTTTTTTTTTACAAAATGAAAAATAACCGAGGTGTCCTACACGAGTGCAAGTATAAAGAAAAAGAGATGAAATCGAAAATGCAACTGGAGTCTTATTTTTTTTTTAAATATATATATTTATTTGGTTCCTTTACCGGTTTCGCAGTTCTTCTGCTTTTCAAAAGGTGAGTTGAGATGGAGGGTCTGTGGTTTTTCTCACATCTGATGTGAGAAAAACCACAGACCCTCCATCTCAACTCACCTTTTGAAAAGCAGAAGAACTGCGAAACCGGTAAAGGAACCAAATAAATATATATATTTTAAAAAAAAATAAGACTCCAGTTGCATTTTCGATTTCATCTCTTTTTCTTTATATATATATATATATATACATATATATATATATAAATATAAATTTAGCGAGAATCGCATTTCGGCAGGTAGAAAAAGCGAAACGAACGCAAATTACGAGTCATGCTGGCAAGGGCCCCATAATCACAAAGACTAATGCAAAAAAGATAAGTAATAAACGCCATACAAACTGAGAAGGCGGTCAAGAAGCTATAGACCATCTAAGCCAAAAAACAAGTCAAGCTAAACAGGTCAAACAAAATAAATGACATAACCATATATATATATATATATATATATATATATATATATATATATATATATATAACGAAGGAAATGTGGTAAGGAACCAGGTGGACCATAACGCACCAAAGTACTCAATACTTAGGGTATTAGAGTGGGTAATAAGAACAAGTAAGACCCTTGGAATTGATGATAAAATCCAGTACAGGGTTTCTGCGACACATAAATCAATATTACTTTCTGCTTAAAACAATAAGCTTCCGGCATAATGATCGAACAAGGAACATCACGTTATCAACAGGTATTTTTTCTGCGCCAG
>OZ024745.1:119651786-119684286 GCA_964016885.1 Eledone cirrhosa
CTACATAACACACCATCATTCCTTTCACTACATAACACACCATCATTGCTTTCACTACATAACACACCATCATTCCTTTCACTACATAACACACCATCATTGCTTTCAATACATAACACACCATCATTGCTTTCACTACATAACACACCATCATTGCTTTCACTACATAACACACCATCATTGCTTTCACTACATAACACACCATCATTGCTTTCACTACATAACACACCATCATTGCTTTCACTACATAACACACCATCATTGCTCTTACTATCTAACACACCATCATTCCTTTCACTACATAACACACCATCATTGCTTTCACTACATAACACACCATCATTCCTTTCACTACATAACACACCATCATTGCTTTCACTACATAACACACCATCATTCCTTTCACTACATAACACACCATCATTGCTTTCAATACATAACACACCATCATTGCTTTCACTACATAACACACCATCATTCCTTTCACTACATAACACACCATCATTCCTTTCACTACATAACACACCATCATTCCTTTCAATACATAACACACCATCATTGCTTTCACTACATAACACACCATCATTCCTTTCACTACATAACACACCATCATTGCTTTCACTACATAACACACCATCATTCCTTTCACTACATAACACACCATCATTCCTTTCACTACATAACACACCATCATTCCTTTCAATACATAACACACCATCATTGCTTTCACTACATAACACACCATCATTCCTTTCACTACATAACACACCATCATTGCTTTCACTACATAACACACCATCATCCCTTTCACTACATAACACACCATCATTACTTTCACTACATAACACACCATCATTCCTTTCACTACATAACACACCATCATTCCTTTCACTACATAACACACCATCATTCCTTTCAATACATAACACACCATCATTGCTTTCACTACATAACACACCATCATTCCTTTCACTACATAACACACCATCATTGCTTTCACTACATAACACACCATCATTGCTTTCACTACATAACACACCATCATTCCTTTCACTACATAACACACCATCATTGCTTTCAATACATAACACACCATCATTGCTTTCACTACATAACACACCATCATTGCTTTCACTACATAACACACCATCATTGCTTTCAATACATAACACACCATCATTGCTTTCACTACATAACACACCATCATTGCTTTCACTACATAACACACCATCATTGCTTTCACTACATAACACACCATCATTGCTTTCACTACATAACACACCATCATTGCTTTCACTACATAACACACCATCATTGCTTTCACTACATAACACACCATCATTGCTTTCACTACATAACACACCATCATTCCTTTCACTACATAACACACCATCATTGCTTTCAATACATAACACACCATCATTGCTTTCACTACATAACACACCATCATTCCTTTCACTACATAACACACCATCATTGCTTTCACTACATAAGACACCATCATTCCTTTCACTACATAACACACCATCATTGCTTTCACTACATAACACACCATCATTGCTTTCACTACATAACACACCATCATTGCTTTCACTACATAACACACCATCATTCCTTTCACTACATAACACACCGTCATTCGGCTTTCTCCCAGACCTACCATGGCCATTGCTTAGATATTTTTCCTCTGTGGAGCTTCCGAAGATACTGAAACTCAGATCACGCAACTCTGTTAGCATGAAGGATTATGACAGATATTTATATTTATTTCGTTATATATCTATATATATGTGTGTGCGTGTGTTTGTGTATGTGTGTGTGCACGGGTGCGCATGTGTCTATGTGTGTGTAATAATGAATTAGAATGCAACAATGTTTAACTTCAACAAATTCATTATTACACATATATATCATTCATTATCACACACATGATATATATGTGTAATGATGAATTTGTTGAAGTTAAACATTGTTGCATTCTAATTCATTATTACACACACATATATATATATGTGTGTGTGTGTCAGGTTAAAATTTGTTTGTGTGAATGAATGTGCAAACAAATATACATATGGAAGATTGCTTACCAAAGTATTTTTTCGACATGATCATTGCAGGGGGTACGGTAATAATCCAATTAATGATTTTAAGGCACAGTAGCCACTTAGAAGATGACACCTTGATTATAAATTTATAGGTATAATGCCAAGACAAACAAATGACTAGGCAATAAGTAAAGGCTAGAAGAGAAAGGTTTATTTAGAGTTTGTTCTTTAACATATGTTTCAATAAAATATCAGTCTCTCGCGCTAATTACATATGTTAAAGAATGAAACGCTCTGTATTGCTCACAAGACATTTCAGGAATCGATCTCACGACATTATGTCCGTTAATCCAACCCCATTACCACCAGACCACGCCCCTCCACAAGTGGTCAGTAATTTTTGTAATGTTTAGTTAATTTAGATACATATTAACCCAATATATATCAAATAAGCATTAATATAATATTGGCGTTGCTTCGCCAATTGTAAAATGTATGCTAACTAATCTTCAGTGAGCTGCAGATGTGTCAGATGTAAAACGCAGGAAATACTTATGATTTTGGAAGCTTTCACTGGCTCATAATATGTCAAGTATTCAAGTATACGTTGATGTAATATGAACATATGTTTGTAAATACAAGTTGGCATAGCCACACAATATCTCTATCTCTTTTAGTTTTAGAAAATAATGAAACTTGTGAAATCGATAGTTATACATTATTGTAAAGAAACCATTTTTAAAGACACCGATTGCATTTACCGATTCTTTTTCATATACATTTACCCCTGTGGGAAATACTAATGAACTTGCATACATACGCGCGCGCGCACACACACACACACACACACACACACACACACACACACACACACACACACACACACACACACACACACACACGGTCACTCTATATTTTAGAAAATAGCATATATTTTCACTAGCTCTGGCAGTTTGGCAGGTGAACAGTGAACTGTACTGATGAAGGGTGATATCCAGAAACATTAGTGTCTTCAGTTCTGTTTACATGCCAACACAAGAGCAAGAATGAAGTGTTCATTCTACTGATATGGCTTTAAAAATGAGGCTTGTTTGCGTAATTGCAAACGAATCGAATGTCATTATTAACATTCCAAAAACTCAGATTACATTTATTGTATTCAGTCATGTAGAGAGAAAAGTTTTTTTTTTTAATGTGGCAAAGCCGGCCATTTATCACTCGTATACAGGAAACTTACTGGTCATTCTGCTGATATACAAATCTGACCGATCAGTAGATCTGTTAATATGCATCTCTGACTGATCAGCCAATCGGCTAATATACAAATCAGGCCGATCAGTCACTGTATATATTAGAAAATAGCATATATTTTCACTAGTTCTGCCAGTTGGCAGATGAACAGTGAGCTGTACTAATGAAGAAACATTAGTGTCTGCAGTTTTGTTTACATGCCAACACAAGAGCAAGAATGACCGGTTCATTCTGCTGACATGGCTTTAAAAATGAGGGTTGTTTGCATAATTGCAAACGAATCGAATGTTACTCAGATTACATTTATTGTATTCAGCCATGTAGAGGGAAATTTTTCTTTTTGTATATATATATATATATATATATATATATATATATATATATACATATACATACGACTGTTGAATTATGTGAAATGATTTGAAAATTTCAAAATGTAGACGGCCTAACGTGAACTGTTAGGCAATAGTCGGAATAATAGTTGAGAAAATCGGGCAACAACATATTGAACCCCATATGTTGGATGCCCAGTAAGAGTTTTAATTATTAAGCTATGTTGCACACTGACGACCTATTAACACTTTTTTTTTCAGATTTTTAACCTCTATCGAGAAATATGGACATCCAGTTGAATTTAGAAACATTGGAAACATTTGTAATTTGAGATGTGGTGGTCCAATCTTGAAGGATTCGTTAGAGGTTTAAAATCTGATGAAGGACGTTAATTGTGGTCCGAGAAACAACGTTTTGAAAATTATGTTATTATATATGCACTACGTTTTAGGTTATTTTTGTCATGAAATATCATTTCTCTTTGCACTTCATTATCTGTCAATTCGGTGACAAAATTACATATTATCTGTACAATGCAACCTTTGCCCTCGTTGGGATTAAGATTACAGAAGCCAACATGCTGCAGTACTTTTGAAATTCCTTTTCAACGTTATCCTTTTATTTGCTTATACCTATTAATTCCTGTAAACATAGTCTCTATTTTATGTTTAATATATTAAGTATTCGTTTGTATCTTCTCAATGTTGAGAAAAATCATGAAGTTCACAGATTATAAACGTACGAGAAATGTAAGACATAAATATATAGGTGTTATCACCTCAAAGTAAAAGTTACTCAGTATAATACCTGCTAGCATCTTCTGTAGTCTCGTTTTATCTTATATATTTGCTAGCATAAGTAGAACTACTTCATATGTACATAAACATATTCTCTCTTTCTATCTTTCGCGCCTTCTGGATATATATATATATATTACCAGCAGTACCCAGCGTTGCCTGGGTAGGTATAATAAAATCTGCTTTGATGAAAAGGTGTTGATCTTAGCGACTGCTTCTCGATGACTCATCTATGGCCACAAACAGGCCATGCGGGGGAGGGTGGTGATGACCTCTATCACTGAGAAACGCGGGTGACTGACGAAGGGGCATGCTGGGGGAGGGAGCTAATGACCTCTAACACTAAGCCAAATTTATCGCGCTATTGATTGGAAACCGATGAATTCTCAAATACACAACTAAAAGCTCAGACGACGTCAGTGGCCATCGTTTTGCCTTTGACCATCTATGAGATGTGCAATGATAGGTTCTATCGTAGTATAAAAGTTGAACCAAATAAATTGATTCATGTGTGAGGTGGAGCCGAAGTTTCGAATTTGAACGAAATCGGTTGAAAAATGTGGGAGCTAGAGCCGAAGAGGCGGAAATTTGAGCGAAAAGGTGGTATTTTCAAATATTTAAGCGGCTGCCATGCCGTTCCTGAACAAAAAGTCCAAAATGGAAAGCCACTTGAAGACATGAAATAATCATATCTGGCGTAGTGTAAAATTTGAACAAAATAGGTTGATTAATGTGGGCGCTAGAACCGAAAAAGTCGAAATTTGAGTCTAAAAGTGGTATTTTTGAATATTTAAGCGGCTGCTATGCTGTCCCTGAACAACAAGCGCAAAATATAAAGCCATTACTGGATGTGCAATGATGAATTCTATTCTGCTTTAAAATTTGAACGAAATCGGTGGCAAAATATGGGAGCTAGAGCCAAAAATCTTATTTTTCGATACCTAAAAAAAGGTGACCCCCCCTATCGATTTTTATCTGCAGAATGACCCAGGAATAAAAAAAAAACGATACGCTGATATATCGAAAACACTCCCCGATGACTAATCTATGAGCCTGTAAAGTTTCATGAAAATCGTCGTAATACACAGACACACACACACATACTTAATTTTATATATATACAGATATATTGTATTCTATTCTCGGGCGGGTAAAATTCCCGAGGTCCATGGACGAGTTCTCTCCAGCGGTCTCTGTCCCTCATTATCGCTGCCATGTCCTGCGTCTCCAACAGACCAGTGTCTGTCCTTAGGGCATCAACATACGTTAACCTTGGTCTTCTTCTTCCAGTGTGTCCATGGAGAGTCGATCTAACACATATATATAACATATATATGTATGTGTGTGTGTGTGTGTGTGTGCGCGTATCTCCCTTACCATCCACCGGGGAAACGCCTTCTCCATTCTGTTCGCCGGGGCTGTGGAGTGGCCAGCCCGTGGGACCCCATTTTCTCACTATACAGAGAGATGGGGACGATGACAGTGGTAGCTCGGCTCTTCCGAGTTCGGACACATTGCACCTGTCAAGAGTGTATTTTCATATTTGTGACCACGGACATTGTATGTAAAGCATTGATGTTGGTTTTTGTCTAGTCCCAGCTATCCATTGCTAATACTATCTAGTCACATGATGTTTATTCACACACTCATGTCTCTATATTGCAGATAAGTCAACAATGTAATACCGTGTGTCTCAATCGTTCACAGAAGCTTTAGTTTCTTGAGTTTCATCGAATGACGTCAAGATTGCTTTGGCGCACACTTAGCTTTGTCAGCCTGCTTGCAATTTACTTAACTGTGTATGCTCACTACATTGGCATATCTATGGTTTCTTATATAGGCACCATGTTGGGGGAGGGGAAAGTCGATTAAATCGACCCCAGTGCGTGACTGGTACTTTATTTTTTCGACCCTGTAAGGATGAAAGGCAAAGTTAACCTCCCCGGGATTTGAACTCAGATCATAAAGGGCCGTAACTCTATGCTGCAAAACATCTTGTCCGAGGCCCTACCGGTACTGCCAATCCGCTGCCCCACATTCGTATAACTATGAAAACATTTCCGTTCTTTTCTTTGATAACATTATTAAATTGACCCTGTACATTCGGTCATTGTTTTCTTTTATTATCTTTCTTTTAGCTTAGAGTTACGTCCCTTTACGGTCTTAGTTCAAATCCCACCGAAGTTAACTTTACCTTTCATCCTTACGGGGTCGATAAAATAAAGTACCAGTAATGCACTCGAGTAATTGCTGGCCTTCTATCAAAACTAGAAACAATTATTATCGCTGTTACAATAATTATGATCAACCTCATAGTCGTTGTCATCATCATCATTACCATAATCATCATCATCATTACCATAATCATCATCATCATTACCATAATCATCATCACCATTACCATAATCATCATCATCATTACCATAATCATCATCACCATTACCATAATCATCATCATCATTACCATAATCATCATCACCATTACCATAATCATCATCATCATTACCATAATCATCATCACCATTACCATAATCATCATCATCATTACCATAATCATCATCATCATTACCATAACCATCATTACCATAATCATCATCATCATTACCATAACCATCATTACCTTAATCATCATCATCATCATTACCATAACCATCATTATCTTGCTGTGATGGCCGAGAAATAATTGTTTCTACATCTGGCACAAGGCCAGCAATTATCTCAGTACATTACTGGTACTTTACTTTATCGACACCGTAAGGATGAAAGGTAAAGTTAACCTCGACGGGTTTTGAACTCAGATCATAAAGGGACGTAACTATGCTAGAAAGCATGGCGTCCGACCCTCTACCAGAACTGCCGCCGTTGATGTAGTTAGTCTTGTTGATATTTAACTGAAAAAGGACTGGAAACAAATAAAAAAGAAATGAATGAACGAAATATTCAGAAATAAAATAAAAGAATTAATGGAAGAAAAAGAAAGATAGAAAAATAGAAGAAAAAATAAAAGAAAGAGGTTGAGAAAGAAAGAGATTGGATCAATTTTGTTCCTTTATATTGGGTACTAAGAGGAAGTAGGATTGTAAGAAGCAAATGGACAGAAACTGTAAAAGTGCTGGTTAAGGCAGGAATTACATAAAGACCAGATGAAGTGAATAGAAAACATTGGAAATTCAAGTAATTGAAATGTACTTGCACCGATATCATTTGGAAGAGAAGCCAAAAATTAGGTGTATGAAGGCGATGGTAGGCAGGGGGGGGGGAAGAGATACACTAGAGTGTAAGAAGACGATGGTGGGGAGAGAAATACAATAGAGTGTAAGAAGACGGTGGTGTGGGGGGGGGGGAGAAATACAATACAGTGTAAGAAGACGATGTGGGGGGGATACAATAGAGTGTATGAAGACGGTGGGGGGGGGGGGGGGATAAATACAGTGTAAGAAGACGGTAGGGGGGGAATACAATAGAGTGTATGAAGACGGTGTGGGGGGGGGGGGGGGGATACAATACAGTGTAAGAAGACGGGGGTGGGATACAATAGAGTGTATGAAGACGGTGCTCGTGGGTGAGAAATACAATAGAGTCCACGAAGACGGTGGTGGGGAGAGGGGGGATAATAAAATAGAGTGTATGAAGACGATGGTGCGGTGTAATCTCGGAGTATTAAAATATGAAAAGATGCGATGGAAAGAAATTATTTGAAAACACTCCTCTCCAAACTACTACTACTACTAATACTACTACTACTACTGTTGCTGCTGCTGCTAATACCACTACTAATACTGCTACTACTACTACTACTAATACTACTACTACTACTGTTGCTGCTGCTGCTAATACCACTACTACTGCTGCTGCTACTAATCTACTACTACTACTACTACTACTACTAGTACTACTACTACTACTACTACTGCTACTACTACTACTACTACTACCACCAACACTACTACTACTTCTACTACTACTACTACTCCTCCTGCTGCTACTAATGCTGCTACTAAACTATTACTACTAGTGCTACTAAACTACGACTACTACTACCGCTACTATTACTACTACTACTACTACTACTACTACTACTACTACTACTACTACTACTACTACTACTCCTATTGCTACTAAACTACTACTACTGCTGCTACTAAACTACTACTACTGCTGCTACTACTACTACTACTAAACTACTATTGCTTCTGAACTACTGCTACTAAACTACTACTAAGCTACTACTGCTACTGTTGAAGGGAAATGTTCATCCCATCGATCCATCTACCTGGTATTTGATTTTAGTGGTTCGTTAGATTGATATTCAACTTTGACCTCAGGTGTGATATATACTCAGAGCAGAAATAATTGTTTCTACTTTTGGCACAAGGCCAGCAATTTCCCCAGTGTATTACTGGTGCTTTATTTTATCGAACCCGTAAGGATGAAAGGAAAAGTTAACCTCGGCGGGATTTGAACTCAGATCATAAAGGGCCGTAGCTCTATGTCCGACTCCACCGATACTGCCAATTTACCGCCTATTCTCAGAGCAGAAATAATGTGACTAACTATCCCAATAGCATAAGAGACGAAGATATGACAAGATCTGAATGTAAATTCATTGCTCAGTGTGCAAACATCTGGATATCGTGCGTCCTATATTTAGGACCAATGTGTCTGTAAAACTGTTCTTGGTGGCAGAGACAGACCCCAGCCTACTACCTCACAATCTAGTCAGGCCTTAGAAATGAATATAACAGAACACATTGTAGCTATACGCAGAAATAAGCGTGCATGCCATATTGTTGATATTGTTGATAGCGTCCCAAGAAACCACAACATAATCTTGAAAGAATTTTTTTAAATATCAAATTATACTGATTTGAAGAACGAAATTTCAGGAATGTATTCAGTGTGCAAACATCTGAATATCATGCGTCCTGTATGTAGGACCAACGTAACTGTAATACTGTCCTTGGTGGCAGAGACAGACCTCAGATAGACTACTACCTGGCAATCCAGACATGCTTTAGAATTGATTATAACAACATACTGTAGCTATAGGCAGAAATAAGCCTGCATGCCATAGGTTGTTGATCATAGCGTTCCAAGAGGTCACATATAATCTCGAAAGAAATTTTTTTAAATAACAAAATATACTGATTTGAAGATCGAAATTTCACGAATGTGGTCAGTAGCACCTAACAATATGAAGATATTTCCAGATGTCATGAAGGACCACACGGTGGTATATATGAAAAGAAATAAGATTTCGCTTCAAGCATAGCTTTATAGAATATGTATAGAAATTTCGTATTTCTAGAGAAATACGGTTCTAGGACGCCGTAGCTATGCAAACACCAGGGAGCTAACGCCATCTGGTGATGTCCAGGAGAAGCAAGGGGGACAACCGTCTATACATTTTAGGCTTAACTGGCCTTCGTCAATGCATAGACGGTTGTCCCCCTTGCTTCTGCTGGACATCGCCAGAGGGCGTTAGCCCCCCGGTGCTTGCATAGCTACGGCTTCCTAAAACCGTATTTCTTTAGAAATATGAAATTTCTCTATATATATATATGAAATACAAGCCCCGGCAAAATGCGGAGGAACTCAGCTGAGTCAACGACCATTCAAATAGTAGCATTTTTTGTTTGTTTGTTTTTTTCACCTGGGAGTGAAAGGACCCCAGTTTTTGTCACAACACCTTACAAGGAGAGGGAAACTCTGAAAAACAACCTGCGGCTTTGGAAGCATCCAATGATGTTGACCAGTTCTCCTTTTCAGGTAGATGTTCAGAGAGTGTGATTGGTCGATTGCAAGACTTTTCCTCACTTAAAAAGCCTTCAAAGCAGAGGCATTGCTTGTTCAAAATCTGCTACAGGATCGTGTGGCTGGCAGTAGCCTAAAAGTGCACCAAACTCTATGATCTGATAAGCGATTGCAATACTATTAGCAGAGTTTGTGGCCATCATATATATATATATATATATATAAAGAATTTCGTTTTCAAATATAAAAACTAGAAAGAAGTAGGCTAAGAAGTTATATTGGCTAAAAAAACAAGGTAATTTATTATAATTATTTCTACTATTGGCACAAGGCCAGCAATTATCCCTGTGCACTACTGGTACTTTATTTTATCGACCTCGTAACGGTGAAAGGCAAAGTTAATCTCAGCGGAATTTTAACTCAGACCATAAAGAGACGCAACTCTATGCTGGAAAGCATGGCGTCCGACCCTCTACCGATACTGCTAATTCACCGCCCTTTATTATAATAAACTGTACACAAGACTGTGTATCATACTTCCTTAGAACAAAATAAGTCCCAATAAGCACTAAACAATCAATATTTGTTACCAAACTCTATTTGGTAATACTTTAATGAATTATATGTATGTATATATATGTATTATATATATATATATATATATATATATATATATATATATATATATATATATATATATATATATATGTTGTCTAACCTGATTAGTTTCTTCGTTGCTTTTGGTATTGTGTGGCTAGGTCTGCCTGCAACAATTTTCAATTTGTCAAGCTGTCTAAACGTATGTTATTACTCTAAGGCGCTACCTTATTGATGCTTTGCTGTTCATTCCTAATTGTAGGTCGTTTTGCTTGGTCACAGCCAAAGCTTCGATTTTACATAGCTTCCACTGATATATATATAAAATAACAGATTAATGTTAAAGCAAAGAATGGTTGCTTTCACCCTTAATAGATATGGTTTCTACAGAATTAGAACTGTTTCATTTATACTCTGCTATGTATTGAGTACCTTACATACTGTGGTTACCCCCCGATTGAACCCTGGATACACTTTATATATATATATGTGTGTGTGTGTGTGTGTGTTTACATGTATGTATGTTTACATATATGTATATATATTTCTGCTAGTGTTTTCATGTAATGAGGCAGATCAACAGGCATATGCACATTTTTAAACTATGGGCAATCAGGTCACTGCGATGATCTTCATTTCACTCAGTATTTAATACATTAAAGGTCTCCGTACTTCTTGTCCTTCTGTAAAACTATAGTATTGTTAGATCACAACTCACACATGTTCTACTTTGGTTGTATATTTAATTCGATTCTACAGCTCAACTCCGATTACCAGTGATAGTTTTATATTAAGTCACATACGTCCTATTATATTTGACAGCAAGCTTGTCGTTTTAATAGATGGTTATCTTGGTGAAATTTCATTTCATATCATTCAGTTTTCAGAAGGCAACATTGATTAGAATATTATGAATATAGTTAATTAAATTATCAAATGAAATACTGATTAAAATTCATAGAATATATTTAGACTTTATGATTCATACGCTTGATAAAATATTACAGATTCACACTTAATATAACTGCATAGTATGTATTGATATTAAAACAATTATATAAAGACAGTCATGATAAAAACAATTGTATTGTTATAAAATGTATAATTATGTAATCTTATAATGTTGGGAACATGAAGGCAAATATGTGAATGGTGGATGTCAAATCGTTGTTTCAACTTCATGAATTTTAATTGTTCTGGAGTTATTTCTCGGTTTTATCACACAACTAATGAAATAAATAATCATTAATATTTCATAATTGCGAATTCAGTCGATTACTCTAACCTCCTTGTCCTTAAAAACAATTACTTTAAGTTGATTATTAAAAAACTAATTTTAACAAAAATGAAATATTAAAATGGATCTTTAAAATTACAACTTCGAATATATGAGATTCACACAGCACACATGACCTATTAAGATTATTTCTGATTTAGCTATTGTAAAGTTTCCGAATTCTCAGATTGTATGCAAAATATATTATTCTTTATACGAATTACACAGCAGACTTCTACTTTTCTTGCGGTGTTGCAATATTTGTTGTATTTCTCATTGTTTTCACCACGTACGAGGTAAGTTCAAAAAGTATCCTACCTCTGGGCACAAAAGAAGAAAAATTAAAGAATCAATTTTGTAGTTCACAAATTGTATGTAATCACCTTCAAAATACCCTCCTTAGAAGTTCACCTACTTCTCTCAGTGATTCTGCCACTGTTAGTAAAACTTCTGACACACCTTCTCCGGAATGCTAGAAGCTCCACTGTTGCTTTTCTCATAATTTCCTCTCGCGACTCAAATCTCTTCCCTTTCAGTATGGTTTTCAGATTGGGGAGGAGCCATCTGTCACAGTATGCCAACACGGGAGAGCAGAGTACCTGTCGTATAAGTGTGTTGTTCTTGACCAGGAAATCTTGGATTGTGTAGGCGGAATGAGCGAGTTCATTGTTGTGGTAAAGTTGACAATTCTTCGCCACCCACATATCCAGCCTCTTTCCGTGCACGGCATCACGAAACTGACGTATAACTTCCAGGTAGTATTCCTCACTGATAATTTGACCTTGTGGTGCGTATTCCTAATCCACAATACCACAGGAGTCAAAGAAACAGGTTGACATTACCTTGACATTGCTGATGACGGGTCCTTCCATTGGGAGGACTGGAACTTGGTTTCTGGGTTGTAATCTTAAACACATATCTCATCACCAGTAATGATGGTCTTCATTAACTCTGGGCCGTAGTTTACACAGTCCAACATGTCCTGAGCGATTTCCATGCAGAGTTGCTTTGAGCTTGAGTATTATCAAACCTTTGGCTGGAAGGATGGCGTCACCTCTCAACCGAATAATTTTGCCCATGCGTCATTAGTTTTGACGGGGGAAAAATAAAGTCGGATACTTTTTGAACGCATCTCGTATAGAATATTTTTTTAATTAAAGATTCAGGAACACTATTTTGAGAAATATGCGCTCTATTATGAGTAGGTAAATATATTGGCCAGGTTACACTGTTGATGATATAATGTCAAATAACATCCCCTTGTTCTCTTAGTTTCATTAATTCCGCATGAATTATAACAATCTGCTCTTCGGAATAATGAAGGGTATTAATTTTCAATCATCTTCAATATATTTTCTAGTCCTTAATGAAGGATGTTAATTTCTAGAGATAGGCATTTGGTAAGAAGGGTCAAAACCTTCCATTTATTTTCAATTTAAATCTTTCCTTTGAGTCATTAATGAAAAAAACGGAAATCTGACCATCTTGTTTTATGCATAAACATAATACTTTCTCAGAAAGCAATACAAATACCTAATGTGGTGTATATTCCGTTTGAGCAGATTTTTCAGTTTAATATTGATTCTATGGGACTGCTTCTAAGCATTTTATAGGGCTCTTAAAGGCATAATCGTATTTAAGGAATAAATCATGTAAATACAGAAAAAGAAAATTTTTTAATGCAAATGAAAAAAAAAAGAACATTTAGATTGAGAAGAATGGTATGTAAAATAGGAAAATATAAAGAAAAATAGAAAAAGAAAAAAAACGGAAAGGGGAGGGAACTCTAGTGTCATAGAAGAATAAGGAAGGGGGCTTTCTATAACAGTTTCTCGCATTAACAAATGTAAATTTTGTTTTTACTATCTGAAGCCGCACATCAATTTTCTTTATATATATATGATTGACTAGACACACGCATGGCTTTTCCCCAAATGTTTCCACGTGTCCTCCTTTTACTCTCTTCTATATTTCTATTTTGTCTTTTATTTCAGACTCCTTCCCTACTATTTCAAGCGTTAAACTAATATATACCTTCATTGTACTGTATAGTTCACTGTGTTTTTTTCCATTTACTTTTCGCATAAATAAATATTGTTTATTTTAGCTCATTATTAAAACTTATCCAACAGCAGATGTATATATTTAAGTAATTAATGGGGTCTGTGGGTTAATTTCAGACAACATTTTTGGCTATCGAAAGAAATACACCACTTAAAAGCCTGTGACAAAGTTTATTATATTTATTATATCTCCTAATTCGTATATTAAATATAAAAGAGAAGAATACATTATCACTTTCACGAAACCTACGTCTACATGAAATTTCTTAGACAGAAACTGTGTGGGCTATACATGTAATTAAAAGACCATTCTTTTTTTTAATACCGTGTCTGATTCTATTTGGGAATTTCAATGAAGTACTGTGGCCTGTAAAATACCTAGATAGTTTGTACACTAATTAAATGAGCAATTCGTCCAGTGGATCGAACATCTAGGAACTCACGTCCTTCTCGGCGGAATATCTATCATAAGATTGTGTATGTTTGTGTGTGTGTATGTGTGTGTGTGTGTGTGGACAACTGTTATTGCATATATGTACGTTTTAACACAGGGATGTCAACATCACCGTCAACAAAAGTGAAGAAAACAACCTATACAAAAGAGACATTACTGAAATTGTAACACAACAGTAAATACAATGCAATGCGAGGGGTGCTTCGGAATAAGTACAGTTAAGACATCAGATAAACTCTTTGATAAGAAAAAACAAATTATTTACCTATTTCATAAGTATTCTGTGGTTTTTTCACGTTTATCATTATTGAGTAAATTAAATATTTATCGAACACAAAGGTATCACTTTATTTTGTCTTCATGAATCTCTCTCTCTCTCTCTCTCTCTCTCTCTCTCTCTCTCTCTCTCTCTCTCTCTCTCTCTCTCTCTCTATCTATCTATAAATATATATATATATATATATACAGAGCACCAATCCTAATACCATATATATATATATGATATAAAATCAAAAGATGGTTAAAAGATGTCCATGTATTTCATTATGCGCATTTCAAGTTCTCATCAGATAAAATAGGGAGACATGATATGAACCTTAAAAAGCACTTGCGAGCAGTGAAGTGTCAAATCAACATATGAAAAATAAAATTAGAGGGATATATGAGATTGGAAAAAAGGAAAGGAAGGGGGAAAGAAAAGGTAAGGAAGAGGAAGAAAAATATAGATAGAAGAAAAATAAATAATAAGGAAAGGATGACGGAGAAGGAGTATAAGAAGGAAGGATGAGAGAGGAGGAGAAAATGAGTAAGAGAGAGAGATATAACCTTTAATACTGAGAAACACTGTCTCACAGAAAAAAAAAACCGTTGTAAGATAATACATAATTTTAAAAAATTAAGAAATTAAAAGTTAATGAGGTTTATGAATGGTGATGCTTATGATTAAAGAAAAAGGAATTAAGAATACTATTTATTTAAGGTTTATATATTGAAGGGTTTAATGATATGTGCGAAATTGAATTTATTAAAATGTATTATTAAAATAAAATATATTAAGAAGATAAGGTGAATGAAGATAAGGTTATATGAATTATGAACTTAGAGGAATTAATTACGGTCCGAGTTTGTTTCTATATATTGTAATAGGGAAAAGTAAATAATAGAGTTAATACGAGCGTGGAAAGAGAGAAGAAAGAAAAGATTCAATGAAGAAAAAATATATAACGTCAAATAAATATGCTTACAAAATTTATCTAATGGTAATATTAGTATATATTAAAAATAAAAATTTATATGGCCAAGAATATAAGGAAAATGCTATAGTGAGTTATAAGATGAATTAAGAAGTAATTGAGAAGTAAAAGCTGCAGATTAAAGATTAGAAATTTAAAAAAAGAAGAAAAATTAGGGGACCGCTAACGACATAGTATGAGTAATATTTTATAATATACTGAAATAAGGTAGAAAGATGTGTATATTTGTAAAAAATAATAAAAGTGTTTGAGAAAAAGATTTTAAACTAATTAGGTAGTAAGATATTAGCTGTATACTTTATGGAAAGTTCTATGGGATTTATGCAAGCAGAGTGAAAATAAATCCGTACGTCTATTTATTATAGAATTAAAATTAGAGATAATGGTAAATTTTTCCGCTAGGCAGAGATTACATGTTCTGGATAGGGAAGAATTAAGGTAAGGAGAGGCGTTGCAAACCTTTCTCCAAGAAATGTTGTAGTTAATATTTTTGTCCTTTAAGGACCATATGAGTTCTGAAAGTGCTGTGTTAGTACTTTTAAGTGGGTATCTAAAAGAAGAATTGTGATTATAAAATCTTGCCTTAAAGGAAGTGGAAGTGGAACCAAAGTACGTAAAAGAATTAGTACCAGTTATAACCTTACATTCATACACTAAATTTTTATCAAGACATTGGTTACTAAGAGGACATTTAGTTCTAATATGGCAATTGCAATTACGATTAGAGTAATTACAAGAGTTATTACCAAGTGACCCAGTATTATTTATAGAAAGAATTGATTTGGAGAAGTTACTTACGATAGGTCCTAAAGTTTCCTGATTTAGATTGGTGTTATGAACATTCGACAAAGTTGCGTTTGACGTCGTATTTAAATTTACAGAATCTAGCCTAGAGTTAACATTGACGTCGGGCCTACTATTGTTATTATTATGACCCTCAGTGTTGGATGGAGACGATTTATTATTTAATACTTTAGTATTATGTTTTGAGATAATGTTAGAGATGTTGGAAGTTGTGGAATAAGAGAATTTAATTGTATGTTTATTAAAGATCTTACTATAAATATATGAAGGAGGGAAGCATTTATCTAAGGCCCTAAAAAATAGTTTAGGAATATTACTAATCATAGATAGAGAAAAAGGAGCGTTGTACCAAATCATATTTTTATAAGTAGGTCTTTTCTTTATGCTATTGGAATGCTTGTAACTAACTATATGATTGGTTTCTTTATTGTATTTAATTTTGTCAGGATAATCGGCTCTGGAAAGCGCATTGTTGTAATAATTGGCTTTAGCGTCAAAGATAAGTTTATTAGAAGATAGATTTGAGATTCTTTTTTCAACATTACTGACTATAGCATTTTTAACGTTAATAGGGTGGTTAGATTTAAAATTAACATAATTTAGATTCTCATTGTTTTTATGGTAAGATTAATATAGGCCGGTGTCAAGATTAAGGGATATATCCAGGAAGTTAGGCAGTTTGACGTTGTTTTCAAATTCAATTTTTAGGTTATGGTGCTTAACTAAGTTACAGTTTAAGACAGTAAAAAGGGCATCGTCACGATAAGTTCCACCGCGAAGTTGAGATATATCCCTTAATCTTGACATGGATATATCTCTTAATCTTGACACCGGCCTATAATACCCTTACCATAAAGACAATGATAATCTAAATTATGTTAATTTGAAATCTAACCACCCTATTAACGTTAAAAATGCTATAGTCAGTAATGGTGAAAAAAGAATCTCAAATCTCTCTTCTAATATACATATCTTTGACGCTAAAGCCAATTATTCCAACAATAAATAGACGTACAGATTTATTTTAGCTCTGCTTGCATAAATCCCATAGAACTTTCCATAAAGTATACAGCTAATATCTTACTACCTAATTAGTTTAAAATCTTTTTCTCAAACACTTTTATATTTTTTTACAAATTTACCCATCTTTCTACCTTATTTCAGTATATTATAAAATATTACTCATACTATATCGTTAGCGGTCCCCTAATTTTTCTTCTTTTTTTAATTTCTAATCTTTAATCTGCAGCTTTTACTTCTCAATTACTTCTTAATTCATCTTATAACTCACTATAGCATTTTCCTTATATTCTCGGCCATACAAATTTTTATTTTTAATATATACTAATATTACCATTAGAGAAATTTTGTAAACATATTTTTTTGACGTTATATATTTTTTCTTCATTGAATCTTTTCTTTCTTCTCTCTTTCCACGCTCGTATTAACTCTATTATTTACTTTTTTCTATTACAATATATAGAAACAAACTCGGACCGTTAATTAATTCCTCTAAGTTCATAATTCTTTTAACCTTATCTTCATTCACCTTATCTTCTTAATATATTTTATTTTAATAATACATTTTAATAAATTCCTTTTCGCACATCTTATTAAACCCTTCAATATATAAATCTTAAATAAATAGTATTCTTAATTCCTTTTTCTTTAATCATAAGCATCACCATTCATAAACCTCATTAACTTTTAATTTCTTAATTTTTTTAAATTATGTATTATCTTACAACGGTTTTATTTTTATTTTTCTCTGTGAGACAGTGTTTCTCAGTATTAAAGGTTATATATATCTCTCTCACCCATTTTCTCCTCCTCTCTCATCCTTCCTTCTTATACTCCTCCTCTGTCATCCTTTCCTTATTATTATTTTTTTGTCTTCTATCTATATTTTTCTTCCCATTCTTTACCTTTTCTTTCCCCCTTCCTTTCCTTTTTTCCAATCTCATATATCCCTCTAATTTTATTTTTCATATGTTGATTTGACACTTCACTGCTCGCAAGTGTTTTTTAAGGTTCATATCATGTCTCCCTATTTTATCTGATGAGAACGCAAATATCATCCCATGATGATATTTGTTTTTGAAATGCGGATAATGAAATACATGGAACTCCTTTAACCATCTTTTGATTCTATATTATTTATACTCCAGTCCTATAAACTGTTGGGTGCTATTTATCCGATATTTGCATTGCTTTATTCTGCTACAATAAAACTCACCTCCTACACACACACACACACACACACACACACACACACACACACACACACACACACACACACACACACACACACACACACACACACACACACACACACACACATATATATATATATATATATATATATATATATATATATATATATATATATTTAAAGGTTAAACAAGGTTCAATGATTAAATCAAAGAATAACGTTTTACAATAGATTAGAAGCACTCCACAGCTTTGGTTTTCCAGAGTTATTAATATTAATTCAAAATATTAACAAAAATAGACATCTACTTAGTCAGGGTATGTCATGCATCATCTTATTGTATCTGATGAGGACGTACTGTTGAAGATAGCTCAGTACCTCTGAAATATGTATAATAAAATATACTCGATCACACGAATGTCTATTTCTGATATTATTTTGAATTAATATATATATATATATATGTGTGTGTGTGTGTATATATATATATAAATATATATTTATATATACGTGTGTATAATGGTAGCTATGGTGCTTCCATAGGCGGTATGCCAAAATTAGCACTCAATATTCATACAGAGCAGAGTATGAATAGTATAAATAAACGAAACATCAGTGATGCATCTGGACTCAGTTTATTGCGTGTTACAATTGTTTCGCCGGCAGGTAGTTCGAGACATGATCATTGTATGGATGTGGCTGATTCTACGGCTGCAGGTCGCTTCGGACATGGGCAATTCGTTCGGAGCAAATTTTCTCACTCGGGTGTTATCGTCAAAAAACACCTTCAAAAAACCGCTTCCACTCTTGTCATGCCATTTGCTGTTGTTATTCTACGTCATCATAAGTTCTGGTCACTATTTACTGCTACACTGGTCATCAGCCATCTTCCGTCCGACACACTTCAATGGAGCCATGCTGAGTTTGGTATCTCACACGTCTGTTCACACTCCAGAGTATGTGCCCACATATACACACACACACGCGAGCAGGCACACACACATGCATGCATACTCATGTGTACGCATACATATGTAGACACACATACCCCGATGCACATATATACACGCACACACTCTCCCTCTCTTCCACAAACCCGGTGAAGGTGTTTTTCGACGATAACACCCCAGTGAGAAAATTTGCTCCAAACGAATTGCCTGTGTCTGAAGGAACCTGCAGCCGTAGAATCAGCCAGATCCACACCATGTTCATGTCTCGAGCTACCTGCCGTCAAAAGAATTGTAACACGCAATAAACTGAGTCCAGATGCATCACTGATTTTTCATTTTTTATACTATATATATATATGTATATATACTTGCTTGTGTTGCCAAATAATCATAAATGTTTATGTTAATGTGGGTGTGCGCTTGTGTGCATGTATCTGTGGTTGACTGCGTGTGAATACGTATGCATGTAAATATATTTTTTCAAGAACGCATTTATTTTCGTTTCAAGAATTGAGAGATTATATTATATACTGTATATTAATTTCCTTTCATTGTGTTCTATATTTTCTAAATAACAATGTGTTCATCCATATTCTTGATTTAATACATGTTTTTTAATGTATCGTTTGAGGAAATATTTAACACTTTATTCTTGTTCTACTTTTACCCCAACAGGGTATAGAATGGTGTTTGTGACATTCCGTTGAAAAAGCTATCTAACAACTTTAATTGATACTTTTATCAATGTACAGAACAGGCTACACAATTGTGTCCAGTGCATAGAAAATATATCGAATATATTAAGCATTGTGTTATGAAAGAAAGTTTGAATTTTACATTATTTTGCACTAGAACATTCTGCCCCTAAATAACCTCAGAAAAATATGAAATAGGTATGCTTATACGTAAATAATTGTTTCTACTTTTGGCACAAGGCCAGCAATTATCGCAGTACTTAACTGGTACTTTATTTTATCGACCCCGTAAGTATGACAGACAAAGTTAACCTCGGTGGGATTTGAACTCAGATCATGAAGTGCCTTAACTCTATACTGCAAAGTTCCAACCCTCTACCGATACTGCCAATCCACCACCCTTATGCGTAATTAATACACCCCTTTAGAGGCTTGAAGTAAGTTATAGTTTTGAGGCAAGAACTTAAAGTAATATCAAGGAAGACCGAGTAGAGAGAAAATAGCTAGAAAGAGAAAAGCACGTGAGTAAATTCTTTAGCATAGTATTTACCTGTTAATTTCAAATACCACCCAGACCGGTTTTAGGTTAGATTTCTTTTGTATTGATAAGATACTTACCAATAAAACACTAGCATCAATTAGGCCGGATATCATTTTACGTACCAAGATAATGGCTAGGTTTTAATGCATGATCAAATTTCATTCAATTATATATTTTCTCTATTTTCCTCATTGATATATCATAGAGCAGCACAGCTTGCACTATCTGAAAATGAGTGATGCTAGGGCTGTGAAATCCTGCATGCATTAATTCCAACTCATGTTATTAATAACTACCATATATACCGGCGTACAAGTCGATCTGGTGCATTTGTCAACCCCTAAAATTCTTAGGTTTTATTCAAGTTTAGGCCTATATTCGCTGGATAAGACCCCCCCCCCCAAAAAAAAAGGCAGTTGCAGGGGATATAAGTAAAACATTTAGTGGCGCGTTAAAGGCTAAGACACTTCTTCTAAAACATTTAAGTCGCAAGTGAGTTCTAACTCACTGAGTAAACCAGCCTAGCCTAACCTTAACGAACATATGGTAACCTACCCTATGAGCTACGGCAACTATTTGATATTTTTATAATATCTACATTAAATGATATCTACATTAATCTAATTAACAAATATGAGATTCAGTAGGAAATAATTGTGGTGGGCTGCTAGAGTTATGGTAAGTGGTGTAAAACAAGTGTTAGGCAGGCAGTTTAACTGTTTACCCATCAATGGTAAAGGTTCACAATTAATATTCGGCGGGCAAGACGACCCATGCTTTTGGAGAGATTTTTTAGGCTCCAACTGTCGACGTGTATGACGGCACATACGGTACATTGTTTCACTATAGGTAAACTGATATCTGGCTGTTCTAAGAAGTCTTCAATAGTAACTAGTAACGACGTTTCTTAAAGATGGTCAAAATTTGATCTCCTGGTGTTATCATGTACCAGTAGAAGTAGGGTTTCGCACCCAAAGACATTCATGCTAAAATTGTTGTCATATTAAGGGGTACAACCGCTTCATATTAAGCTTTATTAACAATACTTAAGTGGGCAGCTGCATTTAGGAGTAGAAGGGAGAGTCTTGAAGATGACTCAAGGTTTGGACGTCCTGCAACTGACACCACCGAAGAAAACATTGATCGTGTTCACCATATGGTGATGGATGATAGGCAATTAAAAATAAATCAAATAACCAATGCTATTAGAATAACCCATGAGAGAGTTAAGATATTCTGTACAATAAACTTGACAAGACAAAGGTGTCCTCTCGAAGGGTGCCACGTATTCTGACACTTGATCAAAAGCCCACCAGGTTGATCACATCCAGTAAAATCAAATATTATTTGAGGCATATCAAGCTGGCTTCCAGGAACCTCTCCTAATTCAGGATGAGTGGTGGGTTAATAACGTTGAACCAGAAACAAAGAAACAATCCATGCAGTGGAAATGCTCATTCTCACCTGCTCCAAATAAGTCCAAATGTCGTTTCATCTGCAGGGAAAGTAATAGTCTAAGGTTTTGGGAGTGCAATAGGAATTGTATTTATTGACTATCTTCACAAGGCTCACACTCTTAATGGTTGGGTACTATGCCAAACTTGCTGAGGCAGTTATTGAGGGCTATGAAGTCCACAAGCCCATGAAAACTGACGAAAGGTGTGATGTCTCATAACGACAATGTTTCAGCACACACGTCCTTGGTTTCAATGGCTTTTGTATGTAACTGTAGCTTTGATCTGCTTGGTCACTATTCTCCTGATTTCTCCCTATCTGACTAACATCTGTTGTTGCTCAACATAAAAATCACTTGTCTGGGAACTAATATGACAGTGATGATGAAGTCATATCTGCTGTTGATGAATATTTTTTATCAAAAGATGAAAATTTCTTCACCAATGGAATATAAGAGAAGGGGGTATGTTAAACAGTAGACCTCATTTGGTCAAATTCCATAAGAATATCTTGATCGGCCTATGAACCTTTGAGCCGGCCCTTGTATATATGACATTCCAGATGCAAAATGGATGAATTTGACATTACACAATACGTGTATCACATTACCACCCACACACTCATAAAATCACCAGTATGGAGTAGCCAACAACAACACGAAATCACAACCGAGAACACAATAGAATGTACAGCAGACAAACAATGTATTATAGATATGTTAATGCCTACATGAAAGATGTATACTTCAAGATTTCTAACTGTTACATTTATCACAAAACTACGGTATTTTCATCGGTTTATCATACATTTAATAATCAGTCACAATCGCGAAATATTACAATACCGTGAACGCAATATAACTTGACAGATAGCTGTTAGACAAAACTTTTATGCTATCCAACTTTCCACAAAACAGAAACAATTAAATTATACCTCTGGAGGATTTACTAATAGCAAATTTCGAACCAAGATCCATACTCATATACAGCCCGCGCGAAAAGCTTATGAAATCTAATAGACATTTAAAGGTGAATATTTTCATAATTAATCCAGAGTATAGTGGTTTACCAGTATCCCTACGGTTTTTGCCTGCTAAAAATACGATTACAATACACCTTATTCTGAGCAGGAAGTTTACAAAGCAACGTGCGTAAAATATGTACAAATGAGAAGAGATCAACACATTTTGGATAAGTGTTTTGCTGATGAACCAAACCACATTCAACTGAAATATATAGAAATGATTATTTCCTCTAATATAACTCATCATATTAAATTCACAGATCCATTATTTATATTCACAATGTTTTACACATTTATATAAACTCAGAGAAACTGGGGCCAAGATGCCAGGCGCAAAGGCATCTCCGTGCACCAGTACATGTACGTACTAAGCACTTTAATGCTTATGCATGTAAAGTGACACACACACACACATACACGCACCCTCCACATACAGACACATAGACACATTTTTGTATATATTAGGGCATATGTGTGGCTAAGTGTAGGTACGTTTGAGGTATAGAGGTATATATATGTACGTGTGCGTTTACCTGTATGTGTGTCACTTGGAGGATTTATAGTTCAAGGAATCTCTTTACCATATAAAGCACTAGCAGGGATATTGTCAGAAATGTAATATTTTGTGCACTCGTCTTGAGCTTGTTTTTCGCGATGATTCTATTAGTTATAATCATTATATATTGAAGAATTAATTTTACAGATAAAAGATAGATATATCTATTAAAAATTATATTCTAATGAATATGTCGAGATAAACACGTTTTATTTGTGTTTTATTTTGCATAAAATATTTTATCTTTCATACTTGATTTGTTTTTATCCATCTTTATATTTTAGTTGTTTACTACTTCGTTATAAAGATGGATGGGTAAGATTTCTAAAGTGTAGGGTACGTCCGACTTCCGGTTAATATCTTAGCTGTCTGTTTCTGGTTAATATTTTGATTGATATCGTGAGAATCTCGTACGATGAAAATTTCAATGAAATAAACATAAAATGTATAAACAGTAAACATGAAAAGAGAAGTACACACACACACACACATACACACACACAAACACACACACAAACACACGCACATACACACACACAAACATAATCACACATACACACACGAGCACAAACACAAACACACACAAACAAACACAAACACAAACACACACAAACACACACACATACAGACACACACACACTCACACAAACACACAGGCAGACAGAGACATAGACAGACGGACAGACACATACACACAATCTCCCCCCCCCCCCCACACACACACACATATATATATGTTATACATGCAAATATATGTATATATGTATATATGTATATATATACGTATATATATATATATGTGTGTGTGTATGATATATATATATGTTATATATCATATATTATATAGTACAGATATATATATACATGTGTGTGTACAATTATACAAGAAGATTCAATATCAAGGTAAACACGGAGACAGGGTCATTATTTACCTCCGAAAAATGTTTAATTCAAGTTAAGATCTAGAAAGATATATTGCTGTGCATCTGTTTATCTCTATATTTCCATCTTATTTATATTTGTTCTACAAGTTCAGCTTGATATCATGTTACTGCACTTTTCACGTTAGTATTTAGTGTTATTTGCAAAGTATACATGTTAAATATATCAAAATGTGGGGTGTTATTCGCTAGAAAACGCCCACAAAGAGAGTCAGATGCAAACGCACATAAACGCAGACATACAAATAGACATGCACACAGACACACATTCATCTCTCTCTCTCTCTCTCTCTCTCTCTCTCTCTCTCTCTCTCTCTCTCTCTCTCTCTCTCTCTCTCTCTCTCTCTCTCTATCTATCTATATATATATATATATATATATATATATATATATATATATATTTATATTTAAATATTAAATATTTATACTCTACTATGTAATGAGTACCTTACTGTGCTAACCCCAGATTGAACCCTGGGATAAACATATCTATATATCTATATGTATGTGTGTGTGTGTGTGGGGGGGGGGGGTTATGTGCGCGTGTATGTGTGTGTGTGTATCTGTTTATAAGGTATGATCCCAAAGGAGAGCCCTCACCGTTTCGAATTGATGTTCCGAAATCTCATCAATGTTAATTAAAGAAGAGGCTATGAAGCCGTTGAGAGTGTCATACAACAGAAGTGTAAACCCGCACATACACACATCTACTCATATATATTCATAAATAGACACATTATACAAAATAATTATTATATACACCCATATCTATGTAATGATTGAGGAACAAGTGGCTGGAGGAACGTTCTAGCGAAGTGTGTTGCGTCCTTTTAGTGTTTACCGGCTACGTAGCCTATTCGGTTAATTAACTCTCTATCGAAATGGTAAAGTTAGGCTGTAAAAATAGCAATGTGATTTAAAAGAAAAACAAAATGAACAAGAAAATACATCTAATCTAATCTAATCTGGCCGAGTTTACACTCGCAAATAGGAAAATCCAGGGCTGCGCCTAGGAGATTTGGATTTGATGTGCTTCATATTTGTTTCGGTTGCTCAATGCAATCAGCGGTCGCTGCTTCTCTTGATGGTCAATAGTTCTCTTTTAACTCGAGCGGGAGTGGCTTTCCATTGTCAATTTATATAGATCATCTGCAAAGCCGCATTGTTCTCAGAACCACTACACCAGTCTTTCAATGAGTGAACTGGAACTACTGCCACCCATTGATTTGGCAGTAGCGCAACACATTTCTACAGCTGAGTAAACTGGAGCAACGAGAAATAAAGTGTCTTGGTTAAGGATACAACACATCACTCGGTCCGAGAATCCAACTAACAACCTTTCGATTGCGCCTTCACAAGAAGATACAGGATGATATATATAAAAACAAAGCTGCTTCATTACTGACACCGTATGTATGTTTGGCGTAGACGAATCTGTTCAATGATGTTGGGATTAATCCCGTATAAGAATTAATATCAACGGCGAGATTTGAGAACTTCAAGGCGAAAGGGAGATAACACACCTATGGTACAAGACCCCATTGGCATAATTACTGTGGAAAGTGAGTGTGTGTGTGTGGGTGTGTGTGTGTGTGCGTGTTACGTAATTCCAAAGGAAAAGCAAAGTAAAAAAGAGTGCTCTATGTATAGAACAGAGCTATTTAATTAGAAAGTGAACAACACAAAATATAACTACTCCATTACCAAAGGTTTCTGGATTGTAGATGATAATACCAGAGACGTCTGTATCGGTCGTCAGGTAGAGATGTTATCATCTCTATCTAACGACCGATGCAGACGTCTCTGTTATTATCGTCTGTGATCCAGAAACCTTTGGTAATGGAGTAGTTATATTTTGTGTTGTTCACTTTCTAATTATATTTATATATTTCGTTTCTGGATTTCTTTAGCAAGATTCTTTATCTGAAAACGTGTGTTGAAACCGATATTGTTATACAGAAACAAGATGGCGTAGGACAGAACAAAGGAGAGGCACAAAAACAAAGAAAAGAATCCCCAGTCACTGAAGAGGTCACAGAATGTGTGACGAAAGAACTTTGACAATATATAAACAACCATTTGGTTGTGGAACCAACCAACCAACCGGAAATTTATAAATTCCTAAATTTATAAATTTATTATAATAAATTGAAGTGAAAGCAATTGGTGCGTGTGTTTCTTATTGGCAACATGACCCTCCCAAAGTATAACAATATATATATATATATATATAAATGGAAAAGAATGAAACGAAATTTTATTTCTCACTCTTAGTACGGCTGATACATTAATATAAGTATGTATACGTACATACATATATGTGTACAGACGTACAGTAGCATGTATAAATATACATACATGCACATATATATATATATATATATATATATGTACGTATGGGTTTACCGAACATTTATTATAACGTTCAGTTTGTTTGTAAACAAACAGCCCGAATTACGCCGTACAGTCCTCGGCAACCATCGTCGCCCTTTTGTTCAACACTGACACAGGAACGATGAATTAGTTTCAAGCTTATTAGCTATCGTCAGCATCGTATACATTTGTTTACAAACAAACCGAAAGTTATAATAAATGTTCGGTAAACCCATACGTACATATATATATGTGTGCATGTATGTATATATATACATACTACTGTGCGTCTGTGCACATATGTATGTACGTATACATACATACATACATACATACATACATACATACATACATACATACATACATACATACATACATACATACATACATACATACTTATATATATATAGATAGATATGTGTGTGTGTGTAACAGATCTAATATAGAAATGGTTTTATAGGACTAGAATTATTTCATTTTTTCCTGATGATTTCCTTCGAATTTCGAATGAAACAGTTCTAGTCCTGTAGAAGCCATATGCATCTCAAATTTGTTGTATACATTCAACTAATGTATTGAGTACCTTACTAAGTGCGGTTACCCCCGATTGAAACCGGGATTCATATATATTATATATATATATATATGCGAGAAAAACCACAAACCCTCCATCTCAATTCAACGGTTGAAAAGCATAGGATCTGTGTAACCGGTAAAGAATAGAAATAAATATTCTTAAAAAGGCTCCAGTTGCATTTTCGACTTCTTTTCCTATATTTTCTCTCGTGTAGGACATCTCAATTTCTTTTTCATAAAAAAAAAAAAACCTTATTTTCTTATATATTTATATATATACACACAAATTTAATTTTCATTCTGATGAGCGATTTCAGACGTCTCTGTTGTGCTCGTCTGTCTTCGTGAACTCTTTGGTAAATGGAATAATTGTTTTTTGTTGTTTATTATATAACTAAATAGCTCTGTAGCATACATAGAGCACTCTCCTTTCCTTTACCCTCCCTACGGAAATACTTCGTATATTTATATATATATAAAATTTAGATTTGAGGGAATTTATAATAATTTAAATGGTCGGAAGATCAAAGAAAGTGTATAAAAATGAAACAGTATTTTATTCATAAATTTCTCATCGGCGAATATAAGGAATATTTCAGCGTCGGTTAATGGTCTAAGTGTGAAAACGTATAAGGTTTGGTCGAAGTTATCTTAAAAGTTATTAGAAATTTAAAGGAACAGATGAGAGATGTTAGGGTTTATTTACTCTTTCTCACTTTCTAATATATATATATATATATATATTTGATTTTGCGGTCTATTTTATTTAACAGAAAGACATTTTATTAACTACAAATTACATCAGTCGCAGCCATTGGAAGTGATGTTTGATGAGCTAAACTGATTCAGCACTGAATCAGCCCAAACCATCAACTCCAGTGATATTCAGATCATAGATGATAGTAATTTACTGAAAAATAGATATGTTTTTAAAATACTGTCATATCCAATGAATAGCAGTAAAGATACACACACACGTACACCATGTCCAAATACAGAGGAGCCGAACTTCGGATACCCCAGTGATTAATTAATGGTTTCTGATTTAGTCACAAGGCCAGCAAATTATGGGGAGGGGCAAGTCGATTAAAACGACCCCAGTGCGTTAGTGGTGCTTTATTTTATCGACCGCGTAAGGATGAAAGGCAAAGTTAACCTCTGCGGGATTTGAACTCAGAACATAAAGAGCCGTAACTCTATACTGCAAAGCATGGCGTCCGACCCTATGGTGTGTAACAAATAGCTTTTATTAACATGGAAAATATAAATCTTTGTGTGCCAAAAATATGGTTTTGTACTAAAATATTTGATATTGCGGTTTACTTAATTCAAATCTAATGTTCGATATATATGTACCATTATTGTTGACGGCGTATGATCACTAACAGTGATATGTGTGTATGTATGCATATATTCACCCACATACAAACACACACACACAGATACAGACGGACACACACACACACACACAGGCACACGCATTTAAGACTAAATACTGAGTCATGTTACTCCGGAGTTTCGCCTGTTTTACACAGGGTCATCAGACAAAATCTAACATTTTAAATTGAATACTTTTTTCTTTCAGCCGTCAACCAGCTACGTACATATATCTATATATATATATATATATATATATATATATATATATATATATATATATATATATATCCTATTTATATATATATTTAAATACATATACATATATATATACATATATATATATATATCCTATTATATATCGTATTATATATGTTTAATCATATATATATATATATATATATATATATATATATATATATATATATATATATATATACATATATATATAGATAGATATATAATTAAACATATATAATAGGATATATATATATATATATATATATATATATATATATATCTTAAGGAGAGGCACGATCAAAGAAAATAATCCCCAGTCAGTCACTGAAGAGGTCACAGAATGTGTGACGAACGAACTTTGACAATATATGAATAACCGTCCGACTGTAGAACCAACAAACCAATCGGAAATTTATAAATTTCTTAAGTTTATAAATTTAATTTATAATAATTTGGAGTGAAGCAACTTGTGCGTGTGTTTCTTATTGGCAACATGACCCTCCCAAAGTATAACAATATCGGTTTCAACACACGTTTTCAGATAAAGAATCTTGCTAAACAAATTCAGAAACGAAATATATATATACATATATATATATATATATATATATATATATATATATATATATATATATATATATATATATATATATATATATATATATATAATTATATATATATATATATATATATATATATATATATATATATATATATATATATAATTATATATATATATATATATATATATATATATATATATATATATATATATATATATATATATATATATATATATATATGTAAGTATGTATGTATACGTACATACATATATGTATACAGATGTACAGTAGTATGTATATATATACATACATGTACACATATATATATGCACGTATCGGTTTACCGAACATTTATTATAATGCTCGGTTTGTTTGTAGACAAACAAACAGCCCGAATTACGCCGTACAGTGTTTAGGCAACCACGTCACCTTTTTGTTCAACACTGACCCAGGAACGATGTACTAGTTTCAAGCTGTCAGGAAGGTCTACGATGCTGACGATAGCTAATAAGCTTGAACCTAGTACGTCGTTCCTGTGTCAGTGTTGAACAAAAAAGTGACGTGGTTGCCTAAACACTGTACGGCGTAATTCGGGCTGTTTCTTTGATTACAAACAAACAAACCGAGCATTATAATAAATGTCCGCTAAACCGATACGTGCATATATATATGTGTACATGTATGTATATATATACATACTACTGTACGTCTGTATACATATATGTATGTACGTATACATACATACATACTGACATTTAAGTAACTGCCGTACTAAGAGTAAGAAAGGAAATTTCGTTTCATTCTATTCTGTTTATCGTTTTCGGTGCGACCGGCCGACTAAACTCACTCGATATGCAAATTAAGCTGCTTAGCCGTTAATATGCATACGGAAAGCATATACTTTCAGACCTTCAACCATCTGGCAGGAAGGTATGCGATGCTGACGATAGCTAATAAGCTTGAAACTAATACATCGTTCCTGTGTCAGTGTTGAACAAATAGGTGACGTGGTTGCCTAAACACTGTACGGCGTAATTCGGGCTGTTTGTTTGTTTACACACAAACCGAGCATTATAATAAATGTTCGGTAAACCGATACGTGCATATATATATGTGTGCATGTATGTATATATATACATACTACTGCACGTCTCTATACATATATGTATGTACGTATACATACATACATACTTACATTTAAGTAACTGCCGTACTAAGAGTGAGAAATAAAATTTAGTTTCATTCTATTCCATTTATATATATATATATATATATATATATATGACAAAAGGAATTTTAGCCTGATAATGGGGTTTAGAACTCTCAGAAAAATGGAAAAAGATGAGTATTGACGTACTCAATACTCATCTTTTTCCATTTTTCTGAGGGTTCTAAACCCCATTGTCAGGCTAAAATTCCTTTAGTCAAAAATACGGTGAAAGGTATTCTATTTTCTAATTTCAAACCTGCTCACTGTTTCAAAACATACTTACTTGATATATATATATATATATATATATATATATATATATATATATATATATATATATATATATATATATTCATGTATACATGTATATATATGTATATATATATGTATATATATATATATATATATATATATATATGCGCACGTGTGTGTGTGTGTGTGTGTGTAGATATGAAGTTGGGGGGGGGGGGGTTGTAGCGAAGAGATTTTTGAGTCGATGAAAGGTAAGTGTTTTATTCGTTTTATATATTTGGGTCAATCTCTTAAGACAACCATGCGACTTTTAGCAACAGTACAGCAAATAGCATTTGATTCCAACAGAGCCTGTCAACACCTGATAACGTATATTAGACCCAGGCGTCATGAGAACTGCTAATCTGAAGGCCCCCTTTGTCAGGAAGTAAGGGTTGTAGATGGGGAATCAATGACCTATTCTAATTTAGAAATGAATATGGGCGCACTCTCATACATAGTTACAAATGCATACACCTACATACCTTGCTCCAGCATTCACGCACACACACATACACATACACACACACACACATATATATGTGTGTGCATGCATAATGTGTATGTAAGTATGTAAGCTTGCGTCTATTTCCTTCATATATGTAAAGTACGTGCATATATTAAAAAAACTTGACAGCACTTATGATATGCACATACACGTAGACACTTGTACGCACATACAAACATACATACAGAGACGCGCACACACGCTCATATATATATATATATATATATATATATATATATATACATTTATAAATATATATATATATGCACACATGCATATTATACACACAAATACTCACATAATATATATATATATATGTGTATATATATACGTGTGTGTATATATATATATATATATATATA
>OZ024745.1:119686786-119691786 GCA_964016885.1 Eledone cirrhosa
CACCACCACCACCAGCTCTACAGCCACACCACACTACTACCACCATAATCACCACCACCACCACCACCACCAGCTCTACAGCCACACCACACTACTACCACCATAATCACCACCACCACCACCACCACCACCAGCTCTACAGCCACACCACACTACTACCACCATAATCACCACCACCACCACCACCACCACCACCAGCTCTACAGCCACACCACACTACTACCACCATAATCACCACCACCACCAACCCCATCATCACCTCTACAGCCACACCACACTACTACCACCATCATCACCACCAACCCCACCATTACCATCACCACGATTACCATCACCACTACCACCACGATCACCACCACCACCACCACCATCTCCACCACCACCACGATCACCATCATCACCACCAACACCATCACCACCACCAACCCCACCATTACCATCACCACGATTACCATAACCACTACCACCACGATCACCACCACCACCACCACTATCTCCACCACCACCACGATCACCATCATCACCACCAACACCATCACCGCCAACAACCCCACGATTACCTATTGCAACAAAAACAATCCCCACCGCCGTTTCACCTTCACTACAAGTGTTACATTCATCGCCTTCACCACTTATATTGTCGAGTTTGAAAACAACTCCTACCACCATTTGGTATTTTATGACACAACAACCAATATAGAACTCACTGTCATCACTAAAATCGCCGTAACCACTACCATAGCTACCAAAAACCCATATCTATTTCTACATACGGACCTCAACACTAGGCAATTTAGAATTGTCACTGAATATCATCACCCAAAGCAATCATTCTTGATTCCCAGCCAACTTAACTACTACCACTCCAACAAAAAAAACAGCAGGACATCAACTACCACCGCCACAAAAATCTATCCCATCAACATTAAACCATCAGTATCACATAAAATGTTATATTCTCGCGTTTTCCACTATTGTTAAGTTTGTATGTCCTAATATAATTATATCATTATTACCAGCCCAGCACCACGACCACAAGTTCAACAATCTACTAAAATTACGAGCCACAGCAGAAACAATAACAATAACAATTACAATAACAATAACAACCAATGCATATTCTTTATTACTATTGTTATTACCACCAGTATATTATGACCAATACGGTTGTCATCAACATATATCAACTGCCTATAACCCCAACTACATATATTATAACAAACACGATGAAATATACCAGAAACATCAGAATTACTACCACTCTTGAGTGCTACTGGTAGCATGTAATCCAGTACAACCTGTCACATGGTCGAGTCGTCGGCGACTAAACCGGCAACCCCACCATGTTTACTTGGTGAGGAAGGTGATTTTCGACACCCTGCAGGACGACAAACAACAAACCTGACAAAGGGCGTAAGAACTCATAAGAGTGATCGGCCATCTAAAAAAAAAAAAATCCTGCCAAATCAATGGGTGGCAGTAGTTCCAGCTGCACACATCGAAAGACTGTAATGGTTCTGATAACAATGCGGCTTTGCAGATGATCAATGCAAATTGACAATGGAAAGGCGCTCCCGCTCGAGTTAGAAGAGAACTATTGACCTTCAGGAGAAGCAGCGACCCCTGATTGTATTCAGCAACCGAAACATCTATGAAATACACAAAAACCAATGCTCCCAGGAGCAGCCCTTCTTCTTCTTATTTGCGAGTGTAAACTCGGCCAGATTAGATAAGATAGTAGCACGACACCGACTAATACCTCCCAAGACTCTCTATTTAAAAGGCCCTTATAAAAGGCACCAACACCAACACCAACAACAAAATCAGTAACACTATTACAAATAACTGTTTCTACTTTTGGCACAAGGCCAACAATTACTCCAGTGCATTACTTGTGTTTTATTTTATTGACCCTGTAAGGATGAAAGGCAAAGTTAACCTCGGCGGGATTTGAACTCAGGGTCGTAACTCAACGCTTCACAGCATAGTGTCCGACCCTCTGCCGATACTGCCAATCCACTACAACCATTCGCACTGCCACGGTCATAGTCAAGAACCCTGCCATCAGACCCCACAACATGAAAAACAAAACACTCTTACCTAAAATAATTTGAAATGAGATAGTAACCATATAGCTTTATGAACAGTTTCAATAAAACCGTTCATCCTACATTCACACTCGTTACAGTGTTCCCAATAATAATGGTTTCTACTTCAGGCACAAGGCCAGCAATATGAAGAGGGGGAAATCACAAATAAATAGACCCAAGTGCGTGACTGGTTCTTTATTTTATTGACCCATAAGAATGAAAGGCAAAGCCAACCTCGGCAGGATTTGAACTCAGAATGTCGAAGCAGGGTGTCCGACGCTCTACCGATTCTGCCAATCCATTGCCCTAGTGTCCTTAATAATAATGATTTCCTGTATAGGCACAATGCCAGTAATTTGAGGGAAGGGGAAACTCGATTAAAATCTTCCCCACTACGTTACTGGTACTTTATTTTATCGACCCCGTAAGGATGAAAGGCAAAGTTAACCTCGGCAAGATTTGAACTCATATCATAAAGGGGCGTAACACTATGCTGCAAATCATGGTGTCCGACCCTCTACCGACACTGGCAATCCACCGCCATAAGTTTCCCTAATAATTGTTTCTACTTTAGGTACAAGGCCAGCAATTATCCCAGTGTATTACTGGTACTTTATTTTATCGAACCCGTAAGGATGAAAGGCAGTGTGTGATCATACACATATTTTACTGGGAATTTATTCCTACAAAACCCGCCCATAACGGCGCCAGTTTTTTCATCATAACAAGCACGCTTACTTCTTCACCTACCGCAATACTATTAGAAACAAAGCATAATCTGCCTCCCATTAGCATTCAATATTGAAAATGTTATTTTTATTATTAACCTTTTTTACCCTTTTCTCTTTTTTTTTTAAATTTTAATTTTAGTTTTTAGTTATTTTTTTTTAATTTTATTTTTATTGTCTCACTAGTTCTTTTTGTTTACTAACTGTAAGAAGTTCTCGATACTTCCCCGAGTTTGTCATGGCTTACGGACGTATAAATTGAATAATTAAATAAATAAATAAATAAATAATTGTTTCTGCTTTTGGCACAAGGCCAGCAATTATCACAGTGCATTACTGGTACTATATTTTATCGACCTTGTGTGGGTGACAGGCAAATTAACCTCAGCGTGAATTGAGCTCAGAATGTAAAGGGCCGTAGCTCTATGCTGCAAAACATGGAGTCCCACTCTTTATCGAGCTGCCAATGCTTCATCTTCACACGAACTACTACGTATGAAAAGAACTTTCCGTAAGATTCCGTTTCATTGCCGCCGTAATAATTGTCCTTTCAATTCATGTTTTCGAATACAAAATGCTGTGATGAGAAGTCTATGAAAAAAGGATCACAGAGAGCGAGAACGAGAATAAAAGGGAGAGGGGAGAGAGACAGAGATGGAGAGAGAAAGAGATAAAGACAGGTGATGATAGTGTTAGAGAAGGTGCCATAGTCCGAGTGAAATAGGAAGCAAGATCACAAAACTTCGATATTCCTATATTTATTGAACATATATCTAGCACACACCAGATATAATGATATGGGCCATCAAAAAGAAGGCATACACAATAGCGGAAGTCAGTTGCCCAGCAGATGCCGATATAATATTAAAGATTAGGGAAAAGGAGAATAACTATGCAGAACTAATGAGAAACCTCAGATGATCCACCCTGTCTATACCCTCAGATTTAAACCTGTGATTATTGGGCACTGGGATATGTTAGTAACTGCCCAAATACAAATCTTGAGAAGCAGGGTTTCACAGAAACAGAAAGAATACGACTAGTTAGGAAATTACAAGAACAATCCATTAATGGAACAGTAAAAATATGTAAAACACTCCAAAACTTCTGCATCTAATAACTGCATATACACATGTACAGATACAAAGCATATACTCATCCACACATAAAACAACATCCATACCTGCATACACATGCATGCAGACATGTCTTCTTAGTTGATATTTAAATTCCAAAGAAAAAGTCTTGTAACTATGTTAGAAACCGAATATCTCTCTATTGGGAAAAATTCATAAAATTATAAAACTAGAAAAACATACATCCATACATACAGACTTACGCACACATACATACATACATAGAATAGGGGGAAGGCGTTATAAATGGGTTGTTTAATACCAAGTATGATAGAACAACCCTCAACTCCAGGAACGTGTTGTGCAAGTACTACTTTCATCCTTTTGCTCTCATCTTCAACCTACCGGTTTATATACAGAGAAAGCCCAATCACTCGGGCCATTTTTGCTACATTCACCCACCTTTCTGTAAATTTACTGGGGCGCAGTGCCTCTCTCTCCACTCTGATGTTCCTTCTAAAGTGTTACCTAAAGAAGGGAATGAGTTGTTGTCCGGAGAGAACGACATCTGCCCTCAGTCCTCTCAATCTCGTCCACCATATAATCTCTTTTACCACAGCTACTATACAGAGGAAAACCGCTTCTCTTTCGTGTTTGAAAATAGTTGGCGGTTTGATCCTTACTATGGACTTGGCAGTCAACTGGATTTGTCCAATACGTGACATCAGTTGTTCTGCGTAGCTCCACAGGTCGGTTACGCCCGGGAAGTGTACAATTGCGTGCAAGACGGTTTCAATGCCTGCAGGCATCTTGGACACGTCCTCTTGGAAGGGTCCCTGTCGGGGCGTCCGTGCCTGTATATCTTGACCCGAACTGGTAGAGCTCCTCAGTAGCACTGCCAGGCCAGGGACCTCTGGAAGTTGTCCATGGGTCCCGGGAAAAAGGTCCTACCGAACAGACTGGTGATCTCGTCGTCTTAGACGCTCATAGTCTCTCCAAGCACGTCGCCGCACTTGTAACGTACTAACCCTCTATAGAATGTCTCCACTGATTGCTGTGCCCGCTTGAAAGAGGACTGTTAGTACCTGAGCGCATTCGATGTGCCA
>OZ024745.1:119696786-119709286 GCA_964016885.1 Eledone cirrhosa
TATACATGGGTGAACAAGTGGGATCTGAAATCAGTGTAGACTATTTTATATGAATTTATATGAATTTCTAACATAAGTGCATGGCCACAAAATTCTTGTATGGGTTGAATCGTGTAGCTCGACTTCTGTACCGGAGAATGCTGCTAAGTCAGAAGCAGCGTGTGATATCATCTGAAACATTGAGTGAGACTGCCAATACTATTTATACAGATATAAAGATTTATTTCAATATATGAAGTGAAAATTCTTAAGTAAAATAAAAGGAGGAGCGCGGGACCGCGTCCAGAATATATCTGTTTATCCCATTTGTAAAATAAGTGGGATTACTTTGAATAAATAACGAATGAATATTACATAATTTATGTACTCAATTTTGCAACTCTTGATTGAGTATAAATAATTGTATTGCTTATTTTAAGATTCACTTCTAAATGTCAACACTTCCGGTTAGCACCCGTTATATTATAACATTTATTACATCGCTTATATAAACATTCATATATTTCCGTCGCTAATTTTCTCCTAATGTAGTTTATATATAATATCTTTTTTTTAATGTATCATGGATTACTTTACTGATTACATAAGAGAGTGTAACGCAGAATTCGTTCAATTTCTGTGCATTTTGTCAATCACCATTTCATTTGATGTATCATATATATATATATATATATATATATATATATATATATATATATATATATATATTTGCGTATAATATCATTATGCACACTATACATACCAGCAAAAAAAAAAAACGCCTGAAGGGTGATTTTTCTACTAGTGTTCATAATAATTGTTAGGATTAAAACATTTTGAAGGGAATTAGATATGTAAGTTAATTTACACCTTACAGCCAGCTATATTAACTAAGTCAGTAATAGAAAAATATATTCCAGAAAGGATTGGAATTATGAATCACAACATTGGTAAATTTCTCATGATATTAGATATTTAAAATAGGGGAATTTGATTCAGTCTAGATACGAAAGCTTATGGTTTGATTTCACTGACGGTGATTTTATTGCTTGCTTATTTAGTTTCTGCAACTTGTGAAATTTAATATTAATATTGATTTCTACTTCACTGGTTAAAAATACGTCATATCTAAGAACATACGTCTTCTTATAAATTTTGTTTTTTCTCAAGAGAATTGGAGAAGAAAGTCAAACTTAATGGTTGCAACTGAGGAATAAAATATCATAGCAGTGGCGGGTCTGACATCGTTTACAATAATTACCTTCACTAAATTGATATGAAAACGGATTTCTAAAGTTAGCACAAGATCACAGATATTTTGAAATGTCACAGTCGATTGAATGTTGCTAAATACTTATTTGATGCATTGATACTATATTTATATTATTGGATCGTCAAGTATGAAATTTGTAGAAATTTGTAGGAGAAAAACTAATTTCTACAAATTTCATACTTCACGACCCAATATATTTACGATAATAATAACATTGCTGTACCAGAAATCCAAATTGCAGCGTAAGACCATGTCATCAGCTTCTGGTATATGTATACGCAACATTGAATATATATATATATATCTATATATATATATATATATATATTTAATTATGTAATAAACAACACAATATATGTATTCCATTACCCAAGGTTTCACGAATTCAGACGATTTTGTAACAGAGGCGTCTGAAGTCGTTTATCAGATAGAAATCTTTAATTTGAATATAAAATATAAAATTAAAATCTATAAATGAAAGTGAGGCTGAAATAAAATAACGTGAAAAAAAACCATGTACACGCACAAACAAAACGTAAAATAAAGGATAATACCTTAAAGTGATATATATTTATGTATATATATATATATCTTTACATATATAGGAAAAGAGCCAGGACCCACACGGCTGAGCTCCGACGAGCCTTTGATCCAGAGTCGGGCTAGATCGATACAGATCGAACATTGATTTGATCAATACAGAAATACGCATCACTACTCAATAACCATAATGAAGACATAACATATTTTCCTTTTTATTATTATTCTTCTTCTTTGAGTCTCAGTCATTGATGTTATTTAACTGGAAAGTTTGTTGAAATGAATATCAAGCTGCTACCTACAGCTTCAGATATTCAGGACGTATCGGAGGGTTTTTGCTGCTCCCAGCAAGCATGCCTTTTGAAGTGTTCCAAAAAGCGGGGCTGGACTAATCTTTTTTAACCATACTTGGAAACTCTTTGAGATAGTACCTAGTGCGTCTATGACAATCGGGACGACCTTGACTTCATGGCAGTTCCAAATCCTTTTTAATTCCCACTTTAAGTCCTGGTATCGGTTAATTTTCTTCGTCTCCTTTGCTTGCACTCTCGTGTCAAATGGGCAGGCTACATCTACAATCAGGCACGATCTTTTGTACTTGTCCAAAACCACCAGGTCAGGCCTATTGTATTCTAATTTCTTGTCCGTCTGTATCCTAAAATCCCATAGCACCTTCACCTGATCGTTTTCTATCACCGACTCTGGCTTATGCACATACCACTTCTCAGAATGTGGTAAATTATTATTATTATTATTATTATTATTATTATTACAGTTGCATTTATCTTGCTTTATGTTCATACGAGTTATCACCAAGTCACCACCTGTGACCTCAAGATACAACAAGGTCCGCCATGTTCAAGAAAGAACATACATACACACACATGCATCTTTAGGTGTTTAGACTTGTGATGTACTTATATTGACAGAATCTTCCTTAGTATATGGGCAGTTCCCATTAGTACTATCTTTTGTATTTCTCCTATACGCGGGTTTCCTGGGATTTGCGATAAGTAATCATTAGACCCCTTAGGTATCATTCCCAGAGCGCCTGCAACCACTGGTATTGTTTTAGTTCTCAATTTCCACATTTTTCCAATTTCTATCTCCAGGTCCTTATACTTGCGCAATTTTTCAAATGTTTTTATAGATACATTCTTGTCTATTGGAACGGACATATCAATTAGCAGGCATACCCTCTTTTTAAAGTCCTTCAGTATTATATCAGGTCTATTTGCATCTAAAACAGCGGCAGCAGTGGCAGCGACACTGTTGATGTTGCCGCCACTGCAGTGACCACTATCGCAACAAGAATGCCAACGCATTCACCACTGCCACCACCACTACCACCACCAACACCAACACCAGCAACAACAACAGGTCGCAGGAATTCTTGTTCCCGTAAGTTTGCGATTTTTGTACCGTTTAAATGCGAACGTATTTAAACAAATTATATTTTTTTTTTTTCTAAGTACACCCCACTTCTCTTGACGTGGTCGAAATTAATTGTTATTTAGCCTTCATGGGCGAAATTCCAATTTGAACTTTGCATCTATGGCGTCATTCAAAAAAATCTATCTCTCTGCCATGTATACACACAAAAATTACTCCTTCAGTGTATACTTCTACAATAATAATCCAGCTGTCAGCGTCGAGTCTCGCTTTCGTTTTCGTCCTTTTCCTTTTCCGTTTTCCTTTCATCATCGCCACAGAGTAAATCTCAGGCGAAAACCATTCCGTTCTCTTCGTCATCAAGCAGCGGTCGAGAAGTGGATGATGCTGATGCATTTAACAACAATAGAGGTAGCAGCAGCGGCCACGGTATTGACAATAACACCTGTGGTGACAGTGGCGGCGTCAGCAGCAATCAGCACGTCTATATGGCCCGAGACCTTCCAAAGGTGTGCTGTGTGGGGTCGTCTTTAGGCGACATACGAACTCGGACCATACCCTACCCAGAGTGTGTCGTGGGAGACGCACCGTTTTCCTATAACCGGGGGTGCAACTCTCTGCGATGTATCTCCGGTTAATCCACCTCCTGACGGGCGACATCGAGGTCAACCCCGGGCCCATCTGCCCAGGGTGTGCCAAGACGATTCGCTGTGATTCGCACCATTCATCTGCACGGCTTGCCCACGCGATTTCCACAGGAAATGTAGCGGCTTCACACGAGTTCAACAGAAAAGTCATCAAAGCTTCGTCTGCAGTTTCTGTCGGGGAAAGCCGTCGTGCCAACGCTTAATCGCCAGTAAGTGATCAAAATCTCCGATGCCACCTATGCCAGCGAAAGATCCGCACAAACATCAAACCGATCAAATGTCAATCATGCTCAAACAATGCGCATAGACAATGCACTGGTATTTCTCGATATGACACTTTCCCCATATGGCAATGCTCAACCTGTACAGTCATAACACCTTCATCTCCCCAACCACCCATTGTACACCCATCTCAAGATCGGCAGAACTCAATAGCGCATAGCATGCCCCAAACAACCCACCAACATACTTTTACAACTCACCACAACCAAGAACAGTCTGTGATACCAGCCCACTCACCACATAATTGTTTCTACTTTTGGCACAAGGCCAGCAATTACCCAGTGTATTACGGGTACTTTCTTTTATCGACCCCGTAAGGATGAAAGGAAAAGTTAACCTCGGCGGGATTTGAACTCAGAATAGCAAGGGCCGTTACTCTATGCGTCAAAGCATGGCGTCCGACCCTCTACCGATACTGCCCACTCACCACATAATATCTTGTTAACACCAACAATGCCCCCCACTAACGATAATGTAATTTTAGCCCACAACACATCGAGCATTACCATCCCACATGTACATAATACATCTGTTGTAAACTCATCCAACTCCACTCATGTCCCACAAATCGCTCCATCTATTAACACCGAATGTCCTACTTGTAAATGTCGCCTAGCTCACTCCAAAAAACCACTTATATGCAAAACTTGTCACCGCACATTCCATCTCAAGTGCGCACCTGAAACAAGATATGCATTAGAACTGCTACGACAACACGACGATTGGACATACAGTACTTGCACTCAATGCCATCCCCCAACCACCCTAGATCAGACATCACCTACAACAGTACGTACACAAATGCCAAGAACGACTGTATGTAAGCTCCAATTTTTACAATGGAATGCAGATTCCCTTCTATCCAAGATAATAGAATTAAAAGAGTTCATATTGAAACACAATATAAACGTTGCAGCTATCCAAGAAACCAAATTAGGGCATGAAGATCCAACCCCTAAAATTGACGGCTATGACGAAATTCTCCAGGACCGGCAAGGCATCGGTACATTACACCACCGTAGCCGTGGACTGATGATCTGGATCCGGCAGGGCATACAGTACTCGGTACCACCGCGTGTGAACGCAAGCCTCCTGGAACAACAACGAATTGTCGTCCACCTAACCAGTAGACGTCAGTTTTCCGACACAAACGCCTACATCCCACCGCAAACATCTGGCTATGCCCAACAGCCGTCGAATAACAACGTCTGGATCACAACCTATCAAACGAACTAGGAATTATCTACGGAGATCTCAATGCTCACCATTCGACGTGGGACCAGTTTGCAAACCTGATACCCGCGGTTCAGAAATCATCAACTGGCTTGAAGACAACTCCGAATCCATTCTAAATGATGGAACCCCGACGCGAGACGCGGGATACTAACAGGGAGCAGGACTAACTGCACCAGATCTTACAATAGTAGATCGAGACTCAACCAATTCTCATGGTATACTATGAATGATCTCGGCTCAGATCATCTTCCAATCGTTATCCCCTGGGGTGTCGATCTTCAAGTAGAACGACCACGACAGAAACCACAGAGAATCTATCAAAAAGCAGACTGGCCAAAATTCCGGGAATTTGTTGAAGAGGGAATTAACAATGTCTCCGATGAAGCCTCCCCTCAAGTAAATTGGCAGCACTTGTCACACTCCTTAAAAAGGCAGAACCCGTGACAGTTTCCCTGAAGGCCATCCGTAAGAATCAATGCCCATGGAAGACAATGGAGCTAAAAAGTCTAATTAAAAAACGCAATTGTCTCAAGCAAGATCTTAAGAGCAATCGCAGAGAGTGGTTGGAGACCTCCCGCGTGGTGGTTAGAAAAACAGATGAGTGCAAGAGGGAGGCTTGGAGGAAACACCTACAGACGATATCCGAGACGAAAGATAGTAAAAGGGCCTGGTCAGTAGTTCGATCGTTGTCAGGAAAAGGCTGCGGAAACAACAGCAAGTCCATAATATACAAAGGGAAAACTGAGAGAGGGCGCTTGCCCTGGTGGTTAGGGTGGCCGTGGTCTTTTGTGTGGTTTTCGCCACGATTAACCCTCGGAGGTTTCGCTCATTTCGGGGAATTTTTGTTGTTTGAATATTATTTTTGATTTCTAGCCCGATTTTTATCTTGTTATAACCTGTTTACACGACCCAAACCCACTTTGTATCGTCCTGTACTGTACTGTGCCGTCTCTAATGTTTTTCTTCTGGAGGCCATCACGGCTTCATCTTCAAATTCTGGGTGGTCATACTACTTATGTTTTGGTAACGTGAGTAGCAATGGTTGAGGAATGTTATGGGCAAAGGTGATGATAATGATATTAACCTATGTATGTGTGTATGACTGTAGATGTGTAAATGATACTCACCTATGTATGTGTGTGTATGACTGTAGATGTGTAAATGATACTCACCTATGTATGTGTGTGTATGGCTGTAGATGTGTAAATGATACTCACCTATGTATGTGTGTGTATGGATGTATATGTGTAAATGATACTGACCTATGTATGTGTGTGTATGGTTGTAGATGTGTAAATGATACTGACATATGTGTGTGTATGGCTGTAGATGTGTAGATTTGGATGCTTGTAGTTATAAGCGTGATATTATGTGTATAGGTTTTCTCTTAATGCGACAATAACTATTTTTGTTATGTGAAAATATATCTCGAAATGATGGATTGTATCCTCGGGCTATGAAAATCCCCTTAACATAATTATTTCTACTATTGGCAAAAGGCCAGCAATTATCCCAGTGCATTACTGGTACTTTGTTTTATCGACCCCATAAGGATGAAAGGCAAAATGTCTTCAGGTACACCCCCCAAAAATATATATATATTTTCAACGTTTTAAAACAATGAAACGTTTGGAAAACGTTGAACTTGAACGCGACCATCGAGTATCTAAGGAGGAAGTGAAGAACTCTTGCAATATAACATAAACATATGATTGCCTCATAAAAATGGAGAAGATATTGATGTGCTAACTTGAAAAGGAGCCATAGGTTCTATTATTGAAACGGACTTAAACAATCCTTAAAGTTGTTATTCTGACGAACGAGAGATATTTTCAATATTTTCAAAAGATATCTGACCAAAGAAAAGTATTGTGTGATTTGAACTCAGGATTCAAAGAACCCATATGTTTCAGTAACAAACAATTAGGGTTTTATTTGCCACAGGATTAAGTTCAAGAAAAATATAAATAACAGAATTTTAATTGAGATAGAAAAAACAGGAAAGTTGGCGGGTGTGTGGTAGTAAGCAGTGTATGAAGAACATTCCGAAATATGTATTATAATATATAAAATTGAACACTGAAATTCAATATGACGAAGCATTATCTTAGAATATTAACGAACGTATATATACATATACATATATATACATATATAAATGTAAATATATGTATATATATATGTACTGATACGTATATATATAAATGTATATATATATATATATATGTATTGGTAAATGGAAAAGAAAATGCTGACAAATTGTTCCCAGTGAAAAATAGTTTAATTAGGAATAAGCAAAAATTAGTAACTGTATTGGTTAGTATTCAGTTTTGGTTTTAAGTTTTACCGGTTGCGCATTTCTAATGCTTTTCAAAAATAATTTTGAGCACGGGTGCTCTATCTCAAAATTATTTTTGAAAAGCATTAGAAAACTTAAAACCAAAACTGAATACTAACCAATACTATTACTAATTTTTATTTATTCCTAATTAAACTATTTTTCACTGGGAACAATTTGTCAGCATTTTCTTTTCCTTTTACCAATATATCATAACTCGTGTGTTACACTTCTTTTAAATATATATATGTATATATATGTATATATACGTGTATATATAAATGTATATATATGTGTATATATATATATATATATATATATATATATATATATATATATATATATATATATGTGTAGATATATATATATATATATAAATAAATATACACGGGTGTGTATGATTGTGTAGAGAAGATTATATTAATAAAAGGGATTCCAACTTTGTCTGATATACTCGTTTTATTTACAATCCTTTAAAGTTATAATGACATTATAAGGACTTGGCATGGTAGAATATTAAATGTTAAGTGTTAATTGAACAAGTACAACATTCATGCTTTCGCAATCTTCAGGCTCAAATTCAGTGGTGACAGTCAAGTTTGCAATATTCATATGTATATATATATGTATATATATATGTATATATATATGTATATATATATGTATATATATTTATATATATATATATATGTATATATATATGTATATATATATGTATATATATTTATATATATATATATGTAAATGTATTTATATATACATTTATATATATATATATATATATATATATATATATATATATATATATATATATATATATATATATATATAGCACAGATTTATTTTTTTAGTTTCAGAAGATCCCGTTAAGGGTGAAAGCAGCTATTCTTTGCATAAACTTTAATCTGTTATTTTCATAAATATATATATATATATATATATATATATATATATATATATATATATATATATATATATATATATATATATATATATTAAAGAGTTAAACAATATTCAATGAGTATATCAAAGAATGAGTTTTACAGTAGCACTCTACGGAAAATAATTTTCCAGAGTTATTAATATTAAAATACAAATATTAATAAAATAGATGTTCTTTTTATCAATTACATTTTATTATACACATTTCAGATGTACAACAGTACGTCCTCATCAGACAAAATATAATGATACATGACATACCCTGAGATGTTAAATGGTTAAGATTTAATCAAGGTACCTTGATTAAATCTTAACCATTTAGGAGACTTCCGAGGGACATTCGTGGAGAAAGCGCATTAAAAAGCCACAGTGACCCTGACCAATAATAATAATAAGAAGAAGAATCCGACTCCATATGTATCGCATTTTGTGTATATATCCCGTTTATTAATGTTCCTAGATGAAACAACTCCTCCAATGAACTAAGTTCGTTATATATAATATATTTTGTTGCACAGCTTCTGTAACAATTTCTACTGCAGTCACACCATTGCACTGATGACGGCCATTTCTCAGTTCATGAAATCCTTTTCACCTGTTGAACGAAATATGCAGAATAACTTATTTCAATATTGATGTTAATCAGGTGCTTATTTCTTTCATAAGTATTCTCTGCTTTCAATTTGGATCTATTCATGTTCTCCAGCTTTCACTCATGTCTATATGTTTTGTTACTACTTTGTTTTCCCATGCATTATATATATATATATATGTAAACACACACACGCAAACACCCACACCCACACCCACACACATATATGTGTGTGTGTATACACAGCGCACACATACAGAGACACATACACACACATATACATGTATATATATATATATATATATATATATATATATATATATATATATATATATATAATGTAAAATAACGGAGTAAATGTCTCGCGTATAATCCTTTAACCAAATGAGCTCAAAGGAAAGAGTTTTCCTAGCCACTCTAAAATACAATATATAGAGGGGAAAAACACAGAAAAGTGTGTTTTCCTTTACAGGAATTTCAAACCACCAGCGTGGATAGAATATAAGCTAAAAGAGGATTAGGAAAAACATCAAAATTAATAGTAAAAATTAAAATGAGAAAACAACCTCAAAGTAAATCACACATGTACAAACTTACAATAGTTCCCTCTTTATTAGTGCGGACAATATCAGTCTTTGCACATGCTGATGACCCACTAGGCCGAATTGGAACCCACTAAATGGCAAAACAATCTCCTGGTGAGTTTGTACATGTGTGATTTAGTTATGAGTTTGTTTTCTCATTATAATTTATACTATTAATTATATGGTTTTTCCTATGCCTCTTTTAGCTTATATTCTCTTCACGCTGGTGGTTTGTAATTCCTGTAAAGGAAAACACACTCTCCTGTGTTTTTCCTCTCTATATATTGTATATATATATATATATATATATATATATATATATATATATATAAGTATAAGGAACAATATTTAATAAAATATTACATATGTTTCTTTATCGATCAGCTCGAGGCAAGATCTATTATAGATCAAAGCTGACTCTGTAATTGAAAGTTCGTCAGATATGCTTGTTCCTTATTGTTATAGTTTTATACTCTGCTCTGCACGAACATCGAGTGCTCAACCTGCATACAACCTATGAATGCATTTTTCAGGCAACCATACAACTATATATATATATATATAGTAATAATAATAAATTTGAAGACTAAAATCCAAAGAGGGCTCGATAAGGATAAATATATATCAAATATATATTATTTCCGCCAATATTATTACAACAATATGACCCTCCCCAAGTATAACAATATATATATATATAAAACTCACCTCCTACATACCTGGTGCAATAAGTAGCAGCATGTGCCCACAGAATACTAGCTCATTCCATTGCACAGATGGTTCTATAGAAATAGTGGACACCTTCCGGTACCTGGATGACAAAATGAGCAATGGGGGGGGGGTGCTCTGAAAGTACAGTAGCTAGAGTCAGAACGGGATAGAAAAAGTTCAGAGAGCTTATACCACTATTGGCCGTTAAAGGGTTCTCTTTAAAAATGAAAGACAGGCTGTATGATGCCTGCATACGAACAGCAATGTTACATGGCAGTGAGACCTGGGCATTGTGTGCAGAGGATATACGCAGACTGGAGAGGAGCGAAGCTTGCATGCTCCGCTGGATGTGTAATAGTAATATACGTGAACGGCAAAGCATAAAAGAACTAAGGGAGTAATTAGGAATAAGACGGATCAGATGTTGTTTACTCGAGAGAAGACTACGTTGGTACGGTCACGTGATGCGCATGAAAGACGACAGCTGTATAAAAAAGTGCAGGGTGATAAAAATAGACGGTAACCACAGAGTAGGCAGACCCAGAAAAACCTAGGACGACTTGATAAATTCCGACCTCACACACTTACACATCTCCAAGACAATGTCACTGGACCGAGATCTTTGGCGCTACACAGTAATACAGAAGACCCACCTTGCCTAAGTACAAAGCGAAACCTACATTCAGTAGGCACCTCTAACAAAAATACACACCTGTCCCACTAACCCCACCCCATCCACACCACCCTTTCAATGAGAAGTTATGTTAGTACCACAACATCCAGTCCGAAACAAATGAGGTCGTATAGGAGTCACGACAAAAAACACACAGTCCACGCTGTAATGTGGTCGTGTAGGTAACACGGTAAACACCACCCAGTCCATATTGTAAACGTGGTTGGTGTTAGGAAGGGCATCCAGCCGTAGAAAACCCGCCAGATAGTCCTATACGAGCAAGACAACCAATCTTGCCTCAAGTGGGAAAACTCCCGTCTAAACCCATGCAAGCGTGGAGATGGACGTTAAACGATGATGATGATGATGATGATGATGATGATGATGATATATATATATATATGAGCAAAAGGCATATATAATCTGTTGGTAATTCAACAAATAACTGTTTATAACTGATCAAAGCACTCGACAAGTTTTCTAGAGTATAATATGCAATGATATTAAATAAATGGAAATTATATTTATAAGACCATATTTACTCTATAATATATATTTCAAGGGTACCAACATTTTGGTACACTCTCATCAGATAAAATACAAAGTTTGTTTTATAAATATTGACATAACCAGGAAGAAGATCTTAACGGTTCAAATTTTCCCCGGATATATATATATATATATATATATATATATGGAGGAGGTTATAGTTCATTTGAAGCATTGTGTAATGAGGTATAAACGTTTGTATATGTATAATAAAGCCAAAACAATGCAGGTATGGACATAGAATAAAGAATGCAAATGCAAAAGATATTGTTGACAATTAGTCTTTTACCTTAGATTTATTTAAATGTTCTTAGGTAAAAGACTAATTGTCAACAATATATTTTGCATTTGCATTCTTTATTCTATGGCCATACCTGCATTGTTTTCGCTTTATTATACATATACAAACGTTTTTATATATATATATATGACATGATTAGAAAACGGCGGCGGGAATGGACAATTGAAATTTAATTTACTTTACAAATTCCACCGCAGTATTCTAATCATGTGACGTTTACTCGCACACACACACACACACACACACACACACACACAAGCACACATATGTATATATATATATATATATATATATATATATGTATATCGCTGACATATCTGGGGCGTGTTCACAGAACAACAGAAAGAGAAATATTTTTTATTGATAGCGAGGCTCTCATATGTTTATTGATAATGCTGCTAGTCAAAATCAATTCACACATCAGTTTCAATTTAAACTTATTAGTTTAGTAACCAGATCGT
>OZ024745.1:119716786-119731786 GCA_964016885.1 Eledone cirrhosa
TATATATCGACAACTAGATCCAAATTTATTTCGATTAGCCCGACGAGCCATTGATTAAAGAGTCGGGCTAGATCGATACAGATCGAACCTTGAGATGATCGCAGGAGAAACGCACGTCACCAACCATTAAACGTAATGAATGGGTAACCACTCGTCCTTGTTCTATTGGCAGTATCGGTAGCGGGTCGTACGCCATGCTTTGACGCATAGAGTTACGGCCCTTGCCATTAACTTTGCCTCTCATCCTTACGGGGTGGATAAAATAAACTACCAGTAATGCACTGGGTAATTGCTGGCCTTGTGCCAAACATGGAAAGAATTATATGTATATATATATATATATTGTTTTACTTGGGGAGGGTCATATTTGTGTAATATTGCCAGAATTAATAACAGAACACACTCACTGTTTGGTTGGTTTTCGCTTTTCGTTTTTCGCTTTCAGAAGCGAAAAGCGAAATCCAACCAAACAGTGAGTGTGTTCTGTTATTAATTCTGGCAATATTACACAAATATGACCCTCCCCAAGTATAACAATATTTGTTTCTACACACGATTTCATATAAAAAACCTCGCAAAACTATATATATATATGTATATATATATATATATATATATATATATATATATATATATATATATATATATATATATATATATATATATATATAATAATAAGCAGCTGTCGGACCCACCATAATTATCAATGCCAGGACCGGTTGTATCTCAACGTACTCAATAGGCAATGTAAGATACATTCCCAGAGTATGCACATAGTTATTCGCATCAATACAACACGTAAAACGGTTGCCTATAACAGTTCCCGGACTCAAGTTTCGGCTACACTTAATGCAGCAGTAAGGTGCACTGCACCCTCTGTCTGCATATATTATGCAACAATGCATAATCGGTGTATGTGTCTTCATCAGCGGGTATCGCCTAATCAATAACCAATCGATCGATAGAATCCAAACCCCAGCCCATTTCGCGTATGCTTGTGTATGTACGTATTTGTATGCGTGTATGTATTTATTTAATTTCTATTACCTCTGTATTGTATTTATTTACTTTATTCTTAACTCTGAAGCGGAGATTCATTCGCCTCCTAGTTAGAATTTTAGTCTACGACTTCTGCTATACCTTTTACGTGGTTTTGTCTTTGCGTGCAATTGTTCTCCACGCTCCACATATGACGTATTATCTTCGTTTTTTTCGTTCATTGCCAGAGAACGTCTCTATGAACCACCTAAGAATACATTAGTCTACGACCTCTTTTATACCATAAACGTGGTTCTGTCTTTGCGCGTAATTGTTTTTCACTGCTCCTATTAATGACGTATTATATTCGTTTTTTCCCGTTCTTTGCCAGGGAACGTTTCCACGAACCAAAGTATCGACTTCCTGTCTTCCTCCGATTGCAACGTTCTTTGAAATATCCACTTCTGCGTTTACAGATTGACTTTGTTAGTTTCAGAAGATCCCGTTAAGGGTGAAAGCAGCGATTCTTTGCTTAATCTTTAATCTGTTATTTTAATAAATATATATATATATATATATATATATATACATATATATATATATATATATATATATATATATATATATATATATATATATATATACATATATATATATATATATATATATATATATATATACATATATATATATATATATATATATATATATACATATATATATATATATATATATATATATATATATATATATATATATATATATATATATATATATATATATGTGTATACATATATGTATATATGCATGTGTATGTTTATATATATATATATATATATATATGTATACATGTATATATATATATATATATATATATATATATATATATATATATATATATATATATATATATATATACACACATATATATATATATATATATATATATATATATATATATATATATATATGTACATACATACATATGCATATATACATATATGTATACATATATATATACGCTAGCTTGGCCGTATTGTAAAGCTTCGTCAATGCTGTACTAAAATTTATATATACATATATATATATGTGTATATATATATATATGTATATATATATATATATATCAACTAGAAATTGATTGACATATACATATATATATATATAAAATAAACATATGAAACAATCACAGGGAACTTGACTACTGTGATCTACCGATTGATGGTGAAATATATTTCTTCGTTTAATGAAATATATACAAAGGAGATTAATCATTTTACAAGGTATCTATATTTGAAATTCTAGTTAAACTTTAACTAGTTACCTACTTAGCTGTGTGTGCTTACACACTTTACAAATTATTCCCTGTGATTGCTTCATATGTTTATTTTATATATATATATATATATATATATATATATATGTCAATCAATTTCTAGTTGATATAAAATGCTCAGATCTATTCATTAGAATCTTTGAGCATATTCTACAGTGGATATGGCGCATGTCTCTCAGACATGACACCCTTAATTTAATTTTGGATATATATATATATATATCAAATTTAATATAGAAATGGATTCTCTCGGACTAGACCTTTTTCATTTGAAAGATATCACCAGGAAAGCTTTCCTAGTGAACTCTTTCGAATGAAACCGTTCCAGTCTCGTAGGTGACCGGCGTCCGGTGGAATATTGATTGCACCCCAGTCCAGAGACCGTGAAGCCTTCTGTATCGTAATTACGTTCACCACCACCAACACAAAAGAGTTGATTTCAAGGCCAATGCGTGCGGAAGCTGAAACTCGAGTCTCCACGCGCCCGGCTGTCTTTGCATCGTCCAGGCACTTGGTATTGAAAGGAGCTATAATGCTCCGAACAACATTGTCTCCCACGAGACCGAAAAGGGTCCACAATGATTCAACATATTGAACGCCGATTAAAAGTGACATGATGTTATTCGCAGTAAAGAGCATGCTAGAATATCCGTCCGACATGTACTCAAATGGTTAGTCTAAAGGAGAACGGCCGAGGCAAGCCTCGAGCATCTATTTATGGGGCAGATATTTAAAGACATTTCATACATTAAGTTTAACGACGAGGTGCTTGGAAACTCTCAGCGTTGGCTTGGGGTGGACAGTTGTTGAAAAACTGCCAAGCGGAGTGAACACAACCTCACACCAGCTGGTTTTACTGATATCTAGCATCCCTGCAGCATCTACATTGACAACGACCGAATAATCACCCTTTTTCAGGGTGTCCAGTGAAAAGGCTGCAACTGCGCGAGTGAGGAGAAGAGGCATATCCTGCATTTATATATTCAGTGTACATTTGTGCCTCGTCGGGTAAGGTTGTCGCAGAGAGATGATGAAAGCTGCCCCACTCTGAACAAATCGGGCTTATTTCCGCCTATCGATGGTGGCACATCTGCTGAAGATAGCTCTCTGCAGGAATAGTTAATGGATGGCCATTCAGGGACTATAGCATTATTCGGCAACATGGGTGTATTTTCCTTTTTACGGACTTGGGTCCTGATTAGCATCTTCAGTTTTCTGTAGATTTTGTTTGAATAACTGATCCAGCTCCGTATAAGAATGGAATTTCAGCTTAATTATGCTGCTGAAATTAAATCATTATTAATTATTTGTGCTTTATAGTTGACTATATTGAACTTGATACATATTTTCAACGATGCAGGAAATATAGACTAGTTTTAAGTCATATATCATCATGTACTGAGGGTGAATCTGATTGGCATCTAGTTTCTTATCCACACTTCACTGGTCGATATAAATGCACTAAGAATAATGAATACGACTCTAACCTTTCAATCGAAAATATTTATAGCTTTTCAACTATGTTAGAGGTAGTAGTATAATTATTATATTACGTATTATAAAATCTTGGTGAATTGGTAGAGTGACGCGTAAAGTGCTTTGCAGATTTCGATTATGATCTTAACAATATAAGTTCAAATTCATTAACCTTTCGCAACATGTTTCACCGTCCCTAGCTTAATAAACTAAAATGAATAGTTTGATTTAATCGATTATTCGTTCGCTAAACTATGTTACTAATATTTTTATTGTTGTTAGAAGAAAAGAAAGGAAGGGACTGATGATAGAAACATAGGTGCGACCCCAAGACACACCATGTCTCATGGCTATTTAAACTTAGCGGACCCTATCGTTTCCGACGTTGGAACACAACCGCTTTCTTCCAGAGAATGATGTTGAGAGAAAGAATGTGACATAGAAGGATAAAGAAATAATTCATTACAGTAAGGAAGTGTAGATTTATTTGTCGAACAGGAATATATGAAAGGTAAAATTAACCTCAGTGGGATTTGAACGAACACCTAAACATATATTCCAACTTTTAGACAACTCTACCATGTCGCTGCCTTTTATTATGTTGAATGGGAAGGAAACATGCTTGTTGCATATCAGCATGTATAAAGTACCGGACATAAGGCATTGCAGTATTAATGAATATTTTTATATCTTCTATGCATATTGGAACGGAATCAATATTTTCAGTACTTAGACGTTTATTGGTTTAAGCGTCCAACAGATTACGTACTTAATACTCTGAATTCCTAATATTGTGAATTTAAATATTTTCGCTTTGCATGCTTTAGGTTTCCATAAATCAAACACCAGTATTATAATATTGATTTAGATGGAAATACAAATACAATTATTTTTTAAAGCTTATTATCAAATATATTTTTCAAATATTATTTGCTTGTCATATATGCAATATTATAACTAGTTATCTATCTATTTATATATATATATATATATACTTACATATATATATATATATAAATTTTTCAATCATATTTTATTATTTGTTTGACAGGAATATATATATATATAAATATATATATATATATGTATGCATATATATATGTATATACAGGTTTTCTCTCTTCATACACACACACCCATATATATATATATATATAGATATATCTCACATGAAATGATACAACTAATTTTCCACACAATACAATTAGTTAGCACCCCGAACGTTTAATTAGGAATATACTCAGGTATTTCCTAATGTTTGTTGAGTGAGTTGGTTGGGATTTGGCCGGAGTATCGCTATTAGTATTTATATATATACATATACATATATATATATATATATATATATATATATATATATATATATATATATATATTAAAATAACAGATTAAAGTTTAAGCAAAGAATCGCTGCTTTCACCTTTAACGGGATCTTCAGAAGATACTGTTATTTTAATAAATATCTGCTCTAGGGTTCTTATATATTTGATATATATTTATCCTTATCGAGCCCTCTTTGGATTTTAGTCTTCACATTTATTATTATTACTATATATATATATATATATATATATATATATATATATATATATATATATATATTTATTTATTTATATATATGTGTATATATATATATATATATATATATATATATATATATATATATATATATATATATATATATTATACATACATACCTTCATGGACACAGTCCTTACGGAAACAATCACCAGCCAACTGAATCAACACGCCATAGGATATTGATTTATCTATTAAAGATTAAGCCTGCAGTGGCATCGAAGTTTCGACTGTAATGTACAAATACACAAATGTATTAATACCTATTATTCGGTAGAGAGTCGGACGCCATGCTTTCTAGCATAGTTACGTCCCTTTACAGTCTTAGTTCAAATCCCGCCGAGGTTGACTTTGCCTTTCATCCTTACAGGGTCGATAAAATAAAGTACCAGTAATGTACTGGGTAATTGCTGGCCTTGTGCAAAAAGTAGAAACAATTATTATATACTAAGAGTGATTACTTTAAGTATACCCATTCTTCTATATATCTATCTGCCTATAAATTTAATCAATGATTACTGATTTAACTGACACAGTTGAGCTAATTCCTATGAATATATTAAGATATTTTGTTTTAACATTCTACGCGCAACATGTCTTGATTCATTCTGGAATCTTTATAATATATTCGTTGTTATTATACTGACCAAGGCAATCCGCTGGGCCCCATCACTAGTCAGGCATTTGGTGAACATCCTTTGAATTAATGGAAAGCTCCTGGATATTTGAAATATTGAAGAATTGCTAATTTGTCGGTCAAATATTTCCACATTCAATAAATAATAAATACATCAAAGAAAGACCTGAACTTCACACTAAACATATTTTTAATTCTTCTTTGCATATTGGAATGGAATCAATTTATTTGTTGGTAAATGATCGAGAAAGAAGTTTATATAGTACAGTGTAGCATTAAAATAAAACACACTTAACGCACCAGTGAGTTATTAATCGAAAATGCCGCCAAGTATATTATATATATATATATATATATATATATATATATATATATCGATCCGATATAATATGCCGTTAGTACTAGTGGGTGTAGAAGCACTGGGTCCCATTACAGCTAAAGATGTTACTCGATCGTTGATGAATTAACTACGTATGACTGAAACTAGTTCAACGGAAACTGATTCCTCTTATTCTGTATACACATACACACAAATATACACACACATACATACACAGTACACACACGCACAAACGAACAAACATTCACATGCTTATATATGTATGTATGTATGTATGTATGTATGTATGTATGTATGTATGTGAATGTGTTTTTGTATGTGTGTATGTGGATGTGGATGTGGGGGTGTGGGGTGTAGTTGTGTGGGTGTGTCTGGTTACTGATTAATCAATAGCTCTATATCGTAGCTATATGTTATTGAATTCGGCTCTCTGCGTTTTGATTTCATCATTGTATTTTATCCCTTTGAGATCGATAAATCTTGTACCAGTCCAATGTATGTATGGCCCCATAACATCTGGTAGAGCCGTAGAGACACACCGTATTGACATACAGCGTTTCTTGGATACTTTAAAGCCTAGTTGAGCCCATCCCTTTCCGGGCCTGAGTACAGCAGATTTCTTCCAGAGAGGTATATAAAGTGAGAGAGAGAGAGGAAGGGAGATAGAGATATAGGAGAAGAATTGACCCCCCCCCCCCCCCAAAAAAAAATAGATTGATACTTTTTTTATCGACTTTGATAGAATGAAAAGCAAAGTTGACCATGACCAGATTTGAACTTAGAGAACAGCAGAGAGGGTCAATTTTTCTTCTATATCCCTTTCTCACTGTCTTTTCATTGACTGGAAATCGGCTGATGTTAGACATGAAAGGGAATGGTCTCCGCTAGGGTTAAAACGCTCACGACACGCTGTATATCCCTTCGGTGCCTCCTACGACTGCCTCAGGAGTTATGGATACCTACATACATACCTGGTATTGAGGTGGCGCTGCTCACGGACTGCGGTTACCTACGTCTGTATGTATATATGTGTTTACATATATTACACATGTTTTACACTCACTTACATACAGAGAAAAACACAAACTTATACATGTATGTATATATAGCGGTGACGTATTTGTTTTGCAATGTTTTTGATACGAAATCGTGTGTTGAAACAGATATGGTTATATTTGGGTAGGCTCGTGTTGTTCTTAAAATTGCCAGAAAACAGTAAAACATTCGTTTTGGTTGGTTTTTCGCTTCCGTATATCTTTATATTTCTATAAACACATGGACTCCAAATATCTCATACACAAAAACTAAGTGATGTCTAATAGTATTAAGTTTAATATCCTGAATGCGGACTTAGTAAATGTGATGAAATATGTGCCCCGCATGTGCGATTTAACTGAACTAGAAAGACTCGTGCAACACTTCATTCATCGCATGCAGTTCTCTGGCTTAAACCAACCAAAGGGACAGAATCGGGGTATACAGAGGGGATATATATATATATATATATATATATATATATATATATATATATATATATATATATATATATATAATTGATAATTTTGAAGGTTTCATGCCCAGAGCATGCCTAAGCTGATCGCACAGCTTGGCGCAGTCTTTTAAATCGGATTATCGATATCATATCTCATTTGATTTATTAAAGATATCATATATAACAATCATTTGTTATATCACATGTTTGGATTCTCAGGCTTTTTAAATTTCAAATCATCTAAGCGATAATGTATATATATATATATATATATATATATATATATTTATATATATATATATATATATATATATATGTGTGTGTGTGTGTGTGTGTGTGTGTGTGTGTGTGTGTGTGTGTGTGTGTAAAAGGTAAACAGAAATAACAACACAATCGGTACAGTATATGGAAGGAATATATTAGGTTAACGCTTGAAATAGAAAGAAGAGAGTATTACCGTTTCGGACGCTAGTCCTTCATCAGAAGAAAGACTGGGAAATAAGATAGATTGAAGGGGCGGTTGGGGCGGATTTGGAAAAAAATGTCTTTAGATAAAGATAACAGATCAATTGACGGTGACATCTCTTGGAAAACAGTTGATGCTGGCGTATTGTGTATGATATTTTTTTTTTTTGGAAACGTGGATGATGGAGCGTATATATATATATATATATATATAGGCTGTAACTGTTTTATGAGAAATAAATCTCGGATCGCAACACCAACACATCATCACACGCCCCCACACACATGAACACACACAAACACACACACAAATATATATATTCCGATCGCCTAATTATTTCTCATAAAATAGTTACAGCATATAGTTTATGCTCTGTTTCCCTCTTCTTCAACAGAAGTGTCCATCATTCCAATATATAAAATTGCATCAGGAAAAAGGAGGTCTCAGACATTTACCTAGACACATAATAATTTAGAGAGACTAGCAGAATAACCACTCTTCGGGTGGTTTTCTACTAGCCTGTGTAGTGTGCATATTGATATACGCTAGTATATATTCATGTAGATATGATATCAAATAAAATCGTAATGGACAATATACACAGAAATTGAACGAAGACTGCGTTATACTGTCTTATGTAACCAGTACTGTAATCCATTGACGGAAATATATAACTGTTTATTTAAGCGATCGCTAATCGGCAGTGTTGACATTTGAACATTTTGAAGAAGTGAATCTTAAAATAAGCGACAAAATGATCTATATTTAATCAAGAATAACGAAATTTAGTAGATAAATTATGTAATATTCATTCATTATTTATTCAAAGTAATCCAACTTATTTTACAAACATGATAAACAAATATATTCTGGACGTTGTCCCCCACTTCTCCCTTTATTATAGTTTAGATAATCGATTCTTAAATGCCGCATATTTATGCATATTTATACGATCTGATCACTGACCCAATTGCAGGGCTTCTACTGAAAATCAAGTTTATTTACCACACCACACATACAATTTAAAGTTAAATACCAGGTTTATTGATATGCTGAGTATTTAAGATAATTAGATATCAGTATGCTCTTGTTCATTTTTATTCTTATGATATAAATTATAAAAATTAAGAAGCTTCGGGTAAGATCAATATTTTCGTCTTTAGAAGGGCGGTGGATTGGCAGTATTGGTAGAGCATCAGTCACCATACTTTGCAGAATAGAGTTACGCCCCTTTACGGTCTGAGCTCAAATGCAGCCGAGGTTAATATTCTTTTATAAATATTGACATATCCAAAAACAAGAACTTATCGTTTTAACTTAATTTTGGATAATGAACGAAATTTCAAATCTTAGGATGAAATATGTTGATGAAGCTAAAAGTACAGTTGAAAAAGATCGTTATATTTAGACGCTAGGTAAATTTAAATAATTATTAGGATAATTTTTTATTTTTTTATTTTTAGGGGAAGAAGAGAGAGATGTTAATATTAATATTAGGGTGTAAGAAAATTTAAGGAATGATTATAAGAAAACAAGTATATTATATTTGGAAATACACTATGTCGCCGAGGTTAACTTTGTCTTTCATCCTTATGAGGTCGATAAAATAAAATACCAGTAATGCACTGGGATAATTGTCGGCGTTGTGCCAAAAGTAGAAATAATTATTATTAAAATATAATTGTATGGATCAAATCAGTGATGGTGTAAAGAGAGTGATATAATTATAATTATTTATTTAATTATATAATTATATATTTTGGTAGTATCTATAAATTAATATGAGAATTATAAATGTGTTGAAGTGGTGGAATACCAATTTAAAAAAATTGAGAGATACTACTAATTATTGGATCTATTCAAATCGTGAGTTATAATATTATATAGATAATATTTATAAGTATATTTTATGAAGAATTAAGGTTGTAAGTATATTTTACTTTATTATATTACAACAGTTTATTTATATAAATATTTATATAAATAATTTTGGTGAGTATATATGTGTTTTTCCTTAGATATATAATTTAAATATGTATGTATGTTAAGGGTTTCGAAGAATTTTGTGTTTACATTTTCAATATATAGTTAAGAAAGTAGTTCTATTTTTATTAGAGAAGATTATTTTATGCATTCTATAGTTCAATCAAGATAGGAATACATTTACAAAGTTTAGTAAGCTAACGAAATTATACAGAACATTTAATATTTATGTAAAGTTTAGTTGTTACTTAGAAGAAATATTTAAGCGTGTTACATTATAAAGGAAAAGATAACTCCAATGCTTCTTAGTTAAAATATTTAAGTTAAATGTGTCGTTTACACTAGAAATTTACTTTAAAAGAATATTCAATTAAGATATATGCAAAATATATGTAGAAACATTTTTATATATTATTTTATATATAATTATAAGGTATCCTATATTACATATTTTGAAAGATAAAAATTCTTTTACATATGTATTTAGATAGCATTATCTACATCGCTGCAAATGTTAAAGTCTATGTAGTCAATTAGGAAGAAATATTAGGGGCATCCAAAATGTATTCAGAAACATCATTAGAACTATCACAAGAAAGATATATTTCAAAATATCATTTAAAAATAATTTAAAAAGAGTATCATTTGAAAAATATCGCTTAAAAAAAAGAAAAACAACATCTAATGATCACCGCAAAAGTAAAAAAAAACATAGTGAAGACATATTAAGTGTAAACAAGTGAGGCATAGATAGCATTTTCTATAGATTATAGATACTTCTGAATGTTTTGCTTTGGCGATGTCTGCAAGAACTGAATAATTCTTTCTTTTGTTAATAGAGTTTTTGTTGCTAAGTATATGTCCTCAATACAAAAATGACAAATTCTTGAAAGAGCCATATTTCGGTATGCGGGAACTTTCGAAATCGTTCACTATCCAAAATGAACTTAAAACGATAAGTTCTTGTTTTTGGATGTGTCAATATTTATAAAACAATTTTTTGTATTTTATCTGATGAGGGCGTACCAAAATTTTGGTACCCTTGAAATATATAAAATAAAATAAATATGGTTTTATAAAGATAGTTTCCATATATTAATAACATTCATATTATACTCCAGAAGAAAACTGTAGAGTGCTTCGAATCTGTTATAATTTGTTGAATAACCAACAAATTAAATATCTCTTTACGTATATATATATATACATAGACATACACTCACATATATATATATACACATATTCACATCTGTACATACATATGCATACATTCACACATACACATACATATATATACACCCCCATCAAAACCCCACACACACGTATACAAACATACGTCTACACACATGTATACATATACATACACACACACACCCACAGACACACACACATATATATGTATTTATATATATATATATATATATATATATATATATATATATATATATATATACACACACACATACCCTAATACATTTTCCCCTCCACGTGTGCATACACACACACACACACTCGCACATATATTCTTATACATATGCATATATGTATGTACACACATCTACACACACATAAGTAGTATACAAAAAATACATGGAAGAAAAGCATATAAAGATACACATTGGGTTTAGCATATAGACAGAGTTGATATTATGCTGCCAACGTGGATAAGTCCGCGTATAGACACCTCAAGTAAGGCTACATATGGGGAGACCGTATATAGTAAATGCATGCAGGATATACAAAAAAATGTATGCAGAATATAAAAAAAAATACATACATCTGAATTATATAAGAAAAGTATACAAAGAGATACATTGGTGTGTACATGGAAAAATACATGGGGTGTTACGTAATATAGTGCGTGGAGAATATGCACATACCACTGAAAAGATACAAATGCAGGGATTGCGTGAACAGGCTATAATGGAGCATCTCACTGTAGGTGAGATAGAGTGCCTTATTGATGTATGGTACGGGACTGAATATCCGTGGAGGTTGAGCCACCGTGCCCCGGCTCATGCGATGATGTTGCCTAGCATGAGGTGCGGAGTCCGATAGGTAGCATAGGTTGTGTCGACTTACCCCAGAGGGCATATATAGTCAACAAGGTATGGTGTCTGATCCCTTGGACCCGTGCCGTCCGCTTCCTCGCATGCGTTTAGTTTAGGCTGTCCGGTTACGTTCATGCAGAGAATGTCTACCTTCTCAGGTGTCTGCACGTCATGATAATCTCCGATTTCAGGTTGACCGCATCATCCTTCAATCTGACTATCTCCATGGCCTCGGATAGGCATAGTCTACACTTCCTATTTCCAGCCGAATATGCATTTGCTTGTTGAACGATACTCCAGATGTGTGTACATACATTTCATATATACATAAGTGTAAGAATATATGTGCGAGTCTCTGTGTGTGTGTATATAATATATATATATATATATGTGTGTGTGTGTGTATATGTGTGTGTATGTATATGTACCTGTGTGAAGACGTATGTGTGTGTACGTGTGAGTGCGCATGTGGATTGTTGTATATATATATATGTGTATGTGTGTATGTATGCATATGTATGTGCAGATGTGCATATGTGTGTACGTAAATGTATGTATGTGTATATATATCTGTGAGTGTATGTGTATGTATATGTACGGATGCGTACGTGTGTGTGTGCATGTATATATACGGGTGAGTGTAAGTGTATGTATCTGTGTATATGCGTGCCTATATACATGTGCGTGCGTGCGTGTCTGCCTCTCTGTGTGTATGTATGCGTATATTTGTGTGACTATTTCTGTGCGTGAACGTAAGCACACAAACTACTCTGTACGTAGGTGTCAGTATCTGTGTGTGTGTGTGAGCGTGGGAGTGTGAGCTGACTAACAGCCGTAATTTCGCCGACGGGACAGTGGGTGAGTGACAGATCACCCTGACGGTCAACGGGTTGCTACAAGTGGTCAGAATAATGATGACGTCACTAACCCAGTGACCAACCCAAGGACACGCAGAGCGGATGAAGGTGGACGTTATAGGCTTGTAGGGCCAGAAAACCTCAGAAAGAGGATATGATCCAAAATCAGTAGACGTGTCCGAGGAACCCACAAGTCTAGAGTCAGGTCGATACACACACAGATCGCACCTCGAGCTGTTCGCCCGGGAAACAATTGTAACACAATAAATTCAATTCCGATGCATCACTGATTTTTCGTTTTCCATTCTATATATATATATAACGAAGGAAGTATGGTAACACCCAGAGTACTAAATACTTAGGGTAGTAGAGTGGGTAATAGGAAAATGTTTAACCCCGACGGCAGAGCTGAAGCCGTTTCGACGACTATTTCCAGAAATAGCCATCGAAACGGCTTGACATCTGCCGTAGGAGTTAAACATTTTCATATATATATATATATATATATATATATATATAAATTAAAATAACAGATTAAAGTTTGAGCAAAGAATCGGTGCTTTCACCCTTAACGGGATCTTCTGAAACTAACAAAGTCAATCTGTAAACGCAGAAGTGGATTTTTTTTTTTAAATATCCACTTCTGCGTTTACAGATTGACTTTGTTAGTTTCAGAAGATCCCGTTAACGGTGAAAGAAGCGATTCTTTGCTTAAACTTTAATCTGTTATTTTAATAAATATTTGGTCTATGGTTCTTATATATTTGATATATATTTATCCTGATCGAGCCCTCTTTGGATTTCAGTCTTCAAATTTATTATTATTACTATATATATATATATATATATAACGAAGGAAATGTGGTAAGGAACCAGGTGGACCATAACGCACCAAAGTACTCAATACTTGAGGTAGTAGAGTGGGTAATAGGAACCAGTAAGACCCCGACAGCTGAGCTCAAGCCGTTTCGACGGCTAATTCTGGACTAAAATCTAGTCCAGAATTAGCCGTCGAAACGGCTTGAGCTCAGCTGTCGGGGTCTTACTGGTTCCTATATATATATATATATATAATATATATATATATTATATATATATATATAATATATATATATATATATATATATATAATATATATATATATATATATATATATATATATATATTCATATATTTATATATGCTGCCATTTGTTTCAGGTTCCAGTTAGGGCCACCACTGTATATTTGAGGAGATACTTTTAAACTGGCCCTCCATTCAGTCACACAGACCTAGATGAAATGGGAATTGTATCTCCTTCGACGGATTCTTCCTTCAAAAAACTGTGGTGACCCTTATATGTGAAACAGGGGATTTAAATCGGGCATGAAATCTGTCTAGACTAATTTTTCAAGTTTTCTTATTTTTTGTTTTTTTTTGTTTTGTCAACTCGAGCGGCCAAAGGGAGGTGACTCTTCAATATGTCAGTGATTACGGTAAGTTATTAGTAATTATATATACACGGACACACAGACACAAACATTAAACAAATTATTAAAGATTTGAAAACAGTTTGAAAAATCATACACATCTATCTGCGCGCACCAGTACTGTGCAGAGGTGGGGGGCGGGGTCAGCTGCGTTGGCCCCGGGCATCCTTTGGTTGATTTATATTAAAATCGAATAAAGCGTTTATTTCATGTTTCATCTGTATTTATATATTCAAAATGTTTTCCTCTCTCATTATATTTCTCAGTATATTACCCCTTATACTTACGTCTTTGGTGCATACAATCAAGATTTACCCCATGGATCACCAGAGCTATG
>OZ024745.1:119736786-119749286 GCA_964016885.1 Eledone cirrhosa
ACACCCCTTTCCTGCAGACCATCACAATAATATAGTCCACTACCCTTACTCTAATAAAACGCTACCAACTCATGGCCCATCCTGAGAATCTCTTTTTTTAAATCAATTATTTTCATCTATTTATAAGATGGGCGTAGGTTGTAAGGTGAAGTTTCTTAGACAATCCTAATTCGCAGGGCTGTCTGCGCGTACCATTGAACAATTCGATAAATATATCAATATCAATGCTCCCAACTCACACACACATATACATATATATATATATATATATATATATATATATATGCATATGTGTGTGTGAGTTAATTAGGATTGTCTAAGAAACTTCACCTACGTCCACCTACGCCCATCTTATAAATAGATGAAAAATAATTGATTTGTTAGAGAACGTTTTAACTGTTAGTTCATAACTTATTTGCACTCGTACTAACTATATATAGTAGAAACTGCTGTTGTACATTTTCTTCAGAATCTTGTGTTTTCCTAGTACTAAAGATATCTACTCACTCAGCAGAATGCTAATCATAAGAATGCTAATCATTTTAATTATAGTTTATAGTTGCTGTATTCAATATGAGAGGTTAAAATACAACAAACATATCATTGGGTTATGTTATTTGTTTAGAGTGTTCATATAATCTAAAATCCAATGCTATACAGTGAAATTCTGTTATAACGAAATTCCCGGGTGTAAAAAAATTCGTTGTAACAAAAAGTTCGTTGTAATGAAAAATTATTTATAACGAGATCGAACGAAAAAATCGAGCGTCTGTTTCTTATTATCTGGAGGATTGAAAAAAATTCGTTATAATGGTATTCGTTATAACGGAATTTTACCTGTATAAGTGAGCATTCTAACCCCATGTTTCTGATCGGTCGCTAAACTACATATTTACCTCTTCCTCAGATATTTATTGAAAACAGTGATTTAAGAAGTCCACTATATCTCCAAATCTCATTTATGCGTTTTTTCGCAATATATTATTATGCAAAAATAATATCTAATAAACTGAATGACTGACGCACATTAAAGCATGTTTGAATTATTACCACTACTTCAGCATTTATAAAAGCATCAGCAGCTTTAAAAACTATACTGAATATCATAATATAATAATCCTCAAAGATTTAAAGACATGTTCAAATTAGTGAAAATAAGTTCTAATTTGACTTCAATCAGTTTTTTTTATCGTTGGGTAAATATTCTATCTTTCATTGATATTTTCATATTGCACTAAGAACAACTTCCCTGTAGTATCAAGTACCATGTCTCTCCAACAACAAGTAAGTTTTAATATAGATGACCTTTCGATCATAGTGCTACTTAATGTTGCAGCCTATTTCCGGTATGCTGCATATTTAATATCTAGCAGGGAAAGCAGACTATAACGAAGATGATGATGATGATGACGACGATGACGATGACGATGACGATGATGATGATGATGGTGGTGTAAAAATGTAAACGGACACTGAGTGCACAAAGCACGAACATTATTTTCATTTCTATTATTATATCTGTGCAAATGTGTTAATTCAAAGTTTGAACCAAATCGTTTCTTTCAATTTCTGTAGAAACTACTGAAGCAGAATTTATTGGTTTAACCTACCCATATCTCAGAAATATTTCAAATCTATTTTGATAGTCTCATTGCGCCAACCCTGTAGTTAATGCAGATGGAATTAATAGAAATAGAAATGCCTTCTTTTATGAATCATTAATAAAGCAAATGTTTTGGGCGCTATAAAATACTATTCGTCCTGCAATCTTTTCAGTTGATTAACAAATTAACTTTGTAGGGGAAATTTGACAGATGCATATTTAATGAACTATGATCTGAAGCAAACCTATGACCCAATGATAAAAAACACGGAGAAAATTTGTGAATTTGCTTGAGATTGAGTAGCAAAATATTGCTTTTTTCTCGAAAAAAAGTGAATTTCAAACCTACTGTAAACTCGCATATTGTACTGGAGTATTGATGTCAAATCATCTCTTCTTATCTAGCATGTTATATATTTATCACCATCATCATCATCCGGCGGCCTCAGCCGAAATGGACGCAACAATTGATCTCCACGTTGGCCTGTCGTTCATTGCCGTGCCAAGTCCTCGATTTCAATACCAGAATCTCTGGAGATGACATCGGGGTAGGAGAGCTTGCGGCCCTTATTATTCGTGACTGCTTATGGTTTCCGAAGCACTAATGGGGACACAGCCTCAGAGGTGGCTCGATGGCAGTGGCCAGAAAATCTTACTCTCCTGTTACGTACAACGACAGATATGCGTGGGAGGACAGCATATATCTCTCTTAGTATGATGTCACCAGTGTATGTTCTGAATGCGTTGAAGCAGGAGAATGTAAGTGCCATCAATGTGCTTTTGTTGTTTGGATGAAAGCTTCCATGTTTCACTTCCATATAACTAGATTGGTTGAATTGTTACTTGGAAGAGTCTGATCTTGGTTTGGTTGGAAAAATTTGAACGCCAAACTCGATCCATTTTGTTGCAAGCTGACCATGCTTGGGCTTTCTGGTGGCGAAATCCTTCTCAGAGTCCATTATCCAGGACCGAAGATACTTGAAATCCTCGACTTCCTTGATATATTTATACAGGCATAGTCTTACATTAAACAGTATAGAAGATCACTATTTGCAATATTCAAACTTTTGAATCATCAATGAGTAGATATGTGTTCTATGTTTCAAACTAACATAGAGTGGCGAGGTGAAAGAATTCATGAATAATCATTGATTAATTGTTTTGGATTTCATCCTTACGGGGTCGATAAAATAAAGTACCAGTAATACACTGGGATAATTGCTGGGTCTTGTGCCAAAAAGTAGAAACAATTATATCATCTGTATAAGGGTGGTAGAATGGCAAAATCGGTAGAATGTCGGACAACATGCATCACGACATAGAGTTACGCCCTTTACGTTCTAAGCTGAAATGCTGCCGAGGTTAGCTTTGCCTTTCATCCTTACGGGGTCGATAAATAATGCACCAGTAATGCACTGAGGTCGATTTAATCGACTTACCCCTTCCATTCAAATTGTTGGCCTTGCTCCTAAAGCAGAAACAAGTATATCATCTGTATTTGTTGCAAGCCAAAGTCTTTATTAAATTAGAAGGTATTGATCATTAGTTTTGAACAAATAGATAAACATTTTTGAAATCTTATATCTCCTGTTCCCTATTCCCAGATATTTTACTACGGTTACGTGTATAACCTATTTCATAAGGACATATAAAAGAGCACCCCTCTTCTAAAGTGTTTGGGTTAACGTATTCCCCTGTTTATAGAACCTTAACGAATATAAAATAAATTGTCACACGAAACCAATATATCTAAGAGTGTTGTGATATTACAGTAATACTTTGTCTTTGGAATAATGAACGTCTGAGTTTATCTCCTCCAGGTGGTTTACGGAAAACTTTATAGGTCAGTATAAAAATAAATTGCGAGAAATTGGCAGAGTGGTTAGAATGTCGGATAGAATGCTTTATGGTATTACTTCCGGCTCTCTGCTCTCGGAGTTAAAATCCCGCTGAGGTCAACTTTTCCTTTCATCCTTTCGAGGACAATAAAAAAGTACCAGTTTAGTACTACTGGAGTCGATTCTTCCTCTATATCGCTTTCTCATGTCCTCTCTCTCACTTTCTATTTTTCGCTGGAGAAAATCTGCTGTACTCAGTCCTGGAGATGGCTGGGCTCTGTGAAATCATAAAACCAGAATAACATACATACATACTTACATACATAAATGCATGCTTGCATATAGTCATAACAGAGCAGGTATAATGATATGGGACAAGGAAAAGAAGGCATGCACGGTAGTGGAAGTTAACTGCCCAGCAGATGCCAATATAATATTAAAAATTAGAGAAAAGTATAATATATTTTAAGAACTAATGAGAAATCTACAGATACTCCACCCTGACAATACCTTCAGATTTATATCTGTGATTATTGGGGCACTGGGATGTGTTAGTAACAGCCTAAGTACAAATCTGGGGAAGCTGGGTTTCACAAAAACAGAAAGAACGCGGCCATTTAGGAAATTACAAGTATAATCCATTAATGGAACAGTAAAAGTATGTAAAATATTCTAAAATTTCTGCACCTAATAATTGCATGTGCATATGTACAGACGTTTAAGCATATGCACATGCACACATGAACACATATAAATCAAAACATCCACATCCACACATATAATAACATCCATACCTGCACACACATGCATGCATACATACACGCAGACATTCAGTAGAACCAGAACTCTTCAATATAAGCTGATTACCCTCAAACAAGAATTGAGAGCTGTTAGCGAAAAACGCCGATACCTGAAGAAGGTAGATGAGAGAAAAGTGCTTAATAAAAGATTCAGACGAAACCAAATATCAGTCTATAGAGATATGAAGAACAAAATAATTGTCTCTACTTTAGGCACAAGGCCAGCAATTACCCAGTGCATTACTGGTACTTTATTTTATCGACCCCGTAAGGATGTAAGGCAAAGTCAACCTCGGCGGGATTTGAACTCAGATCGTAAAGGGACGTAACTATGCTGGAAAGCATAGCGTCTGACCCTCTACTGATACTGCCAATCCACCGCCCTTGAAGAATACTGCCAATCCACCGCCATATGAAGAACGAAATAATAAGTGTCACTAAGGCCCCATCCCAGAAAGACATAGATCCCTTTTGGAGAAAAATATGGGGTGAAAAGAAGAATTTCAACCAAGATGTAGTGTGGCAGAGAGAAATCCGAAAGAACTATTGCTCCTACACTACAACAAATACATACGAAATAAGTGAGGGTACCCTTGAGACTGTGATAGGAAAACCCCAAGATAAGAAAACACCAGGAAGAGACATGATTGTCGGCTACTGGTACAAAAAACTGATATTCTATCGGAAGTATCTTACCTCTACCAACAAGTTCTTAAGGGAGATACACTTATACCAGAATGGTTGACATTAGCACAAATATTACTGGTCCCCAAGAACAAAGATACCCACTTGGCAAAAAACTACCGACCCATTGTATACAGAACCTGATGTATAAGATGTATACAGCCTGCCTGAACCTATTCCCCCAAAATCACTGTGAAAATAATAACATCATCATAGATGAACAAGCAGCTGGAAATAAAGGGGTTTGGGGATGTGCTGAACAAATCCTAATCAACAAAACTGCGATGTCGGAGGTGCGACAACTTAGGAGGAATATGATTACAGTCTGGCTGGACTACAGGAAAGCTTTCGATTCTGTTCCCCACTCTTGGATGATAGAAGTGCCCCAACTTGATAAAGTCCCAGACATTATTGAGTCATAGAGAAGCTGTCTTCTTCTTGGGCTACAATCCTAAGGTTAAAGACAGAGAGGGATGCCTCTATTTTCACTGATAAAATAAAATATCGCAGGGGTATATTTCAGAGAGACAGACTCTCTGTGATATTATTCATCTTGTCATTAAACCCCTTGTCCTTTCTGCTCAATAAATGTGAGGGATACATCATTGGCTCACAGGAGGACATAAACACGAACCTAACCAATAATTTCTTTGTGGATGATCTGAAACTCTATGCCAAGAACATGGATGGGATGAAGAAAAATCTTGACCTGGTTACAACGTTCTCAACGGATATAGGAATGGAGTTTGGCCAAGATAAATGCTCATACATGACTGTAAAGCGGGGAAAAACAACAACCCAATCTAGCAATATTGTCATCAATGGCTTAACTGTTTCACCGATATCTGATGAGGACTGCTACAAATACCTGGGGATAGATGAGAACATATCCTATAATGGTATCTGTAATAAAGAACACGTAACCAGGGAATACTACACCCGATTAAGAAAGATTTCGTCATCGGAACTCTCTACGCAAAACAAAACAGTGGCTCACAATGTGTTTGCTGTGCCTGTCCTAACACCAACGTTTGGAATACTCAATTGGACGATAGACGAAATCCGAGCAGGTGATGTTGGAACTAGAAAAATACTAAACAACACCGGAAACGTCCACATCAACAGTGACATAGACCGCCTTTACTTGAAACGTAAGCAGGGAGGCAGAGCCTAACATCAGTCCAGACAGCATTTGAATGTCGCATCATATCTCTCCGACAACATCTACGAACCTCGAAGCGTAGGAGCCCGTTTCTCGAGCAAGTCTATCTGCATGAAACAGATAAGATCATGAGAGTTGGGAAGGAACTCATTGAGAGATATTCCCTGTGTGATAATCAAAAACTCACACCCAGGGATGTCGTTCAGCAGTATCGCAGTGAATACATGGATGAGAAACTGCATGTCTTTCAGCAAAAAATCATCCATGGATATGTTGCCAGGAAGCTCCAGAGTGAGAGTAATAGAGATAAAGAAAGTAGTCTATCTTGGACCAACAACCGCTATATTGGCTCCCACTTTGAAGGATATGCTTTTGCAATCCAGGAACAGGAGATTAGCACGAAATACTTGATTCACAAAAGAGATAGGGATGCAGGCAAAACACCTAGATGTGATAACAAGTGCAGACTCTGCAGATTTAACATCGAGGATATCACCCATGTCATCAGCAGCTGTCCAAAGATGTCATCAGCAGCTGTCCAAAGATGTCATCGCGGTACTATCTATGTATGAGGCATGATGTAGTGGCCAAAACACTGTACAATGTAGTTCGTAAAAAAGATAGCGCCGATTTTAAACACATTAAAAGCTACAACAATGTGGAAGACATCCATGTACGTGATATGAAAGTGTACTGGTGTAATGCTCCAGTAAAAAACCCAATAAAATGCAAGCATAACAGACCAGATATTATGATATGGGACAGGGAGAAGAAAACATGCACAATAGTGGAAATTAGCTGCCCAGCAGATACCAATATAATATTAAAGATTAGTGAAAAGGAGAATATTTATGCAGAACTGTTGAGAAATCTGCAGATACTCCACACTGATTACACCTTCAGATTTATGCCTCTGATTATTGGGGCACTGGGATATGTTAGTAACTGCCTCAATACAAATCTTGAGAAGCTAGGCTTCACAGGAACAGAAAGAACACAACTAGTTAGGAAATTACAAGTACAATCCATTAATGGAGCAGTAAAAATATGCAAAACATTCCAAAAGTTTTGCATCTTAGAACTGCATATACACATGTACAGATACAAAGCATATACACATGTACACATACAACTCAAAACATACACATCAACACATACAATAACATCCATATCTACACATTCATGCATACATACATATCTACCTAGTTGATGTTGTGTAAATTCCAATGAGAGAGTCTTGTGTCTATGTTAGAAACCGACTCTCTCTCTATTGGTAAAACTTTGTGAAATTATAAAACCAGAAGAACATACATACATATATGATGACGGCTGCCCCCTCGTCATCGAGTATGGCCATTGCACGATATAACATTATTAATAATTATTAATTAATTCTATCGTGCAATGCCTGTGCGTGAAGATATTTTTTAAAGTGAGGAAAGAATGTGCACTGAGCCAATCCCACTCTCTGAGCAACTGTAGCTATAACCCGAAAAGAAGAAAAGATCAACATCATCGGTAACTACCGAGCCGCAGGTTTTATATCGGAGTTATCCCAGTTTCTTGAGTTGCCTTCCTCTAGAAGAATGCCCTGACAAAGGCTAGGGGTCCTTCCCTCCCAGTGGTTTAACGGCGCGATCGGGTGTAAAGCCCGACTATTTCTATGTCACCGCGTATATACATACACATGGACCCATGTATATACACATATACATATACATTCATATGTACATGTGCATATACATATTTACACACTTTCGGATGGCGGTTGACTTTATGAGTTCTTACGCCCTTCGTCAGGTTTTGTTTTTTGTCCTGCAGGGTGTCCAAAATCACCCTCCTCACCAAGTAAACTTGGTGAGGTTGCTGGTTTAGTCGCCGACGACCCGAGCATGCATACATACATACATACATATACATATATATTAGCGACAAGTTGTGGTTATTTCCTTTTATAGATATGAGGTATGACTGTGGATCAAGTAAATGTTCAATATTTATATTTTCTCTAGAAGCTGGCGTTAGAAATATTGGCGAATGAGGATCCTCTTTCAAAACATTTATAGCAAAAATGTCGCTACTAAAACTGAACTGAGCGAGCAGACCTAACTGTAATAATTGTTTCTATTTTTGGCACGAGGCCAGCTATTACCCCAATGTATTACTGGTACTTTATTTTATCGATCCCGTAAGGATGAAAGACAAAGTCAACCTCGGCGGGATTTGAACTCAGAATGGCAAGGGCCATAACTCAATGCGTCAAAGCATGGCGATAATATAATGTTATAGGGTTACATATAGATCAGGTAAGTTCTACTTTTCCTTTTATCATTGGTTACTAGATTTCTAGTAGAATATTTAGATAATCTCTACAATTGTTTTCCCAAAACAAATTTCAGATAAGAAATAAGATTCAATACTCAAGAATATTTTTACTGCCGTTCGTTATGATCAACCAATGCTGTATCTGTCTACGCGTAAGTATCAATGACTTTTCAGTTATTCAAGTTATAAATTATGGTAGAACATCGACGAAACGTATTAGTCATTATGATGATGTAAAAACAATAATGAAATGGACAGGTAATGATTTGTGTTGGCGGAAATACAGGGTAGCCCAAAGGTCGCAATATATAGGACATTTTTAAGTTTCCATATTTATTCATTATGAATAAATTGTTTCTTATAAAACAGATAATTGCTGACCTGGTGCCAAAAGTAGAAACAATTATTTATTTTAAATAGGGCGGTGAATTGGCAGTATCGGTAGAGGGTCGGACATGCTTTCCAGCATAGTTACGTCCATTTACGATCTGAGTTCAAATCCGGCCGAGGTTAACTTTGCCTTTCATCCTTACGGTGTCGATAAAATAAAGTACCAGTAATGTACTGGGTAATTGCTAGCCTTGTGCCTAAAATAGAAACAATTATTTATTTTAAAGAGGGAACAGCAGTGCAAGTTGAATGTAGTATAATAAGTAAGGCGATCAAAGATATGAAGACAGGCAAGGCGGCTGGGCGGTGGATTGGCAGTATAGGTAGAGGGTCGGACGCCATGCTTTGACGCATAGAGTTACGGCCCTTGCCATTCTGAGTTCAAATCCCGCCGAGGTTAACTTTGCCTTTCATCCTTATGGGGTCGATAAAATAAAGTACCAGTAATACACTGGTTAATTGCTGGCCTTGTGCCAAATGTAGAAACAATTATTTATTTTAAGGGCAGTGGATTGGCAGTATCGGTAGAGGTCGGACGCCATGCTTTCCAGCATAGTTACGTCCCTTTACGGACTGAGTTCAAATCCCGCCGAGGTTAACTTTGCCTTTCATCCTTACGGGGTCGATAAAATAAAGTACCAGTAATACACTGGGATAATTGCTGGCCTTGTGCCAAAAAAGTAGAAACAATTATTTATTTTATGTATCGCGACTCTTAGGCCACCCTGTATAATTTACGAAATTGCTGTAATGTTGAAATAATTAATAACATTATTTTTCACAGAATCTTGAGGAAGGTTTATTTATGTTGATATAAATATTTATAAGCTGTAACATTATTCTATTATAGGTAGATATGTTAGAGTAAATATAAAATCCTCGTAACATAAGTTTCAACAGTATATACAATGTTTTCGGGAATTATAACATAGATGCTGTTAGAAATCCGACATAATTTGCATCAGTGTTTTACCAGGAATTCTTATTTATCAAATATAAATTGCAATGCTCAGATATATTACACAATTATACTTACGGGGTCGATAAAATAAAGTACCAGTAATACACTGGTTAATTGCTGGCCTTGTGCCAAAAGTAGAAACAATTTATATAAATAATACAGTAGGACTATTTCAGTTATAGGGAGGATATTATAAAACTGAAGTGAATCCCAGGAAGATATGACCTGCTTTCGAATGGTTTCAATGATATTTGTTTTATTGACGAGTTTAAAAAAATCCTGAGTTTTTTTTTGTGTCCTGTATTGGAGTATGTTTCAATAACGAATGGTATGATGTACAATGTTTTCAAGATGCACTGAGGAGTGTTTGAAGAACGTAATTCTACCGAAAAATGATATGTGGCATCTATGGCAGTACTGGTTCTAAAACATTCTATATAATTTAATGACAAACATATTGGGCCGTCAAGTATGAAATTTGTAGAAGTTTGTAGAAACAAAAAGAAATTTCTACAAATACCATACTTGACGACCCACTATATGTAATACGAATTTCATATGCACATATCAATCAGCACATTTATTGTGGAATTGATATAAGAATACGTGAGTTTAATTCTTTTCACAACAGTTTTTGTTTGTTTTGATTATGATAGAATTCCTCTCTTAATTAGACATAGATGATAATTTGAATAGAATCAAATTTGCAATTAATACTTCGTATAACTTATTCTAGAGGGTCGGAGAGTAATGTTGATTTCCACTTGAACTCAAACCCGAGTGACCGATACTGAAAACTACAAAGCATTTATTTATACACGCTATTATTTCTTCCGATTATTTATTCCCAATTTGCCTTCCTATCACAATGAAACACAAGCTTTATTTTCCAACGTGATATGGAGCAAGGGGTACAACTCCCTGAGTTATGTAAATAATCAAACACATTAATAAACTTAATTTAGAATAAATTATCGTTTAAACATACTATGTTTTAATAAAAGAAAATTGGAACAACGGCCATCCCGTGAGTTATAATGCACTGGAATAAATCAATAAAAATCACCTAATTAAAATAATAACTAGGTATTTATATATGTAAACTAGAAATAACATTGTTGTTACATACTATAAATAAAATTAAAGATGCCGGTATAAACATAAGTAAGTAACACGCGCAAACGTTAAATGATTATATACCATAATTATTGACACATAAAACTAAAATTACTACAGTAATGAAAGAAATGGCGGCGAATTGGCAGAGTCGTTACAACGTCGGATAGAATGCTTTGCAATATTCATTTCGGCTCTCTGCTCTCAGAGTTAAAATTCCACCCAGATCAACTTTGACTTTCATCCATTCACGGAAGATAAAAAAGAACCTGTCAATCAATCGGATCTATTCTTCCTCTATATATCTTTCGTATTATTTCACTCCCTACCTTTCTCTGGAAAAAATCTGCTGTATTCAGAGCTGAAGAGGCATGGGCTCCGCCAGGTTTAAAAATGCCCTAGAAACACCATGTGTCATACGCTGCCCCCACGACTCCGTCAGGAGATACGTGACCCTGCCATGCAATCCAAAAAGTTGAAACAGCTCATAAGATAGTTTCAAATATAGGGGAGATAATCTCTCTGATATGACAGACTAAGCGAGACTCTATTTCAACTATTTTCAACTATCCGCTTCTGTAGCAGACTCTAATATGTATCGAGATACACGGCAAAATATCAACATGCATGGCCTTTTTGATGGGGTAATTGAGAGTTTGACGTTTCATGTCCTGTCATTGACTCTAGGTTCCGAGACTGTAAAGAAAGATTTTGTTACTATTCAGATATGAAGACGTTTCTATTATTTAAATCAGGCATGGGCAACCTTTTTCGAGAAGCTGGCCGCATGAGATATGGCTCCTCATCAGGCGGACCGCAAGCGCTAATTTACATTCATGCCCGCATTAAAAAAGGGCGGTAACTCAGGTTGTTTTCATTTGTTTCTTCAGAATTCGTTGTTTTCCTCGAGTGGAAAAATGTTAGAAAGATAAATTACGACTGAAAAGTTGGGGTAAAAAATCAGAAAGTTTTCAGGTGACTTAGGTGAGCCATTCAGAAAGTCCTAGGACCGCAGGTTGCCCATGACTGATTTAAACACTATCGGTATTCTAGAAATATTTTAAGTGTATTTGTGTGGAATATGAAGATATAAAAGTGGTATGTTGCTCATTGACAAAGCTACTGTTCTTTAATTAAGATATGAATTAGTTCTATTATGGGCTTATTTAGCTTTAATAGATGACCTTTTCGTTATTCAAATTTGTTCGTCTCCATCAATTCAAATTAGACATAACATTTATTTACCCATGCGAAGTAGTTCATCTGCAAACGTGGCCATCCACACCGTTGTACCTTAATTTAACTCCTTCTTCTCAATCACGCTTATGGATAAAGATTACGCTGATTTCATAAAGGCAGAGGCTTGAAACTATCATATAAAATAATACAACAGCGATCTAATATAATAGAAATTGTGGCATTCTGATTAGAGTCATTTACATTTAAGAAATAAGAAATAAAAAGAATGGTGTTTTATGTAGTTTGAAAATTCGGATCATTTTTTTTTTTGTTTTTTGTTCTGGTAATGCAATGTTTTTAACATGGGGTCAGATTCAAAGTATACATTTCTTCTTCTTCTTCTTCTTCTTCTTCTTGAGACGGTCGTAGGGACTGAGTCTTC
>OZ024745.1:119754286-119821786 GCA_964016885.1 Eledone cirrhosa
CACATGCTCCATATTAAACCTAAAATTATGTACGCAATTTCTCATCTTCGATAATACACACTAGTAAACTACTGGATTTTCTTCTTCTTCTTCTTCTCTTTCTTCTTCTTCTTCTTCTTCTTCTCCACCACCCAGACTTGTCAAATAACTCCTTTCAGTGGGTCCCGTCAGAAGCAACCGTCTCCAACTGACCTGGTAGGATCCCCAAGCGAGACCAGCCAAGCTCATGGATGTTATCCAATCATCTAGTTCTGGATCTACCCCTGGGTCTCCTGCCTGTTGGCATTGCCAGTAAAATCTGCCCAGTGATTCTTTTGCGACACATTCTAACTACATCCCATAGTATCGGGGCTGTGACCTTTCAATTCAGAGAAGTAGAGGTTCTACCTGGAGCGACTCTCTGATCTCCAAGCTCTGATCTCCAAGCTGTCGTGTAACATTAGTCCAAAGACCCTTCGGAGGAACCTGATTTCGGCCGCTTGTAATCACGATCATATTCTCTAGGCCATTACCCAAGATTCATGGCCATATGTAACGGGTGGCACGAATACCGAATTTAAGAGAGCGAGTTTGGCTTTTACATCTACCGCCCTTCTTTTCATTGCTAAATGCTGAAGCTGGCGCATTCCTACATCAGTTCCTGCTAATCTTGCACTTAATCTACCCTCTTGCCTTCCATCAAACGCGAACACGGCCCTGAGATACTTTAACTTCTCTACCTGCTTCAGTGGAACTCCATTTATACTTAGAGTGAACAGCGCTGGCCCACCGGAGTGGATGAGCGTCTCAGTTTTCGCAGCACTGATTTTCATTCCACTCATGCAGCACTCAGCCTCAAACCTATCAAGTATGAGTCGGAGATCACCTTCTCAAATTTGCAGGCGACATGGTGCTACTGAATATTACTCAACAGTTTGAATTTAAGCAAACTGGAGCAAGTAAATAGAATGTACCAAAACTCATAATATATTGAAATGAAGATTCTAGAAATTTCATTGAACGTGACATAACCAGGAGAAATTACACAGTATATTGAACGCGGATTTATCAATGATGCATTAGCAATGATGCGAAGGAGAATACGTTACATCGCGGATATTTATCTCTATTTTGAGACAGGATCCATAATCCCTAGCGTAACTGGCTTTCATTGAGCAAAATAAAGCTACCAAATTGTTATTGTTTGTTAGGTCCACCCTACAAACGTCAATAGCTTCAGATATAGAACATCTAGAATTACTTTATTCAATGTATTATTACTTAACATGGTGGATTGACAGTATTGGTAGAAAGTCGGACGCCATGCTTTGACGCATAGAGTTACGGTTCTTGCCATTCTGAGTTCAAATCTCGCCGAGGTTAACTTTGCCTTTCATCCTTACGGAGTCGATAAAATAAATTACCAGTAATGTACTGGGTAATTGCAGGCCTTGTGCCAAAAGTAGAAGCAAATATTCCTTAATATGGTTTAAGATGACTTTATGGGGATATGGCTCCTATTTCTGAGAATTCGAATCGAAATATACAATATATATATTCGAGTAATATTTTTAAACATCCATTGTGGTGTTAGTGGTGTTATTTACTATCGACAGGGAATCAAGGAATCAAAACTGGTCCACAGACTACTCCATACATCAAGAAGTATTTTGGTCCTTGAAGGCCATTGTAAATTCCTTATCATGGAAGTATGATTTAGTATAATGGTGCGCCATCACGGTTGGGATACATGAGATGTGAGAGGGATCTATATTTGATTGGATGAATCCCAAATATGACTGCAACCCCAGAAGAACAAGAAACAAGATTGCAGGAATTTGGACATATAAATATGAGCCGATATATTCAGCTCCACTCAACCATGTTTTCACACAAATATTTTTGAAAGAAGGGTATCAAGATTGCCACCTATGCAGAAGAAAGGAAAGTGGTGCAAGCTGAGATTTGTATCCTTTTTAAAAACATTAAAATAGCAAATATAAAGAAGCTATCTTCAGTTTGTGTTATAATCCGAGACCGTCGGAAGATATTCATTAGAATTTTATCTTACAAAATTCAGTCAGTACGTGTTTATCTGCTCTTTGTTTAGTTAAACAGGTCTCGATTGAAACAAAGAACCTAAACATGAATATCTTTTATGTATGTGTATGTATGTGTTGCAATGTCATTTTGTGACGGGGTTTCGAAGTTTATTATGTATGAAAAAGGAAATGAAATGCAATGAATGAATATGGAGAAAACAATGAAACAAAATGATATAGATATATGTAAAAAAGGAGAACAGAAATAGAGGAAGAAAATTGATAAACATTATTGATTACACGCTGAATAAATCTCATCGATCGGAAATTAGTTATAGTTTACTACGGGGAATATTGGGTATTTATTTTCGGCGAACTTGTTTCAATGATTCAGGAAACATTGCTGAGTGCAAAAGATGTGTTGAAATTAGGTGACTTATATCGTTTAATAATATTTATTATTGATGTGGGAAGGGATGAGGGAAGTAGGGAGGCTGGGGAAAATAAGTGCAGAAACGAACACTGCGCCAAATATATGGTTGAAAAGAAAACAAGAAAAATTAACTTGTACTATGTGAACCGTAATTTGCTCGTGGAATATTGATGAACTGTAGATTTTTTCCACTCCGCTAACACCAATGTGTTATACGCGTGTATTATGGTGGACAATTTTTTTTAGAAATCAGCTGAGATATATATATAAGCATTCCTGATCACACGAGATCATTAGCAATATAAATAAAAATGGAAATCCTGCATAATTGTAATTTAAAATTAATTTACAGGCACGATTTTCACAATAGATAATCTAATTACTCACTTTCTACTAGATGTAAGATAATCATTTTTTTCCTATTCTAAACTCAGTGTATCGAATATCGAAAGCAAATAATTGTAAGGAATTAAGTATGACATTTTAGACTTTAAAACATTTTACTAATTACTTATTATATATTTTATTTCGGTAATAGGCAGCAATATAGATAAGGGTTAATCTGTTAAAACCGTAAATAAAAGCGAATGGTAGTTGGGTTTTCTTGAGACTATCTAGACGAGGTGATGAGATATATCTAAGATCAAACATCTTATGTAGAAATACATGTGTTAGTATAAGACCAGGGCAGCGATAAATGGTCAAAAATAATATCTAGCTAAGTGTTATGTTTGATGCAGCAGTTCTAATCATGTCATTATATTCGGCGATGGATTGACAATATCGGTAGAGCGTGAGACACCATAGAGTTATGACCCTTTACGTTCTGAGTTCAAATCCCGTTGAGGATAACTTTGTGTTTATATCCTTACGGGTTCGATAAACTAGAGTACCAGGAATGCACTGGGGTAATTGCTGGTCCTGTGCCAAAAGTAGAAACAATAATATTTGGCGGTGGATTAGCAGTATCGGTAGAACGTCAGACACCATGCTTTGCAACATAAAGTTATGACCCTTTACGTTCTGAGTTCAAATCCCGCCGAGGTTAACTTTGCTTTTATATCTTTACGGGGTCGATAAAATAAAGTACCGGTAATCCACTGGGGTAATTGCTGGCCTTGGGTGTCAAAAGTAGAAACAATTATAGTTGGGTTTCTTAGTTAAAGGTAAATGTCATCACTATTGTTTAGCGTGAGGTTAACTCAGATGAAACAGTCCTATAATAAAATATGTAACCCCATGGCCATTTCAGTATTCATTGAAACATGACTTGAGGACTACATTGTTCATCGGTGGGAGATTTAAATATTAGATCCAGCTCGTCCAAGGAATCACGTAAAACCTCATTTGTCGGCTTGCATTAATATACTTGTTTCTACTTTTGGCACAAGGCCAACAATTACCCCCATGCATTACTGGTGCTTTATTTTATCTACCCCGTAAGGGTGAAGGGGAAAGTTAACCTCGGCGAGATTTGAACTCAGAACGTTAAGTGGCGCAACTCTATGCTGCAAAGCAAGGCGTCCGACCTCTACCTATATTGCCAATCCGCAGCCATTGCATTAATATAATTGTTTCTACGTTTGGCACAAGGCCAGCAATTATCCCAGTGCATTACTGGTACTTTATTTTATAGTCCCCATAAGGATGAAAGGCAGTGTTAACCTCGGCGGGATTTGAACTCAGACCATAAAGGGCCGTAACTCTTTGCTGCAAAGCATGGCGTCCGACCCTCTAAAGATACTGCCAATCCACATAATAGTAGCAAATATTATTCCAACAACAGAACAGTGACAGATAAGAGCATCGAAATAGTAACGTTAGAATGTGGGGTGTTGTGGGGTGGGGTATAATGGGGGTATTGTGGGATGGGGTATAATGGGGTGTTTTGAGGTGTGTGGGTGTTGCGGGGTGAGGCGGAGGGCGAGTAGAAATTTCCGATCGTTTTCAAGTACAGATATATTTAGATGCGTGTAACATACGGATGAACACATGATCACAAGTCTGTATTCCACATATTTATATATTATCTTTACTACTAGATTCTTTTTCGTGAATATTCCACTGTCTCACGTGTACCTCTCATGGAAACATGTGGCACTTAAAGTCGCACTACCTAGCTGCAAGAGAGTGTACACCGCACATATTTATATATTATCTTTACTACTAGATTCTTTTTCGTGAATATTCCACTGTCTCACGTGTACCTCTCATGGAAACATGTGGCACTTAAAGTCGCACTACCTAGCTGCAAGAGAGTGTACACCGCACATATTTATATATTATCTTTACTACTAGATTTTTTTTCGTGAATATTCCACTGTCTCACGTGTACCTCTCATGGAAACATGTGGCACTTAAAGTCGCACTACCTAGCTGCAAGAGAGTGTACACCGCACATATTTATATATTATCTTTACTACTAGATTCTTTTTCGTGAATATTCCACTGTCTCACGTGGACCTCTCATTGAAACATGTGGCACTTAAAGTCGCACTACCTAGCTGCAAGAGAGTGTACACCGCTAAGTTCGAGGAAAATATCAGTTTCTTCACACTGACAATGGGATCCACCTCACAAAAGTGGGCTGCTTCTACCAGAGTTTGGCTAGGGTAGGCTTAAGTGTTAGGGAGAGCTGGTAAATGATATACATAGGAAAACAAGAGACCAAAAGAATAGATAGGATCAGCGATAACGCTGTTATCGTATGAATAAATAGGTAATAATTGTTTCTACATTAGGTACAAGATCTGCGATTTGAAAAGGAAGGGAAAGTCGATTAAATTGATCCCAGTGCATTACTGGTTCTTTATTTTATCGATCCCGTAATGATAAAAGGCAAAGCTAACCTCGGCGGAATTTTAACTCAGAACGTTAGGGGCCGTAACTCCATCGCCCTCAATAAATAGGAAATAATAAATAAAATGACAGTTCAAAACAATAACGCAATAAAATGTTTCCTCAAATGGGAGGAGCAACACAGCATAGTTCAGGGCATCTAATTCGTGTGGCCACATTTACATACGCCACACATTTTACTCTTGCTCACAGTTCCTCATCTTTGCTGATGGGTAGCAACACCTTTTGTTCCCTTATCATTCTTCTCCAGTGTTATTTGAAGAAGTTGATGAGTGCTTGACCCGGCGAGAAATACTCTGCCATCAATCGTTTGAATCACATCTTCCACACAACTTCCTTCGCTATTACCTCCAGCCCCAGGAAATCTACTTCTCTTTCATTCTAAAGGGATCACTGGTTTTGAATTGGCAGTATCAGTAGAGAGTCGGACACCATGGTTTGCAGCATAGAGTTATACCCTTTTATGGGCTGAGTTCAAATCCCACTCAGGTTAACTTTGCCTTTTATCCTTACGGGGTCGATAAAATAAAGTACCAGTAATGCACTGGGCAATTGATGGCCTTGTGCCAAAAGTAGAAACAATTATGATAGATTTAACTGATAACTAAATTGATCCTACACGTGATAGAAGCTGTCCCCCTTAAGCTCACATATTCACAGAATATATATACATAATTATATAATTCCAAAACCTGAAATTGTGGGGGATGGAATAAATCGATCATATTGAGCTCTACCAGTTGGAGCTTACATATTTTATCTAGCTGCATCAAATAAATAATTGTTTCTACTTTTGGCACAAGGCCAGCTATTATCCCAATACATTACTGGTACATTATTTTATCGACCCCGTAAGGTTGAAAGGCAAAGTTAACCTCGACATGATTTGAACTCAGATCATAAAAGGGCGTAACTCTATGCTGCAAAGCATGGCGTCCGACTATCCACCGATACGGTCAATCCACCAAATAAATAATAACAATTAATAAGGGGAAATGTCTTATTTGTATTTTGAAGCATATATTTATAGATCGTCCATGGGTTGTATCATTCTATGAGAAATGTTCATTGTAGCTTGCATTTCATTTCTTATTTATGTTTATTTTCAGAATAATACTCGAATGTTGTAATATGCAAAATAAGAGTTAGACTCCATATGTGGACTCATGAATTTGATACATACTTTGACTTGCTCTAACCTATAAAAGATAAAAGTGACTTTAGTGGAATTTAAACTGCCATAATTAAATACCACAATACATTCAAATTAATTTGCTTGCAATTCTGCCATCTACCACCATGTAACTAATGTAAATGATATGTATTTATTAACATTCAAATATTTGCAGAGAAGGGAGATGCTATTGAATTGCAAATGAGGATATTAGGGGAAAATATTTCACCAAGTAGTGTGTTAAAGAATAGACAAAGCCTAATGCAGCATAATTTATAACGAAGAATGTAAACGAACGTAATTAACAGTCGTTAACATCGGCAAAATGCCACGAATTATGGCTAAGTAGAGTTCATTAAATATACCTTAATATATTATTGATTTATTGACATCATACGGGGGCAATATATTCTATTACATTTTCAAATGTCTTAGAAAAATATAAACTGAACAGTACATGAGAGGTCATTTATTGTATTGGTATTGGAAGGATTACAGGCGAAATTGACTTCACAACTATTTGATCCAAAACCGAAAGTGACATATCTAAAACCTGGAGGTTATTTTGACATGTGCACTATCTTAACAGAATGATTTTTTTAATGTCTTCACTGGGCCCCCAGTGATACGCTAGTATCAGTATGACCAAATAATGTTTATTGTATTGGTACTGGAAGGGCGGTGGATTGGAAGTATCGGTAGGGATTCGGATGCCATGCTTTGCAGCATAGAGTTACGGCCCTTTATGATCTGAGTTCAAATTCCGCCGAGGATAACTTTGCCTTTTTATCCTTACGGGGTCGATAAAATAAAGTACTAGCCACGCATTGGGGTCGATTTAATCGACTTTCTCTTTCCCAAAATTGATCGCCTTGTGCCTATATGAGAAACCATATTTAATAAATGGAAACTATATTCATAAAATCATATTTATTTTATTATATATATTTCAAGGGTACCAAAAAACTTTGTTTCCATTTATTAATATCATTGATATTATGCTCCAGGAAACGTGTAGAGTTCTTCGAATCTATTATAATAAATACAATTGTTGAATTACCAGCAAATTAAATATCTCTTTGCTTATAAATATCTCCTTAATGTAGAGCACTTTAAATTATAGCAGATTGCAAAGAATTAATAATGGAATTTTTTAAGATCTCTTCTTCTCTAAAGGATGTACCCTTAGCTAAAAATAAAGAATATGTAAAACAACTTATAGATAAATCCGATTCTTTCATTAGGAGACTTAGCTGGCGTGCCTTCCATTTTGATAATAAATCGGAAAGGAAATAAATATATCCAAATATAATTTTGATCTTATTTTCAAATCAAGGAAAAATCCAGCTTTCAACAAACTGTTAGCCGAATTTGAAAATGAAATAATCTCCATAACACAGAACGTTAAATTTAAAAGGAACCAGTTTATTGGCCAGGAATGCCTCAAAATAGACAATCTCGAAAAAACAAAGATCCTGTAAAATCGGACAAAACCAATAATTTATAGGGTATCGAAAAAGACGCTTATAAAAACTTAATATTGAAGGAACTTAGGAAAAACTATAAAAACACATCAAATGAAGATCTATCAATCTTAAATAAAGAAGCCTCGAAAATCATTTATGAATTAGGCATTCAAAATAAGACAGAACCTTTTATACCTAGAAAACCGAAGATTAATATGAAGGACCACAAAAGAAATTTTGAAGTTGAACTACCTGTCAGACTCATCGCACCATCTAAGTCTGACATAGGCATAATTAGCAAACATATACTAGATAGGATTATACCAGTACTTAAGCTAAAATCACATCTTAAACTATGGAACGGTACAAATGAAGTAATAGATTGGTTTTCACACATTAAATTAAAATATAAGAAAAAAATTATTTAAATGGATATTGCAAATTACTACTCCTCAATTACCCCTAGCTTACTTAATAATTCACTTATTTGCGCTGCTAAACATACAGACCTATCTAGTGATGAAATAAATATCATTCTAACCGCACGTAAAACCCTAATCGAATTTAATAACCATCTCTGGACAAGGGCTGACAGACAGAATAAATTTGATATCACTATGGGATCCTCTGACTCAGCTCAAGTAACATACCTCGTTGGATTATTTATTCTTAATGTACTACATAGGAAAATGCCAGAAATGACCGAAGCTTTATATCGCGACGATATGTGTTTTTTAATCGAACACCATAGCAGTAGTGAAATTAATAGGAAAAAGAAATCTATCATAGAATTTTTCAATAACTACAACCTTAAGTTAGAAATCGAGAATAATAATAAAACTGTTAACTTCTTAGATGTAACTTTAAACCTTAACTCAGGTCTATATTATCCTTTCCATAAAATTAATGAAAACCTAAATTACGTAAGCTTCAATTCTAACCATCCTGGAAATATGAAAAAATACTGTTGTCAATAGTGTCCAGCAACGGATTTCACGCAGTTCAGCTAATAAAAATATTTTTGATAATAAGGCAGAATATTACAATGATGCATTACATAGTGCTGGCTACATGAATAAAATTAAATACATAGATAACAATAACTTCCTAAAATAGCAAAATCTTCCTAAAATTCAATATAATAATAGTAATAAACAATTTAACTTAAATAGTAAACCAAACCAAAGAACTAGAAATATTATTTGGTACTCTCTCCCATTCTCATTAGGAGTTAAAACACCTGTAGCAAAACTATTTTTCAAAGCATTAGATAAATGTTTTCCTAAACCCCACAGATATCACTCTATTTTTAACAGACATACTATAAAACTATCTTACTCTACTACCATGAACATAGCACAAAATATAAATAGAATTAATAATAGAAAGTTAAATTTAAAGGTAAACCAATTAAACCAAGATAACAATATTAATATTACTAACAACACTATTAATACTAATAATAATAGTACTGTTCCTAGTAACACTAACTCTCGTAAATGTAACTGTAGAAATGAATCTAATTCCCCTTTACAGAAAAATTGCTTAGATAAAAACTTAGTATAGAAATGCACAGTTAAAACTAGACATAAAATATATAATTATATAGGAGATACTTCTACAAAATTTAAAGAACGCAGGTATAATCATAAACATACATTTAATAGATCCGATAAAAAATTTTCCACATCACTTTCACATCTAATTTGGCACTTAAAAGACAATAATATTGACTATTCAATCTCTTGGAGAACGATTTCGAAAGCACTCGCATACCGAAATATGGCTCTCGCAAGAATTTGTCATTTTGTATTGAAGAAACTTGTTATATACTCACCTGTCAAAATTCTATCAACCTAAAAAAAGGAAATATTCAGTTCCTGCAGACATCGCCAAAAAATGACATTCCGAAGTATTTATAATCTAAAGTATATAATTCACTTATCACATTCTATATGTCTTCACTATTCTTCTGTCAATGTTTATTTGTGATTTTTAAATGATATTTTTCTTTTGATGCAATATACTTTTTACAAATGATATTCTTTTCCAATTGATATTCTTCTGAGTTTTCTTAATTGATTTCCTTTATATTTTTATATTTTTTAATTGATATTTCTTAATTGATATTTTGAAATATATCATTTTTCGTGATAGTTTTCTAAATAAACTCATGAGGTCTCTAATAATATTTTCCTTCCTAATTGACTATATAGATAATATCTAAATATACATATATAAAAGAAATTCTCATCTTTGAAAACATGTAATATAAAATGCCTTATAATCATACATAAAATAATATATAAAATTTTCTCCACATACATTTTTAAGTAAATTCTAAAATCTAACGTAAATAGTGTAACTAATAAACATTGGAGTTACCTTTTCCCTTTCCTTTTCCTTTATAATCTAGCACGCACAAAGCATCCTCTCTTCTTAACAACATAAATACTATAGACTTAATTTTCGTTAATTTTCTATCTTGTTTGAACTATTTGAAGGTACAAAAAGTTATTCTATAATAAAATTCGTACTACGTCTTTTTCTTAACTATATATTGAAAATGTAAACACATATCCTTCGTAACCCTTAAATTATATTTAAATTATATTTAAATTATATTTGAATTAATAAAAGCATGTATAATCACCAATAATATTTATATTTTTATCTATTTATATAAATATGTATATAATTGACTGGTTGTAATGTAATAAGCTAAAGTGTACTTATAACCCTAATTCCCATTCCTTAAAATATAATTATATACATTATATATATAATATTATAACTCATGATTTAGTTATATAGTTTTAAATATTTGGATTAGTATTCTACCACTTCAACACATTTTTAATTTTTAATTTTTAAATCTACTTGCACCCTAATAATAATATTAGCCTATCTTTCAACCTTCTTCTTCATCTTCTTCTTTTATAAAATATCCTAATAATTATTTAAATATACCTAGCGTCTAAATATAACGATTTTTTCAGTCTACGCTTCTACTTCATTTGCATATCCATCCTAAATGATTTGAAATTTTTCTTTTTTGCTTTCACTATCCAAATGGAACTTGAACCGATAAGCTTTGGTTTATCGGGTATGCCACTATTCATAAAACAAATTTGTATTTTATCTGATGAGGGCGTACTAAAGTTTTTTTGGTACCCTTGGAATATATATAATAAAATAAATATGGTTTTATAAATATAGTTTCCATTTATTAATATCAATTAAGCAAACATCGTTGCTTTCAACCTTAACGGAATCTTCTGAAACTAGATCCCGTTAAGGATGAAAGCAGCGATTCTTTGCTTAAACTTTAATCTATTTATTTTAATATATATATATATGTGTGTGCGTGTGTGTGTGTATGTGTGTGTCTGTGTGTGTGTGTGTGTCTGTGTGTGTGTGTGTGTGTGTGTGTCTATAAGGAAAAGAAATCGAAAATTCAAATGGAAACCGGTAAAGGAAATAAATAAATATTCTTAAAAAGACTCCAGTTGCATTTTCGATTTCTTTTCCTGACACTTTCAGCCGTGTAGGGCATCTGGATTTTTATTAAAAAACCTCATTTATATATATATATATAAGGTAGGGAAAGGGGACACAGAGAGGAAGAATAAGGTAGAATTGGAGATATAATTTTGTTGAACGCTTGATATAGCTAGAAAAGAATCGTAACGTTTGAGGTGTTATTCTTTCATCAGAATGCAGAGTGGCAGAAGAAAAAGATAGAATAGTATACGAGAGGAAAATAGGAGAAATTAGAGGAAAAGGGCCTCTATATAGCTGTGTCTGTGTGTATATATATATATATATATATATATATATATATATATATATATATATATATATATGGATGTATATATAATGTATTTTGCAATACACTTTATGCTTAATTAAAAGCATTTTGAAGACCGTAAGCTATTGTTTTAAAGTAGTGACAAATTCACTCACTTTGATCTCAGCAAACAGGGGAGTTAAGCCGACAAGACTTGTTTCGCTTTGGTTGAAGCTTATCAAGGCCAACTACCCCACCTGTTTGCTGAGATCATTGATGTTATATTCTTATAGAAATCTAGTAAATAATCAGGAGCTGATTATGCAGAGCGGTTGTTGGTCAGGCAGAAATTAAAAATTAGAATTGGAGCTCTGAAATAGCAATATATATATGGATGTATATATAATGTATTTTGCAATACACTTTATGCTTAATTAAAAGCATTTTGAAGACCGTAAGCTATTGTTTTAAAGTAGTGACAAATTCACTCACTTTGATCTCAGCAATCAGCTCCTGATTATTTACTAGATTTCTATAAGAATATAACATCAATGATCTCTAGCAAACAGGTGGGTAGTTGGCCTTGATAAGCTTCAACCAAAGCGAAACAAGTCTTGTCGGCTTATCTCCCCTGTTTGCTGAGATCAGAGTGAGTGAATTTGTCACTACTTTAAAACAATAGCTTACGGTCTTCAAAATGCTTTTAATTAAGCATAAAGTGTATTGCAAAATACATTATATATACATCCATATATATATTGCTATTTCAGAGTCCAATTCTAATATATATATATATATATATATATATATATATATATATATATTTTACTCTTTTACCTGTTCCAGCCATCCTGCTAGTATAAATATATATATATATATATATATATATATATATATATATATATATATATATATATATATAACGAAGGAAATGTGGTAAGGAACCAGGTGGACCATAACGCACCAAAGTACTCAATACTTGGGGTAGTAGAGTGGGTAATAGGAACCAGTAAGACCCCGACGGCTGAGCTCAAGCCGTTTCGACGGCTAATTCTGGATTTAGTCCAGAATTAGCCGTCGAAACGGCTTGAGCTCAGCCGTCGGGGTCTTACTGGTTCCTATATATATATATATACGGATTAACAAATAATAGTTAAATGCAGTCCACTTAGGTGAAGTCCAGTTATGGTATTCCAGGTAGTGGAATGTAAGCTATGTGATTAAAAACTTTTTTGTATAGCAAACCATGTAAACCTTCTTTCCTGATTTATATATATATATATATATATATATATATATATATATATATATATATATATATATATATATATATATATAATGTAGTGTAGTGTAATTTGCTAAATAATACCCAAAGTTAGAAGAGTATTCAAATCTTGTCGAAGAGGTGTTATACAGATATTAAAGAAATCTAACACAAGGGATTCCACTCACTGACTACCATATCACATATATATTTCCACGCGGATGCACCTTTCCAAACTCATCACTATTTTCTATTCCAACTCTAATTTGAGCCGATACCAGTTAGCTCCCCTGAATTCCGCATGGAAAAGGATTTCATAGTCTATTTAACTACCATATTACCTCCCCTAAGTTTCTTCTGCGACTCTATATATCTAACATATGTCTCTTTATATATATATATATTAAATATCTGCTTCCCTTTGTGGAACTCTTTCACACATGAAGTAAAATAATATGGCCATCTTAAACCGTTGTCAAAAAAAGCTAATTGATTTAGGCCCTTCTCCTGCTTCTTCTTCTTCTTCTTCTTCTTCTTCTTAAGAGGGTCTTGGGCAGAGTCCTCAAACTCTCCTTCCAGCGCGTCCTGTCAGAAGCAATCGTCTCCAACTGATCCGGTTGGATTCTCAAGCGAGACCAGCTAAGCTCATGGATGTTATCCAACCATTTTGCTCGGGGTCTACCCCAGGGTCTCCTGCCGGTTGGTTTTGCCCGTAAAACTTGTCCATCGATTCTTTTGTGAGATATTCTAACCCCATGACCTACTTGGAGTGATTATCTCTCTGATCAACGAGCTACGCACTCTATCGTGTAATGTTACTCTAAAGACCCTTCGGAAGAACTCCATTCCAGCCGCTTATGTTCTTTAGATCAAAACCCAAGATTCACGAAAAAATGAACAGGAGTTGTGAATGTATGCACTGTTGCTGGAGTCTAACTCTCACATTGAAAGGTTTCGATTTAGCACTATTTATCATAAAACAAATACTCGGTGATTCGTATATACACATCAGGGCAACAATAAGCTGACTATCGGTCCCATATTCCTGCAGAGCCCACAGCAGTTCCCGAAGAACGTAGTCATATGCATTTGCTGGGTATGCAAAGCAAGATTATACCTCTAGGCAGCACTCCCACAACTTCTCGAAGACCTGTCTCAGTTTGAATATTTTGTTGTTTGTACTGCATCCTGAGCGCAAACCGCATTGTTTATTCAGCTAGTTTGCACTCAACAATCTCCCTACATCTTCTTGCCAGACTCATTCACGCGTCGCAGATGGCGGATAGCGATACGGCCACCAGATATAATGGTTATTTGTGCAGTTAGGTGAAGTTTTATGTATACAGCCTAAATTCTTACACATACATACGTACATACATATATACATCAGCTAGTTAGCAGGAACGTCAAATATAATTTTTTTGTTTAAGGTTAGCGTTGCGAGTATCAAAACCTTTCCGATATCTAACGAAAGTACAGTCTATCTTCCTGACCACCTGTGGCGTGGAGGGACCATTGTGAGTGCTATCCACCCATACGACAGGTGCTGATACAGCCATCACGTGCTTATGAAGTTGTATGTTCTTAGATTATTTAAACTTCTGATTTGTGGTGACTAAAACGTTTGGAAACATTTTGTGTGAGCAGAGTTTATATATTTCTCTGGTATTGAGGCACGTGTTTCATTCTAGTAACTTCTGAGTTAGCTATAATGCTGCGTTCCAGACTCGCAAACCCTGCTTTCCTCAATATGAAGCTTACAGAATTCTACTATCCTTCATTTAATATATTTTGCAATTTCCAGATGTAACTGGAGAGTTACAAACTAATCAGACTTCTTGAGAATTTCGATCGGTGAAGGTGTCTGGAGGTTTTACTAATTTTATGTGGGTATTATGGAAATTATGCAACGGAGTTGCAGTCCAGATTCAAGCTGTGATTATTTTTCTGCTTTTCGGTATATACTTTGTTGATTTATAGTATTCGATGGCTAACTCTAGGTTTATTTACTAGATTATATAAATGTTGTGCCTGCAGTTTCACTTTGATACTTTTTCCAGGTTTTTCTGTTCCATTAGCGGTTAATGGTGAATGGAGGGTGACTGCTGAATGAGTCCGAGTTCTTGCCGTTGAGCGGATGTTTTGCGTCTGTTTGAGTCTGTATATCAATTCAGACTTGTTGGTTATATGGTCATTGGTAATCTTTGATGGTTCTACTCATTATATGTAAGAACTATGCCACCGTGGAAATGTAGTCATTGGAGAGTAATATAAAAACAATGTAATAAGATGGCTGAAGTCTATAACGTCCGTCTTATTCATACAAGTAATTGGAAACGGATGGATCGTGTTTGATTGAAAGGTTTCTAGTATGGTTTTGAAGGTGGAGTTTGAATTGAATTTATGGTTAAGGAGGTACTATTTTATGGGTAAGATTACGTGAAGAATTATGATTTGCGTTTCTTTGAGTTATTAGATAACAAATGGTTGATTTGGATGCGTTCACGTCCTAGGGTCTTTGTTATATATTTCAAGACAGGAGTCCAGCAACTGAATACGGTAAATGAACAAAGAACATACAACAGCTTAAAAGGCCTTGAGCTCATTAAATTATAGGGATTAATGTGCGTCTTTAACTCCATTTTTTAATTTGGTATTTCGGTTCCTATTTCATTTTTATATGTAAGTTGAGCCTTTTAACCTGAATGGTTTTCGGCTGCTATTTTTAGTGGTCTTTTTGTCCATTCACACCATCATGTGAGGTATAGCGCATAGTTTTTCTTTCTACAACATGAGGTCTTTCGATTCATCTAATATAAGTTTAGACGTGTGGGTCATATCGTGTGTTCCTCCTGTTGATAAGCCATCAGTGGTATGATTCTACACTTAATGTGTGGCCAAAGATGCTTCCAGCGTGTCTAGGAGATATAGATATAATGGTCTGTGCACTTTAATTTGTCCTTTTAATTCTTGTATATTTTCCATTCTGATCATAGATTATATGTCCCCTATAATTGAGCACATACCTCTTTGTGTACTTTTCTCTATGTACTGTCTTATAAAGAGCCCAGGTCTGTCCATGATAGGTCTTTAATTCGATTTTTTTTATTATATATATATATATATATATATATATATATATATATATATATATATATACAATATTAAATAAATGGAAAACTATATTTATAAAACCATATTTATTTCATTATATATATTTCGGGGATATCATATTAACAATATGCTATGCCTTCATCAGACAAAATACAATATAAACAGTTTTATAGATAAATATATTCGACATACCGTAATAAACATCAACTTCATTTGAAGAGGTTCACTCTAGCAGTGAAAATACAGAGAGAAAGAAAGAGAGAGAGAAAAGAGGGAAATAAGAAAGAAAGAAAGACAAAACGAAGAAAAGGAAGAAAAAGAAGAAAAAGAAGAAATGCATGGGACAAAATAGAGAGATGGAAAAATAGATAAAGCGAAGAGCTTCATGTAAAGAGACCGAAAGATATATATATATATATAGAGAGAGAGAGGAAATAGAGATAGATACATATATAAATATAGATATAGAAAAATTAGGTAGTGGGAGGTCATTTTGAGTAAGTGTATCAATGATGCATTTATTTATTTATTTATTTATTTATTTATTTATTTAGCTCAAGTATTAATGTAAGGGAGATATATAGAGAGATATAGAGAGATATAGAGAGAGAAACATTTAAAAATAGCCAGACATATTCGAGGCGTAGAAAACCCTATGTTTTAATGTATTAGTATTTATAAAACTTACACTATATTGTAAATATCAGTATTCCTGAATGAAACAAGTATTCACAATGCGTGAAAATTCATTATCTTATGTTTAGTTTTTTTTAAAAATTCATATGTCTATGTGAATCCAACTGATTCACTCCGCAAATTCAAAGTTACCGGAAAACATTCTCAATGTGGTATAAAAATTTGAGCGTATTATTATTCTTGCGATTACTCTACAAGATTATCTATCAAGCAGAAATAGAGAGCAGATTTCAATATACTAATCGAAAATATATATTATATTATAAGCAGAGATAACAATAATAATGATAATAAGTAAAAATATATAAAAATATAAAAATATAGAATAGAAAACTAAAAAAGAATATTACGAAAGAATATTACATAATAAAAATATTGCATATTAAAAATACTACGTATTAAAAATATTACGTATTAAAACTTTACATATAAAAATATTAAAAATATTAAAAATAAAAATTTACATATAAAAAAAATATGTAAATTTTTTTTATATGTAAATTTTTATATGTAAAAAATATGTAAATTTTTTTTATATGTAAATTTTTATTTTTAATATTTTTAATATTTTTATATGTAAAGTTTTAATACGTAATATTTTTAATACGTAGTATTTTTAATATGCAATATTTTTATTATGTAATATTCTTTCGTAATATTCTTTTTTAGTTTTCTATTCTATATTTTTATATTTTTATATATTTTTACTTATTATCATTATTATTGTTATCTCTGCTTATAATATAATATATATTTTCGATTAGTATATTGAAATCTGCTCTCTATTTCTGCTTGATAGATAATCTTGTAGAGTAATCGCAAGAATAATAATACGCTCAAATTTTTATACCACATTGAGAATGTTTTCCGGTAACTTTGAATTTGCGGAGTGAATCAGTTGGATTCACATAGACATATGAATTTTTTAAAAAAACTAAACATAAGATAATGAATTTTCACGCATTGTGAATACTTGTTTCATTCAGGAATACTGATATTTACAATATAGTGTAAGTTTTATAAATACTAATACATTAAAACATAGGGTTTTCTACGCCTCGAATATGTCTGGCTATTTTTAAATGTTTCTCTCTCTATATCTCTCTATATCTCTCTATATATCTCCCTTACATTAATACTTGAGCTAAATAAATAAATAAATAAATAAATAAATAAATAAATGCATCATTGATACACTTACTCAAAATGACCTCCCACTACCTAATTTTTCTATATCTATATTTATATATGTATCTATCTCTATTTCCTCTCTCTCTCTATATATATATATATCTCTTTCGGTCTCTTTACATGAAGCTCTTCGCTTTATCTATTTTTCCATCTCTCTATTTTGTCCCATGCATTTCTTCTTTTTCTTCTTTTTCTTCCTTTTCTTCGTTTTGTCTTTCTTTCTTTCTTATTTCCCTCTTTTCTCTCTCTCTTTCTTTCTCTCTGTATTTTCACTGCTAGAGTGAACCTCTTCAAATGAAGTTGATGTTTATTACGGTATGTCGAATATATTTATCTATAAAACTGTTTATATTGTATTTTGTCTGATGAAGGCATAGCATATTGTTAATATGATATCCCCGAAATATATATAATGAAATAAATATGGTTTTATAAATATAGTTTTCCATTTATTTAATATTGTAAATATACTCCAAATATTTGTCGAGTGCTTTTATATCAGTTATAAATATTTACTAGTTGTAACCCAACAATTTTAAATATAACTTTACATATATATATATATATATATAAAATATTAATAAATGGAAGGTATTTTTATAAAACCATATTTATTTAATTATATATATTTCAAGGGTAGACGAATTTTGGTACGCTCTCATCAGATAATATACAAAGTCGGTTTACAGATAGTGACATATTCAGACAACTACTTATTGTTGTGAGTTCTATTTGAATAGTATAAATATATGAATAATATGAATAATTTGTATATATATACATGCACACATATATATATGTACGTATGGATTTACCGAGCATTTATTATAATGCTCGGTTTGTTTGTAAACAAACATCCAAAATTAAGCCGTACAGTGTTTAGCCACCATCGTTGCCTTTTGTTCAACACTGACAAAGGAACGATGTACTAGTTTCAAGCTTATTAGCTATCGTCAGCAACGTATACCTTCCTGCAAGATGATTGAACGTCTGAAAGTATATACTTTCCTTATGCATATTAACGGCTGAGCAGCCTAATTTGCATATCGAGTGAATTAATCGGCCGGGCGCACCGAACACGATAAACGGAAAAAATGAAACGAAATTTCATTTCTCACTTTTGGTACAGCTGTTACTTAAATATAAGTATGTTTACGTACATACATATATGTATACAGACATACAGTAGTATGTATATATATACATGCACACATATATATATGTACGTATGGATTTACCGAGCATTTATTATAATGCTCGGTTTGTTTGTAAACATCCCGAATTAAGCCGTACAGTGTTTAGCAACCATCGTTGCCTAGTTTCAAGCTTATTATCTATCGTCAGCATCGTATACCTTCCTGCCAGATGATTGAACGTCTGTGTATGTGTGTGTGCGTGTACATAATAGTATATACATATATATATATATATATATATATACTTATATGCACACACACACACACATATATATATAGATATATATATGTATATACATATATGTATTAATATATATATATATATATATATATATATATATATATATATATATATATATATTTATACTCGGATTCTTTTCCTAGAGTGCTTAAATTATTTGTGACTAATCCCGGTTTTTTTATAAAAACTGCGATAATATTGCTTTTTGCTGAACTCCTTTTGTAGAGTTTTTTTCGGAATGTATTTGACTGTTATTTCTTGTAAACAAACATTCGCTTTATTCTGACGTCACTAGCCCCGTTTTCCCTCAAGTGCGTTTTTCATAATCACGCATGATGGTGAACTAGCCAGTTTTGAAATTCCCTTTTTGGCTTATAAATCTGTGAGAGTCCTGGTTATCGAGTTGAGCTCTGCTGACGATTGAAATCCAACCGTGACCATCTCCACTGAAATTTTTCATGAAATAGTCTTTAAGACTATACAGAGCATTTGATGTTTTTCCAAATTGAAGGATAAGTATTCTAGACTTTATTTTATCATGAGTTAAGGCTCTATTGATTTTTCCCTGGATTTCACTAAATTCTGTGGATGAATTTATATCCTGATTCTCTTTTGAGATGAGTTTGAATTATTTTTCCTACATCTTACGTTAACTATTTTTCCCATTTTGACGCTATAGTCGCATATATATTATGGAATACTGTTAGCTTCTCGCTACAACAATTTCTATACCTTTCATTTATATATATATATAATATATATATATATATGAGCTATTCTCATACTTGTAATTGGATAAAATTTACTATTGCCTACATTTATATATATATATATATATATATATATATATATATATATATATATGCTTATCTATGTGTATATATGTTCCTTTGTTGTATTCAGTTATTTGACTACTGTCTTGAAAGCGGTTACTCAACTTATTATCACCCGATAGTATTACATTCAGTACGTGTATATTATATCATTATTTAGCGAAGAAAAGCAACTCGATACATCGGCTGTTAAATGTGAATATAGTCGGCACATTAATATATGTTTTTCGAAATAAATAGATCTATTAATAAAAATTCCGTACAATACTAAAGAAACGAAACGTTACTTAAATGCCATACCAACGACACCATTATTTTCCTTCCAATGAGAATAAACATATATTCGCAATCTTTAGTTGCAAAGAGCTGCTAATCTAGTGAGAATTTAACCTAGGTTAAAATTATTATACGTGATTATGTTGGTTTAGTAAAGTTGTATACCTTAGAATACCCCTATATTTCTATAACAGAATTTAATGTAAATTTTCGGAAATATTGTGTCATCAAGTATGAAATTTGTAGAGATTTGTTTATTTTCTACAAATTTCTATAAATTTCATATTGACGACTCAATATAATAAAGATTGTCTTTTGCGTGTATTATATTTGTGGAACAATTGCGGTAGATTGGCAGTATCGGTGGAGAGTCAGACACCATATTTTGCAGCATAGAGTTACGGCCCGTTATGGTCTGAGATCAAATCCCGCCGAGGTGTGCCTTTCATCCCAACGGGATCGATAAAATAAAGTACCAGTAGTACACTGGGTAATTGCTGGTCTTGTGCCAAGACTAGAAACAATTATATTTGTGGAACATGTAAGGAGTTGCTTGTGATTGAAAATGCCAGAGTTGTATACATGAACAGTTTTGAAATGCGAAATATATTTTGATAGTTGTAAACAACCACTAAAACAAATTCAATGTAACTACAAAATGCACGGTTCTTATACATCTTTCTTAGTTGGCGTTACTCTTTTTTTAAATTGCAAATTTGATGGTTTTCTGAGTGAGTTGTAGGTTGAGAATTTTAGCCAGTCAATGGATGTTATTTTATTTGGACATGCATTTTGTTTGGTCAATGTAGTAGTTAAGGCAACTCTTGATCATCATCATATGTTTATTTATATATATATATATATATATATATATATATATATATATGATTCATGCATACACACAATATGCAAAGACACTGACAAACGGATATCTATAAACACACACACACACACACACACACATATATATATATATATGTGTGTGTATGTGTGTGTGTACATATGTGCATGTTTGTGTATGCGTGTTTGTGTTTTCACGAGTATGTGAGCATATGTGTGTATGTATAAGAAAAATCTAATAACGATTTGATTTAAAGATGCATCCAATGATTTATAAATGATTTATAAAAACAGATAACCATGGTATGAAATCTGAAACTGACCTATACATAAAATAACAATACATTTTACTATCATTTTAAACCTTTATTATTATTTTACTTTTAAAACGTGATGTGTGCTGAAACATTGTATTTTTAATTACCTCTAGAGAATACAAATACTTTTCAACAAAGCATTTCCTTGTTTCATCACCGACTCAAATGGACAGGCCACGTCATTAGATCTGAGATCAACAGAATACAAAATCAAGTCCACCCACAAACAAAAACTGCGTTTCAAGGATTGTGCAAAGTTGACCCATCTCGATGGTAGGTCAAAGAATTTTTCAAAAGCGAGTGGTGCACAGGCCTGTGGTATAAGACTTTTTCGGAATTATGCCTCGGTATGGGCTAGTAATAAGCTTGTACCAACGTTTATATGGAATGAATTTAGCCACCAAAAGGAAACATAGATATGTCTAGGCATGTCGGTAAGTCGTTTTGAAAGCGACCTTCAGATACCAAAATAATAGGAACATCACAAATTTGGCAAATAATATGGTAGCTCAAATACAAGACTCTTAAATGGAAGATACTTGATCAGACTCGACCATATGTAAAGGGCTCAAGGTTTGCGGTCATAAAATGACGAGCGATGGTGGATACCGAACAATTTCCGCACCAACAATAGACAGCTAATTCCTCGCCTGCTGTTCTTCTCATGCTGCCCCCCACACTAGGAAGCACCTTCTAAAAAACTGCCTCCATAAGAATTAAATATAATAATATTTCTCTAGAATGTGTTCTTTCCTAAAAAATATTTTATCTCTACCTTAGCGTTTGATTATCTCCCTTTTCCTTGAACTGTTCAACATAGCGGCTCTAACTGTTGCAGTTGTACCCCTTTGGTCGAAATAACTTTGTTTCGATATTTTAAATCATTCTCTGTATTCTTCATTTATTATCCCCCCTTTGGTCCCTCACTTATTTCGCTCCTTTATTTAAGCTATTTTCGGTTCCTTTCCACCAGCAAAGGTTGAAAATGTTGTTTTTCCAAGACAATGAAACTTACGTTCCTAGTATGGCTCCATTGAAGTAACTGGCCTTAAAGATTATATAAAAAACCTCTCCCGACGGACTTGAGTTACTTTGTACCTTGGATAGTCCTACAAAGTGATTATCATTACATTTATGTAAATATAAAATATATATACTTCTCTCTCTCTCTATATATATAATAAACACACACTCACACACATATATATATATATATATATATTTATTTACATTATTCTTAAACTCCGGAGCTGAGGATCTTTCGGATATTCTAATTAGAATTTTAGTCTAATGAATTTTAGTACCTCCTCCTTTTCCCCCTGCTGACGTCAAGTCCCACCAAAACGTATCGGATGCAATCCAATGCAGCCTGGCTTGAGACAGGCTTGCGCGCCAGCTCGACCAGCCTTGCCTGTTTTCGCGGGGCCTCATAACCCCTCAGTAGTGCCTGGCTCCATGCCTTGCCCTCCTGCTCCACTGGCACGCAGCTGGATGACGAGAGCCTACGCATCGGCGTTTCCTTGAGGCTTGGACTCCGGATCTGCGAGCCACATAAATGTCACTGTGGACTCTTTCGGCCTCCACCCGCTTTCCTGTCCCCACAGTAACGGCCGCCTTCCACGCCATGCTGCCCTCAACGAGGTCATCAAACATGGCTGGGCACTCCAGGCTTCCCCTCCCGGCTCGAGCCGGTGGGGCTGGATCGAGGGGATGGCAAAAGACCATGGAGTATGACCAACTTCCCGTTCCGCGGTGGCAAACTCCTCGTCTGGGATGCCACTTGCAGCGACACATTCTCCAGCCGCAAGCTGGTGCAGTCTGCGACTAATCTAGGTACTGCTGCACGTCGGGATGAGGAGGCCAAACTATCCATCTACTGGACGCTCCCCGACAGGTTCGCGGTCGTGCCATTGGCAGTTGCGACTTCTGGTGTCCTTGGCCCTAGGACTACCTCCCTATTCACCATCATAGGCGCTGAGCTGGCCAGCCGCAGGTGTGAGCCTCGCGAGTTGGAATGGCTCTTCCAGCGCATCTCCATTGCCATGATCCGGGGAAACGCCTTCCCATCTTGTCCGCTGGAGCTGTGGGGAGGCCAGCATGTGGGACCCCATTTGGTCACCATACGGATTAATAGGCAAAGTTATAAACTATTGTCTAATGATTCCATTTCTACCATAAACATGTTTTCGTCTTTGCGTGAAAATGTTTTCATCGCTCCACATAACGACGTAATTATCCTCGATTTCTTTCCGTTCATTGCCAAGGAACGTCTTCACGAACCAAGTATCGCCTTCCTGTTTTCCTTAGGTTGCAACGTTTTTCTAAATATTTACTTCTACCTCCACACATTGATTTTTGTTTTGTTTCAGAAGATCCCGTTAAGGGTGAAAGCAGCGATTTTTGCTTAAACTTTAATCTGTTATTTTAATAAATACTAGCAGTGTATGCCGGTGTTGCACGGGTAAGAACATTGGTAGTAGTTCCTCTAATGAGAAATGTTTATTTGTGAGTGCCTGTTAAAAATTCACGAAAGTATACCGACAGAAAACTTGTTTTATTTGGAGAAAATTAAGAAGTTGAAAGTACAGTTTAGCTGTCTACGTGCATTGTTCATAGAAATATTGTTGAACCCCTTCTTTTCATACTCCTCTGTTTTTGCCTTTTGGAGTAAATGTGAAAGAGAAAGTCACAGGTTAAGTTGGCAGAAGGTTTCAGTGTCATAGCAGTAAGGCGTAGGCTACTTACCTCAAAAGTTCATTTGCACTCTTTCCACTAAGTTACTCTTTAGCTCTATCCCACTCGATGCAATACCTTGCGAATTTCTCGCGCGGGCCTGGTGTAGATTTGCACCCGATCCATCTACCCGATGCACATGTTCGCTTTGTACGGCTTTTGGAGGAAGGAGTGACCAGCAGTACGTTGTTCGGTATTATTACGAAAAGGTGTAGCAGAGAATCCCGCGTGAACTAACAGCTCGGGAGGAAACTGCTTAGCTCGAAGATTCATTCGCCTTCGTTCTTGTCAATGCTCCGTTTACTTGATATTTGTTGGTCTAGAGTTAGATGAATGGCGCACAAAGGGTTAATGTTTATTGGCAAGAAGTTTTTTGAATAATAAAAGACGGGTTAAAGCGACCTACAATGTATCTGTATATATATATATATATATATATATATATATATATATAGTTTTATAAATATAGTTTCCATTAATTAATATATTGTATATTTACTCCACTGTTTTGTTGAGTGCTTTATATCAGTTATAAAAATGTTTAAGCTTGTTGAATCCCAACAAAGTAAATATAAACTATGCGGGTAAATTTTCAATACCCGAATTACTTGATCGTTTTTTTGGGGGCTATGCGAATGATTGTTTAACCATCGTCTCAGTGTATTTGGCCTTTAACGTTTGTTATAGCTCTGGTTCATCTGAATCATTGAGCAATTGCCGCACATCTCGGAGGTTGTTTTTCGTTATTTCGTTGGCCGAAACACGAATCTCGATAATTTATGTTTATATATGTATATATATATATATGTGTGTGTGGGTATGTGTGTATATATTTACATATATTTTTATGTGTATATTTACATATATGTAAATGTGTATATATATATATATATATATATATATATATATATATATATATATATATATGTGTGTTTGTATATATATATATATATATATATATATATGTGTTTGTATATATATATATATATATATATATATATATATGTGTTTGTATATATATATATATATATATATATATATATATATGTGTTTGTATATATATATATATATATATATATATATATATATATATATATATGTGTGTTTGTATATATATATATATATATATATATATATATGTGTGTGTGTTTGTATATATATATATATATATATGTATATGTGTATATATGTATGTGTATATGTATATATGTGTATATATATATATATACATATATGTATACATCTATATATGTGTGTGTGCGTGTGTGTGTGTGTGAATGTAGCGAAGATAATAAGTCGGCAATGACGTGTTCGTCAGAATGTCGTTATGCAGACAGCCAGAAATACAGACATATATTATAAGGGCTCGACGGAGATCGATAACCGGCGCCTAACACCCCATTAACCACAGAGAATTGAAAAATAAAAGCTGCAGTTAGTATCTCTATACTGCAAGGAACATATAAATGCAAGTTTGAAGTCAATCGGAGTAGAAATGTGGATTTGTATAGACTTTGCAAAAATGGGGACACACAGACACACAACAACAGTTTTATTTATATGTATATATGTAAAGATTTGCGCTACCGGATTTATATATATTTATATATAATCCTTATCGAGCCCTTTTCGGATTTAGTCTTCATATTTATTATTATTACTATATATATATATATCCATATATATATATATATATATATATATATATATATATATATATATATATATATATATATATAAGATCAAAAGATGGTTAAAAGTGTTCCATGTATTTTATTATGCGCATTTCAAAAACAAATATCATCATGCGAAGACATTTGCGTTTTCGTCGGATAAAATTGGGAGACATGATATGAAGGTTAAAAAACACTTGTGAATAGTGCAGTTTTAAATCAACATAAGAAAAGTAGTTTTAGATTGATGTGTGATATTCGGAAAAAGATTGAGGGGGGGGGGGAGGATGAAAAAGAGGAGGGGATGAGAGTAAAGAATAGAGGGGGAGGAGTATAATATGGAAGGAGATGAGATAGGAGGAGAGATGGGTGATAGAGAGAGAGAGATAGCTGTTATAACTGAGAAAAATATATTGTTTTACATAGAGAGGTTAAAAACCGTTGGAAGATAATACATAAATTAGAAAAAATTTGAAAATTAACGAAGAGAAAAGTTTTAGAATAATGTTAAATTAAGGTTTGTATATTGAAGGGTTTAATAATATGTGCGATGAAAAGAAATTGTTAATATGTATTAAGAATAATATTTAAGGGTTTAATGATATGTGCGATGGAAAGAAATTGTTGATATGTATTATTAAAAAAATATAAAAATATAATAATAGTAATGTAATTAAGGATATATTGTGAAAAGTATTAGAAGAGTGGATGAATAAGTGTAATATCTATAAGTTAGATGAGCATGAAAGGGAGAAAAAAATAATGAATTGAGGATGAATAATCTAACGTCAAAAAAATGTTTATGTTTACGAAAGATTTTTCAAGATGATATTATAAAGTATGTAAAAGGGTAAGAATATATTGTGGTGAGTAGTAATGAGAATTGAGAAGTATCTAGGAAGGAAAGGTACAGATTAGAGGTTAGAAATTAAAAGAAAAAAAGAAAAAAAGAAAAAAAGAAAAAAGGAAAAAAAAGAAAGAAAGGGAAGTGATAAATAGGAGTGATATAGAATGAGTAACTAGTATTATATAATGTATAATAAATAACATTGAAATAAGGTAGAAAGATGGGTATATTTTTAAAGAAATATATATGTATATATATATATGTGCCTTTGAGAAAAGGATGTTAAATTGGTAAAGTATTAGATATTAGCTGTATACTTTATGGAATGTTCTGTGGAATTTATGCAAGCAGAGAGAAAACAAGTCAGTGCGTCTATTTATTATAGAATCTAAATTAGATATAATGGTAAATTTCTCACATAAACAGAGATTACATGTCTTGGATAGAGAACCATTCAAGTATGAAGAAGCAGAACAAACCTTCCTCCAAGAGATGTTATACTTAATTTGTTTGTCTTTCAAGGACCATATGAGTTCTGAGAGTGCCGTGTTGGTTCTTTTAAGTTGGTATTTAAAAGACGAATGATGATTATAAAGACGAGCTTTAAAGGCGGTGGAAGTGGAGCCAAAATAGGTAAAGGAATTGGTGTCAGTTATAACTTTACATTCGTAGATTAAGTTTTTTTCAAGACAATGTTTGTTGAGATGACATTTATTTTTAACAGGGCAATTACAATTGCGATTAGAGAGATTAATAGAGTTATTAACAAGTGTCCTAGTGTTAACTATAGAAGGAATTGGATTGGAGAAGTTATTTACGATAGGAATAATAGTTTCTTGATTTAGAATGGGATTAAGAACATTTAACGAAGTTGCGTTTGACGTTGTATTTGGAGTTGCAGAAATTAGCCTAAAGTTAATAATGACGTCGGGAGTACTATTACTATTATTATGATATTCAGTGTTGGAAGGAAGAGATTTAGTATTTAGTATTTTATTGTTGTGTTTAGAGATAATTTTGGAGATGTTGGAGGAGGTCGAATAGGAAAATTTGATAGTGTGTTTGTTAAATATTTTACTATAGATATGTGAGGGAGGGAAGCATTTATTTAAGGCACTAAAGAATAATTTAGGAATATTATTATTAATAGAGATGGAGAAAGGAGCATTATACCAGATTATATTTTTGTATCTAGGTCTTTTATTAAAGTTATTGGAATGATCATGATTAATTATTCTACTGTAAGATCTTCTAGAATTTGTTTCTTTACTATATTTGATTTTATCAGGATAACCGGCTTTAGAAAGCGCGTTATTATAGTAATTGGCGTTAGCATCAAATATGTTTTCATTAGATGATAGGTTGGATATTCTTTTTCCAATATTACTAACTATAGCATTCTTAATATTAGTGGGGTGGTTAGATTTAAAATTAACATAATTTAGGTTCTCATTGTTTTTATGGTAAGGGTAATATAGGCCAGTGTCAAGATTAAGAGATACATCCAAGAAATTAGCTAGTTTGATGTTGTTATCAAATTCAATTTTTAAGTTATGTTGGTTAAAGAGATTACGTATATTGTTCTTAATAATATTAAGGTTAACTATGTTGCAATTTAAGATAGTAAAGAGTCCATCGTCACGATAAATTCCAACGCGAAGCTGAAGAATTTTCCGATTCAAAGAGTTCAAAATAAAGATACCAATTAAATCTGTCAATTGGGATGAATCGGATGCTCCCATTGTGATGTCAAAGTTGTTAGAGGTATCAGCCCTGGTCCAATATTCATTGTTGAACTCTAGTGAGAATGATGTGAAGTTCATCTGTGGTGATGTCTGAATATTTGTAAGCGAAAGATAGAGCATTGTTGAGAAGTGAGGGCGAAATAGAAGAATAGTAATGGCAATATCAAATTGAATAAATTTTTGTTTGTTTTTCTTATTCAATTTGTTGAACCAGCCAATCACTTCAGAAGTACCAAACCATAAATTTAAGTTATTGTACTACAATAAAACTCACCTCCTACATATATATATATATATATATATATATATATATATATATATAAATATATATACACACACACACACACACACGCACACACGCACGCACGCACGCACACACACATATATATATATTTTAAGGGAGGTATTCACAATATTCTTCACAAATATGAAAATACACTCTTGACATGCAATTTGTCCAAACATGGAAGAGCCGAACTCCCACCGTCATCGACCCTATCTCTCTCACCCTCCGCATCTCTCTGTATAGTTAACAAATGGGGTCCCACGTGCTGGCCTCCCCACAGCTCCATAGGATGGTAAGGGAGATGCGCTGGTGACATGAAGAGGGAATAGGTTCTTAGGACTGCTTAGTTGGTAGAAAGTGATGGTAGTTGAAGTATGAGCTGCTGTCTGGAACGGGTGGGGGTAGAATTAATGTCATAACTACGACCACTTCGGCATAGCAACACTTGTGCTTATTTCATTGCTGTGTTTGATTCTTCACTCGACATATAAACGCTCTTGTGGTAAGATTTTAATCCGTTATCTATTACTGTTTTTTTTTTAATCTCATTGTGTTATTCATACATTTTAGCAATTCAGCTTTTTATTACAATCTACTTTCAGGAATATTCCAATTAATATGGCTATAAATTGGTTAAACATACAGCAAAAGAAAGCAGCATTGGAAGGGACTAATGAGTGCGATAAATGAGAGGAAAAGAGGGAAAGAGCAAGGACTATTAGACGAAGGAAGAAAGAAAGCGAGAAGGAGAGAGGGTGACAGACTTTACACCTAGGTCATAGAGGTATTTTGGTTGCCCCTTGCGGACAAAATGGCATAGGCATTTCCGAGTGCAGTGGCCGGTAACACCCACTGCAACAGCCACCCCACTGTTTGTTTAGTTAATTATTTCTTTTGTTACATACGTCCATTTATTGCTGTTTGTTTTACTTCAGTTTAATCTGTTGTTTTTTGGTTCAAAGTGAGTCCATTAACTTAATAATTGGCGCTAACTGGAATGTGTGTGTTGTTTGGAATATGTTTCTTATTTAAATTTACTTTATTGTAGCGGATGTTGCTTTTGTTTCGTCGCATTCTTTAGCGCGAGGTTTTATTTTTATTAAGCTTTAATTTGATTATTTAATTTCTGAGCCTCTAACTTCAAGGTGCATTTCATGAAAAGTATCAATTCTCTTTATTTGCAAAATCTTGTGTAAAGTATTTTGAGGAAGAAAATAGTTAATTCGAAACAAAGTATGTAGAAATATAAAAGGTGCATTAAACTGAGATTGTATACGGCTGAACTATATATAACTTGTATATTAACGAGCTACATATCAATGCAATTTTACATCGTCTGATGTATGTCAAAAAATGCATAACACAACATACAGCGTTTTATTATACATGTTTGGGAATATAAAAATAGTTACTATATAGAAGAAAGGTATATTTAACAATGGGCGATAATGCATGGCTGCATCATTGAATAATTGGCAGTCCAATTATCCTCCAGCCAATTAACATTATTCACCTCGTTAACATTATTAACAAATGTTTGAGTATGATTTCTCATTTGCCTAAAGAAATATTAAACCACAATATGTAGTGTGTACTTGATTTGTACATATACAAATCAAATGAAGAAAAAAGGACGCTTTTAATAGTCTTCATAAATTGTGTTTATTTGATATTTATTTGTATGTTCCATGACCCAACATAATATTACTACTACCTGTGTCTTGTTTGCCATAAGTGGAGCCTGCTTTATTGCAAGGTTCTGGACCAACTACCTGGCCTGGGGGTATATCCATCCCTTCCTTTCTCCAAACTGAGATTCCTCTCCTCCACCGACTAAACCAATCAAAGAGGGGGTTACTCTACCCAGAATATCATATCCTTACGAAGTAAAAAAACCAAATACGATAGAAATATTCAAATATACCAAAGTAAGTAATACAAAAAGAATTTATTTCAGTTGTTGATGGTAGTAATAGTAGAAAATATATCATAGAGAAAATATACGATTAAATTCGAACTACAAACGAAGAGGAAATTTATATCTCATTTTCATTCATTAACGTTTGTTTCGTGTTGTATTAAATATTTCTTCTGACTATGTAAAATTATGGGCAAACGAATTGTTTCATTATATGAACATTATTAAAATTTATTTGAATATAAATGTAATATACTTTTATGGCAACAAGCCGAATTATATTGTCACAATTATGAGTAACTATACAATATCGAATATTTGTCAATCTTAGATATGTTATCTATCAAGCACTTTATCTACATAGTCTATAATAGGTGTATAAACTCAGCATATATTTGATTCAACACATATATCGAAGGAATCCTTATAATAAATCAATTCCGTATTAAATTAGACATAACTCAATATTGAATATTTTAGTGCATAATAAAGACACATTATCACATCTGATAGAATAGATACTATGAGGTGTTACATTTGAGTTTATGTCTTGATCTCCATTACATTATTTCTATGTGCATTGCTTAGATCATATTTTACGAAACACTGAACCATATATTTAGTTTCTATTCAATTTAAATGTATTACCGAGATATTGTTCAACTATCTAATTCCAGTCCATAGTAGGAAAAATGTAGCTGTTTCTTTTATAAATCTTTTAACTTCATCAGCCAACTTATGCCATGATTATATATAATGCTTATTTTATATCAATATTGTTTTATTTAGAAAATGTATAATCACAATACATTACTGGTACAGGGTTTATTCAATTACTATGTAATGTGTCTTTTGTCACAATTTTCTTTGACAAGGAAATAATGTTTTATCTCATTGACAAATAAAGAAAAAAAATGAATAAATGAATACATAAATAAACAAAATAATTGTTTTTCGACTTCTAGCTGAGTATTGACGAATTTCGCTGCGGATTTATTGAAGTAAGAACTTCAAAATATACAACTTTATAGTAAAAACAAACCAACAAAAATAAAACAAAATGAAACTGAAATGGAGGTTAATATCACGTACTAGAGCGTAATATCTAGGATATTAAATGTCTTCCACATAACCTACACATAAAATATGATTGTTTACTTACAATTACTCTGCCATATCTTTGGAAGGAGCATGCGCGATTTAATCGACCCGTCTTAATATCTTATAATATACTAGCAGTAAAGCCCGGCGTTGCTCGGGGCTGCTCAGTAGCTGTGTTAAAGTTACAATGTTAAGTTCCTTAAAAACTGTAGAGTCTACAGTGTAGACTTTCATGTGGTATTTTTGATTAACATTCCCTCAACCAACAGTATGCCTTATGAAGTTAAGAAAACATAACCATAACCCGAATGTTAGAACAAAAGAGGATGCTGGGGATAAAAACTGCTTGTCTCAGAGAAAAAAATCAGCATAACCAAACTATCAGTTATTTTGAAACAAAGAAATTGGATGGACCTGAAAAAAAAAATGCGTTAACTGTCTGTCGTTTAATATCATTGCTTCTAAATGAAAATCTCATTAGGCTTTATTCGAGATGAATGCTTTTTTTACAAAATATTTGCTTGTTTTACGGTGTATTTAAATAGGCTTGTTTTCAAGTAAAAATATTGTTTTAAAAGACTTTTTAATGGAAATGAAGCAAAATGGAAGCTTAATGTTGAAATTTGGAACTAATGAATTTTGCAGGTTAAAATTTTGCTGGCCCGAAAACTGTTCGTGTATTTTTGTACTTTTGCACGCGTCGTATATTCGTAACGTAAATAGATGAATAAATGACGCCATAAAAGGGAAATAACTCGTCTCTCATCTCTATTTATACGTTTGAACTGAAAAATCAATACATTACAAATTCGATTTTTGCATTTGGCGTGGGTCGATTTGAAAATTTATTTGACCGATGTCTCCGCCGGACCTTCGTCTATAAGTGTAGCAATTTCACCGAAATTTGAACGTACGGTTTAGGAGGAGATGTGTGCCGAACCTTTTAGTAGACAGACACACAGACAGACAGACATCCTCAGTTTTATATATAGAGATTAACGACGTCGAAGAGTGCCAAAGTGAAATAATATTCAGCTAGGTATAACCATTAGGTAAAGTGTATCACTCCACTGTATCTTTCTTTTTCTTAGTCAATCTAATGATAGAATCAGTGTTTTCGTCTATTCTAATTTTAATCTCCTAGTTGTGCTTTCAATATCAATTTTAGTGAGCAATTAATTCATTCCCACAGACATAGAGATATGATGAGATGACAGTTCGACATTATCCAGGAATGCCTGCAACTTGAAAACTTGTCACTAAAATGGGCGCTACAATCATTTATAAAGTAAATTTAGAAATTTTAATTAACTAAAATGCCATGTTTATTGAGCGGACAATCATTATGATACTGATGAATTATAGTAAAATAACGGTAGAGGAGTCACTGTAGGAATTTCAATTAATTAAGATTAGGAAGTGAATGAGATATTTAGCAGTAACTTGTGAAGTATGAATTAATTTAGGTCATATTAGATCTCGTCAGAGAAGTAAAATGTTTTGGTGCCTTTAAATAGCTAGAGAATTATATGTAAATATGAAGTGGCGTTATAACCTAAAAGAATAACTGGAATAAAATATCGATGAAGGATCCCTACATGATTGTATGAAAATGTAATAGAAAAGTAGATACCAACATACTTGTTATTGTAAGCTCAGAAATTTGATTAATTGAATATGGCATCTTTACTATCGGGTGAGACTACGCTTCACTGAGAAGGATTAATAAGATCGATTCTTGTCAGGATTTGTCATTATTAAGATCTAACTGATTCTACACTGAATACTTACTTATAAATAATTAACATTTATGGCTGATTATTTATCATTCATCTAATAAACTATAAGAAATAGAATGTAGATTCTATTAATTCTTAACACTAATCTTATCATTCGAATTAAGTGAACATGAAGTATATTAGCGATCACTTTACTATGCAGCAGGTTTCCTCGGGTATTTGTATAACGTTTGGCATTGTATGTTCAGTAACTAAGGTGCTATATATAACACGTGTGTATTCATATAAAATCTGTCGTTAATATTTGCCGAGGCTATCTAATGAGATCAGACTAGTCCATAGACAAGTAGAATCACTCACAAATATATTCCATATTAATTCATTAATATTTCAAGAACCTCTAGTCACTTTTGGAGCAGATTTAGAAATGTTGAATATGTTTCACAGTTTTCTTTTCCAATGGGAAAATTACTTTCACACAGGAATTATCTCGCCTTCATTACTTCTAACATTTCATCTTATTTCGCCTTTTCTCCCACGAGACACCTTTTTACTGAATTCCCTTTAGCCAATTGAATTATGAGTAATAAACATAACATTCGGATATAATGTTGTTAGATTGAGTAACCTGTGGTTGTAATGGTTTTTCGTGTGTATGAATCATTACATGCATATACAGTAGGAACAGAGTGAGCACCCCGACAGCTGAGCCCCAGCCGTTTCGACAGCTAGATCCGGACTAAGCCAGCAGTATTAGATCTGCGGGAATCTAGGTGAACTTATCAATGGGTACAGTCAAAATAAAAAAAGCAGAGGTGTCAAAGCAAATAATACTAAACATTTGTAGCTTTTCACACACACACACACACACACACGTATGTATATATATATATATATATATATATATATATATGTATATATATATCCTTTACCTTTTACCAATATATATATATATATATATATATATATATATGTTATACTTTGGGAGGGTCCAAAGTATAACAATATCGGTTTCAACACACGTTTTCAGATAAAGAATCTTGCTAAACAAATTCAGAAACGATATATATATATATATATAATATTAAGGATACTATTTATAGTTATGTATATTTTAAATCATAAACAGGGAAGGTCAGTAATTTATTACTACCTTATTACCAGTAAGATAAATAGCTCAATGTAATAACATCAGTTGTTCTACAGAGCAGTTATATAGAATTCACAAGAATCAAAGCTATGTTCAAAGCATTTATTCACTTACAATTGTTTCATCCAAACCTAGGCTTGTAGTCTTCGGAGCATCTTTCAATGTTTGTACATATAATTGACCTCCTATTCAACGCAAGAGACATACAGATACATATATATATATATTGAGTCACATATATTATACTATACTATATTTGTACAGCAATTCAAATTCAAAATCAAAATCAAAATTAAAATTAAAATTAAAATACATTCGGCAGATAACACAGATAATGCAAGGATAGTTTGATAGTCAGATCTAGTAGGTAGTGTATGCGTTAGTTACACATGGAGCATGCAAGTGTGTCTCATTTATATACGATTATTGTGTGGCAAGGTGTTACATGTAATGTAAGCACTTTAAGCGGGTAAGCAAGAGTATTAGGGTGGTTGTAGTGTAGGGTATTTTTTGTATAGATAAAAAAAGTATGTGTGCAGAAAAAGAGAAAGAAACAGAAAAAGATAGTTATAGTTTTCGCATCCACCACCATATTCACATTCAGAAAAAGGAAGGTATAGTTTTTACATCCATCACATAAGTTACGATGATTCCGTATTGAATGTTTGATGCATTAAATTATTGTAGCGTATTGAGGTTCAGTGTTATTTAATCCATATTTATAGAATAGGTTCTTTCTGCTCCGAGAATTTACAGTGGTTTATTACCCGGAAGTAGGTGTGCAACTAAGGGGAGTTAATGCGTAAGGGGAAGTAACTAGCTGATTCTCATAACTAAATTCATTGTTCTAACATACATTATATGGTGCCTGAATTGAGTCCCTTATATAAATGGTTATATATTTATTTTAAATTTTAAATACAGTTTACTCTATCATAATGTATTAAAGGTATCTATAGGAAGTTGATTACTCTTTATTATATATCCCGCCGAGGTTGACTTTGCCTTTCATCCTTACGCGGTCGATAAAATAAAGTACCAGTAATGCACTGGTTAATTGCTGGCCTTGTGCCTAAAGTAGAAACAATTATATATATATATATATATATATATATGTATATATATATATATATATATATATATATATATATGTATATATATATATATATAGAGATAATTTAATATATCTACTAACATAAGCGCACAGATGTACGCTAATGCCAGCAAATACACAGGTTATGTCATAGTACCTGGGTGGTTCAATGCAGGAGGATGCAGAACAATAATATAACAGACGTAAAATAAGAAAATTTTTTTTTCTTTTTAAAATTTTCTTGTTTTACGTCTGTTATATATATATATATGTATATATATATATATATATTATGGCCTGCATTAGGTGAAAAGCTTCATTTTTTCAGCTTTTTAGGGTTTTTTGGAGGCGTTACGTCTAGCCGATTTCCCGAAATTTCAAGGCATATTATGCACATAAAAAAAATTCATTTTCTTGATCCCCTAGGGCCCGCATTATGTGAAAACTTGCATTTTTCATGCTTCATCGAGGAAAATCTTAAAGATTATCCAGCCATCAGAGTATTCGGTTTATTTTCTTTACATACCTTATATTGTGCAACGCCGGGAACCACTTCTAGTATATATATATATATACATACATAAACACACGTACACATATACATTTATAAGTCAGTGTCAAAAATATAATAACATACACATATATACGTATCTATACGTACATATGCATGCATACACATATACATACGTACACACACACGCATATATATATAAATGTGTATATATATATAAATATATATATGTATGTGTATATATATATATATATATATATATGTGTGTGAATATATGTATATATCTGTATATGTGTATTTATATATATATATATGTACACACACACACAACTATATATATATATATATATATATATATATATATGTACACACACACACACACACACACACACACACACACACACACACACACACACACACACACACACACACATATTTATATATATCACAAAAAAAAAATAATCAGTGTTGCGGCGAATGGAATTTATTGGACATATTACAATCGTTTCTCTGGCGAGCAGCTCGAGGCACGGTCGATCTGATGATCGCGAGGTCCTCAGATACGTCTTGATTCGACGAAGCAGATTTTCCTAAATCTTCGTAACGATTGTAATATGTCTAATAAATTCCATTCGTCGCAACACTGATTCTCTTTCTATGATATCATACTCTGCTCTATGAGAGCATCGAGTGCCTAAACGGCCTACCTCATACGGACGTTTTAAGCATCCAACAGCAATTATATATATATATATATATATCTCCACTCTTTCGCAATTAAGAAATTAAGACACTCCACTTCGCTCGCGAACTACATCACAACATAAACAGACTTAAACATCAGCTTCTCCATGCACTGGGAAATTGTCGGCAGGGCTGCACCGTACAACTTCAAGACGAAGTGCGAGCTTTGCCTCATGGAGCTCTAGCACATCATAACGTAACCCCACGAGCTCATCAACAGTAGAGCTGAAACGACGATAAGCTGTACACAACGCTTAAAAATATTCTACTTCAGATGGAATAAGAACGAGGAGTGAAACCTTAAACCGGATCTCCCTGTACCAAGCTTTAACACCCGGAAGGGCAGGCGCTGCTAAAAACATCCGGAAACTAACCATGCATCCCAGACTCGGCATGAATCGACCCAGGCGGGCAGGCGCAGCAAACAAACGTCTCGAAACAAACGATGCATACCTGACCCTGTGCGTATCGGCTATGGTAAGGTAGTAACCACATGCTTGTATCGGATAAAAAATTTGTCCGGAAAAGACTGCCCTAACACCGGCTATAGTTATCTCCCTTGACATACTGCAAAATCAAAACATGTTTTTTTACGAAGAGTGAACTCTGACGTGATCTTATCTCTAAAAACCCATTCAGGGTCATGTAAGGAGCGCTTTTTTTGTTATTATGCCCTTTAGAATCCCATTCAGGCGAAACGTACGTAGGTCCTATTTTAAATAAACATGTTTTAACTGTCTGTTCTCCTGTATTTTACTTCTCCACGTGCTTACGCTCTGCTAATTTTCTCGCTCACTAGATATTAACACTTCTAATATTTAATACTGCCTGCACTAGTATTGAGCACCCTCTGCATACGCTATTTGGCAAATCACTACCTGTATCACCTATCCCTCCTTTTCTCTCTCTCGATACGTAAATATTATATATATATATATATATATATGTACACACACACACACACACACACACATATATATATAGAGAGAGAGAGATAGATATATATATCTACACACACACACACATATATACATATACATATATATATACGGTGATGAATTAAGTTTGCGAGGTTTTTGATATGAAATTGTGTGTCGAAACAAATATTGTTATACTTGGGGAGGGTCATATTGTTGTAATAAAATTGACTCATGCTTGCAAGCTCACTTAATCTGCCTGTACATCCAGTATTTGCCTGTACTTCCTGTATTTGAACTGCTTGTGCTTTGATGTATCTATGCTTTGCTTTCTTTTGTTTTGTTGGTTTTTTTTCTTGGGGTGGGGGGGGGGGGGGGTGGGGGGGCAGTGGGGGGGGGGGGGGGGGGGTTATTGTTTTTTTTTATTGTTTTTGATCTAGCTGAGTAACACCTTCACTCATTCCTTGTTACCCTCTCCCAACCTCCTCATCATCTATTGCAACATTTATGTGATAGATTTTTGATGTAAATTTTTATGACATTATGTGCGTCATGTATTGTGTCTTTTTCTATATAGGGCTGGCCTCGGGACCCCCCCCCCCCCTGCTGGTCCTTTAACCTTGTTCTGGTGACGCAGCTAGATGGAGCATGCAACTATTGATATACTCTTGTTTATAGGTTCTGATGATTCCAGCCATAGGGTGTGAATGAAACATTGTTAGCTAATAAAACAATGTATTTCTAAGCACTCTTTGGTTATTCCTAAAATTATATATATATATATATATATATATATATATATATATATATATATATATATATATATATATATATCTGTTTAAATATGTTATAATATACATATAGCAGAGGATTGGGAGTATCGGTGGAGCGTCAGACACCATGCTTTTAACAATAGAGTTATGATCCTTTACGTTCCGAGTTCAAATCCCGCCGAGTTTAACTTTGCATTTCATCCTTACGGGGTCGAAAAAATAAAATACCAGTAATGCACTGGAGTATTGCTGACCTTGTGCCAAAAGTAGAAACAAATATAATATATTGATACTACCCACAATAAACGACATATCTGGTATTTAATATTTATTAACACTAACCAAAGCCCTAATCCTTCAACTTAAACCATAATATTCACTCATTTTCTTTTTTCCTCATATTCCATAATCTTAATATCTAACGGTCAGATATGGAAATAACTTAATCCTTTCCTCGTTGCATAATCTAGAAATAACTAACCCATATGCAGGTGAGATATTTAGGAATGCAGTGAGTATCTAAAGAAAAAATGACTGTCGTATTCCGTTATAATCACCTCCATCACTCAAAGACATATATTCAAGGTCATTCTACTCTTTTCCTTATTCATTACAAAATGCTAAATATAGACATACTTCATTATTACTACTAGTTTTTTTCTATTTTTAGTTATCAGAAAATGTCACAAAACCTATAACAGGACACCAGTCCATCGCAGGCTTAAACCCCCAGCTATTGCTGGTACTCATTTTCAGCTGAGTATTCTGGAGCAACGCAACGTGAAATGAAGCGTTTTGCTCAAGAACACAACACGCAACCCAGAGATCGAACCCACACCATTATGATCGTAAGTCTAACACGCTTACCCCCCGGCCACATGCCTCCACACACACACACACACACACACACACACACACACACACACACACATATATATATATATATGTGTATGTGTGTTTGTTTGTGTAATACATCACTTGCACGTCACATTATCGAGAGAACCGATAAATATTTGTTCAAGTTTTCTATTACAAGGATCAATTTTAAATGGATATTTAATCGTCAAATGATTCAACAATGAATACTAATACAATTAATATAATCAATTAAACCACAATATTGATAGTTGAAATTAATTTCTATGCAATCAGAGGTGTTAAGTGATTTTTAAAAAATGACATCTCGAATACTAGAATGAGTTAGAAAATTATACTATTTATTTTAAGCTTTTGTAATTTTATTTGAAATAGCAAATTTGATTTAAAATTGGTATTTTGTATTTTCAAAGTATTTACCTTTCAGTTCCATAGAAAATAAGCCGAGTCCAGAAGAAATACGAATTGGATATTAAATGTTTCAAAATTCTCATAACCTTCAATAATTTATTTATTTCACCATTACTCAATTTTCATAGTTTTGTATCTTTGTAGATGAATTCCTGAAATAATCTTCCAGTGCTGATGCTTTGAAACTCCTATTAAATAGGTTTCAACAATAGACAACATTCTAAAATATGCATTTTTCTACAATTTCATACGAAAGATGATATCTCAAGAAAAATCCAAATAAATGGGAAATGAGTTATTTTCTAACATCCAAATGTAAAGAAACACTACTAAACAAAGTATTTAAAATGGCGCTGATGCTCTCATCCGCAATGAAATTTTCAGCAATGATATCTAAGTAAATGCGTTTTAAAGGAAAACTAAGCATAACACGGAGAAAAAATATTGGCCTGTTAGGTGTGTGATTTCATTCTTCATTTCCTATCAATAAAGATATTGAAATATGATAGAGATCATGAGAAAATTTATTGCCGGGTAAAAGGGAAGTTTAAATGGCAAATACGCATTAACTGAATAGAAATAGCATTGGGGTGTGGATACATATAGAAATAAGGAATAAGGTGATATGCGTACGTATGATGATCATACATTCAGCCTCATTACTCTAAATCAGAACATTCTCTTTAGGATGAACTCGACAATTGCTCGATTACTTTCTACTAAATGTCGTTGATCAGCAGCATTGTAACAGCTGGATTTGTTAGAGCTTTGGATTAAATATATCAGTATTTATTTCCATTCCCAGCGGTCTGAGTTCAATTCCAGCCGAGGTCAGCTTCGCCTTTCATCTGTTCGGGACCCGTAAAGAAAGGTCCATTTAAGTGGCAGTGGATTATCGGAACTTTTCGAGGGTTGAGCGGGTTTCTTCACGGTTTTAATCCATTTCTATGCATTTCAAATCAACGTTCCTCTGCCACATGTTGCAACCAACTGGTCGTAACAGAAATAGAAAGATCAATGAAAACAGGATTCCCATGGTTGGAACAAGCAATTGACTCCTTGTTCCTTATTGTAGAACGGGAACTTTTTATCCAAACATTATTATCCTTGTACTACATTAAAATACTCATAACATACTTAGCCCTCTAACTGCCTTCCAATTGAAATCACTTAGAATAAATGTTACTGTGGGATTTGTTGCAAGGAAAACGTCCACCATCGACAACTTACAATATAGGTTACAGGTTAATTATGATAATTATATGAAATACAACCCGCCAAAAAGCTGAGAGCGGTGATCAATGCAGACGCAATTTGTGAATATATCTTCACACACAAACACACACATATCGGGCTACAAATGTACATGACAAAGTCACGTCCTGTTACCCCAGGGTTGACGTGGCTGTTCAATAAACAGAAATGTATAAACTAAGGACCATACTATTTACGAGAGTTGATATAGTTGATTTAAAACTCAACAAGGTCACAGTTGAATATATTGATATAAAGTACCCTATCTTCAGAACGGCCCCTGAACATGCTTAGAGAAACCAGATTTTTTATGGAGCTTTCAGTAAATTAATATGATTGTGTGAAATATATTACTAGAGTCTGTCAACAGAGGCGCTCAGTTGATGACATGTGACCTTTCCCAGGGCTAGAAAATACAACGCTTCTGCTACATACATAGTGAATGAATTGGACCCAAGATTATTCAAGTAAACCAAATTACTTACAGTCATTTATTCTACAAATTAATGCAAACAATAACGAAACGAAAGAATCGTTTCTTGGAGAGGAACATGATCTGCAGTTTATGTGTTTATATGATTAGAAAATTGGGTCCGAGACTGACTGGAAAACCATAGATTTTCGTAAAATGGCGAAATAATTTGTCAGTGTATTTAAAATTATTCTGCTACTTTGTCGCGTTCTATTCGGTTTTGATTTGTTTTGGTTATGACAGAATGGTAAGATTATGATAAATGAAGTGTTGTTGACCATTACGTCTATGTGAAAAGGGTTTATCAACGTTCACTGATCGCTGAGACCCCAGTCCCGAAGATGTGAAATATGAGATATATTATGTGTTAGCTGATGGAATAGTCTTCCGAGTTCTTACGCATGTTGTCTGGTCTCCCTTTCATCTCGTAGAAGGCTAAATATAGTAAATGCTTATGTGTAAAATGTTAAATAGATAGTGTTGATGGAAGTAATATAATACTGCGCACAACAAAAAATTGCTGTATTGTAATTGAAAGCTTTCTGTGATATAATGTTCCGAGTATGTGTAGTTATAAGTGATACTAAACCCGTTTCAGGCTACTGATTTCACCACTTGTTTATTTTGAATTGTTATCATTCTAACGGTGTTCCAATTTTATCTATGCAGCTTATTACTGTCAGGTGGAAAATCAAGCCAGCAACAAAGAAATGTTTCAATTGACTACAATATTCAGTAAACATGATTTTTGTTTAAAATCTATTGTAATATAGTAATATTAAGGAAGCACTAAGCGGGTTATTGGTGTCCTTTGTTTATGCCCATGCTAATCACAAAGGCACTAACTAACATGTTATTAAAGAATAAAATGACGGGCCATTTAAAAACAAAATCGTGATTTCGGGTCTCTGAAAAGGTGCATTTCCTGCAAGATGCTAAATATATTTATGATTAGAAATTTTAACTGATCTGATCATTTTTTCAGACCCCCCCCCCCCCTTCGGTCAGGTGTGACCATGGTATTGGCATCTAGAGAGTTTCCCTACGAGACACATGTCCGGGCAAGTTTGCTTGTAGAAGACCAGCAGTCGCCCATGCATTCCTCTCCACCTCACCGTTGATGTCCAAGGGAAAGGCAATGGCCGATACAGCTTGACACAAGGGACGTCACAACTCATTTATACAGCTGAGTAAACGTGAAATAAAGTATCATCCGGTTCGAGAATCGAACTCACAACCTTCCGATTGCAAATCCAAAGCTCTGAACACTAAGCCATGCGCCTTCACTTGTTCTGATCATATTAAGATTGTATGTTAGAAAACGTAATATCTCGAACTATACCCAAATTTACTTTCATCTCTATGCTGGGGATAAGATAAATAAATACCAGCAATATATCACGGTCGAATCCAAGGACTGATTAACATTACGGCTATGCAGCACTCGGCATCAAACCTATCGAGTGCGCGTCGGAGGAGATCATCTTCTGTCGAGTTAAATAACTGTTTCTACGTTTGGCACAAGGCCAGCAATTACACCAGTGCATTACTGGTACTTTATTTTATCGACCCCGTAAGGATAAAAGGCAAAGTTAACCTCATCAGGATTTGAACTCAGACCGTAAATGGACGCAACTATGCTGGACGCATGGCGTCTGACCCTCTACCGATACTGCCAATTTACCGCCCCTGTCGAGTTAAATAACAACATGTCGTCTGCATAACATACATACTGTATTAAAGTAATCTTTCCTGTTGTTTATATCTCATTTGTGCTGTAACACAAGGTCTAACCTTGGACGGTTTCAGTGGCATACCAGTGTCTCATTTGACTTTTAGAAGTTGTTGTTATCCATTGCTCAACTCCACTAATGATCGGAGTGTGGGATATCCCACACGCCACCTCACGAAAGAAGATTATTTTCATATAATGAGGGCGGTGGATTGGCAGTATCGGTAGAGGGTCGGACGCCATGCTTTGACGCATAGAGTTACGGCCCTTGCCATTCTGAGTTCAAATCTCGCCGAGGTTAACTTTGCCTTTCATCCTTACGGGGGTCGATAAAATAAAGTACCAGTAATACACTGGGCAATTGCTGGCCTTATGCCAAAAGTAGAAACAATTATTTTCATATAATGAGTCGATTCTGAGGAGGACCAATTGATATCAACTCCACATACAGATTGGATTTCGTTGTGAGTGGAAATCAGATCGTTGTGTATCGAATGATACAACACAAGATATTTAAACTGATATCTCTGATATCTCTGGCAATTACATGTCTTTTAAATTAATGTTCAACAAAATATGAATAGTAACGACGGTGGCTGCAATGATGATGGTGATGATGGTGATGATGGTGACGATGGTGACGATGATGATGGTGACGATGATGATCATGTTGATAGTGACGACGACAACGATGGTGGTGATGATGTTGATGATGAAGTTGATGATGAAGTTGATGATGATGACGACGATGATGATGTTGATGACGACGACGACAACGATGGTGGTGATGATGATGATGATGAAGATGACGACGACGACGACGACGATGTTGATGGTGACGACGATAACGATGGTGGTGACGATGATGATGATGATGATGAAGGGGATGATGACGACGACGACGATGGTGATGTTGACGACGACAACGATGGTGGTGATGATGATGAAGATGACGATGATGTTGATGGTGACGACGACAACGATGGTGGTGATGATGATGATGATGAAGATGATGTTGATGGTGACGACGACAACGATGGTGGTGATGATGATCATGATGAAGATGATGAGGAGGAGGAGGTAGAGGAGTAGGAGGAGGAGGAGGGACGAAGTCATCATCTATTCGCTTATGAAAAAAAAAATAGCTTTTACTTGCATTTTTTCTGCAACATTCTTCATCGGTTGAAATATTTTTCCTGAGTTGTCAGTTTTATTAACAGTCATAAAGACTAACTACTATCTAAAATGCCATGAAAGTGAAATATCACAGTAGAGTATCAAGTAAAAGCAGTAACCTAGGACATTTTATATACGAAATGAATGTTTATTATATATATAAGATATCAACATTTTCAGTGAAACATAAAATACGTATCTTACAATCGGGGTATGTCAACCCGAGTATATTCATGCATTATTTACGAGAGAAATAAGGAACTTCAGTTATTTCACAAATTAATTTACGAGAGTTTCGTAATAACATCAAATTACAGTAAAGCAATACAACCTTATGGATAAAAACACTTCACGTAATGACATAAAAATGAATTATTACCCTTTGCCTTACATTCGATATTTAACATATTAAGACATAATATACTGAGCTCATGCTTATATATGTTTTAATGGGTGGCAAACTATTTGACTCTAAACTATTGAATAGTTTATAAAGTGTAGACGTGATGGCTCACGTGTTTAAATTTTGAGATCGAATCCGATATAGTACATATCTGTAACAATAATTAATATTAATATAATTGTGGTTACATAACATCTATAGTGCATCGGACGAAATACTTCGAAATCGTTACTCTGGCTCTCTATTTTCTCAATTCAAATCCCAACTTAGTTAACTGTGCTTTTCATCCTTCTAAGGTCAATAGAATCGAATATCAGATAAGTATCGAATATCGTCTCATTTCTCATTGCTGACATCATGCCTAAATTAGAAGCAAATGCCGAATCCAAGTCTCATAGAGATGATACTTTGCATTTGATTTTTCCTAGGTCAATAAAGGGAAATATTAATTCTCTATTGGGTCGATTTAATCGACCTTAACCTATCTCCCAGTTGTTGGTTTGAGCTTAGAATTAAACCAATTACTTTTATTATTTGTTCGTCTGTCTCATGCGATTCTACAACATCACTAGATGCACCTACAAGATTACAAAATGTGAGCAGAATTTCTCTACTTTTATTTGTTTGGAGGAAGGCGGTGGATTCGGAGTATCGGAAGAGGGTCTGACGCCATGCTTTGCAGCACAGAGTTACGGCCTTTTACGGTCTGTGTTCAAATCCTGTCGAGGTTATCTTTGCCTTTCATCCCTACTGAGCCTTGTGTCTATACTAGAAATCATTATTTGTTTGGAGGTGAGGGCGGTGGGCCGCAGAATCGGTAGAGCGTCGTTCTGGTTTCAAATTTCGCCGAGTTCTATTTTGCCTTTCACCCTTACGGGGACGATAAAATATAGTACCAGTGATGCAGTGGTTTAATTTAATTGAATTCCCCCCCCCCCCAAATTGTAGGCCTTGTACCTAAATCAGAAACCTTTATTTGTTTGGGTGTGGTTAGTTATTTTGCCCTGTTAGAAAACTACATCAGTATTTTTCTTGCTATGGTGTTTGGCTTTTTGTGTCTGGTGTTATTGTAGTGACTGTTATGTTAAGAAGGCGCATGGCGTCGTGGTTAGAACAGTGTGCTGGCAATCGGACCGGGGGATGCGCTGTGTCCTTTAGCAAGACACTTTATTTCACGTTGCTCCAGTTTACTCAGCTCTATGAATGAGATGCGACGCAATGGGCGTCAAGCTCTATTGAGCAGTGACTTTCCCTCGGATACCATCAGGGACATGGAGAGGGGAAACCGGTTTGCATGGGCGACTGCTGGTTTTCCACAAACAACCTTGCATGGATTTGTAACTCAGAGGGGGACATACATGGTTCAAATCAAGTGGTCATTCATGACTGAAGGGGGTCTTCAGTTCTATTGTGTAGATTATATATGATATGAATCGTGTTATTTTGTTGAGTGGTTTCATATGTATTGTATAATTGAGGGTATGAGATGCGATGCCAGGTATTTGGTTTGTAATGTACGTAGTATTAATGCAATATGGCTGTCTCGAGCTTGGGTCGTGGCAGCATATCTATTGTAGTGCCAGGTGTCGAGTATATGGAGTATTTTTTATTGATTGTTAATCATTTAGACTATACGTGTATATCGTTTCATTATATTGTGTTGTTTTATTGGATGTATATTGTATAGGCTGTATATTGTGAATGTGTGTATATTTGACTGTTCCGATGTTACTATTGAATCGAATATATCTTAATAGTATGTTGGTTGTATCTTCTTCTTCTTCTTCTTTGCCCACTTATTCTTGAGAGGATCGCGGAGGAAGTGGGGGGCAGAATCCTCAAAGCCTCCTTTCAACTGGTCCAGTCAGAAGCAACCGTCTCCAACTAAGCTGTAGCTATGAAAGTTAATTTGGACAGTATAAGGTTGTGATCACCGATGTGGCTATTACGTTATGTTCATACTTATTAAATACTACTTAACGATCCAATTATTATTGACTCTGTGTTTATCTTGTGGCATCGTACCTTGTTTATTTCAATTTTCTAATTCTTAGAATTTAACAATTTAGTGAAACATTTTGATCGAATGTATGTGTTTTTGGTCTACCACTATGTATGTGTTTATGGTCATTCATTGATTAATATATCTAGGTCGCTTTCCATAATACTTTTGTCAATTTGAATAAGCACCTCCACCTCCCAGAAGATTGTAGCTCAGCTGATGTCAGATTTACATTGACATTTTGGCATAATGACGGTGAAAATGGCCATCACGTCTATCGTGTTTGTATATACATTAATACTTACCAAGTAGTGAACAGCTGGAAAGGATATGGTGAACCGTTTCATTGCACTAATTGACTAGCCTGACGTTGATGAGAGGGCCTGCTATCATGAGGTTTGCAATTCTTTAGAGCCCTTTATGGGTTTGCAGTTAACATCAAAGACATCGATTTTTCTGCATTTAGAACAAAGCTTTTGATCCATTGGGGATTTTTACTCTGGCGTAATTGTTTTTCTGGAAAGTCGTGCGAAGTATTGGCTGTAGCGTGTCTATTTCTCTGCCTTTCACCATTGGTATATTTTGAAATTCTAATTTAATATATGTTGTTGTTTTTTTCTTTAAACGTTTGTGATCTATTTTTAATATATACATCTCTTGTTTCAGTGTAGTAAGCCTATATGTGTTCACACCTGGAGAGGAATGGGATCTGCCGGGCTTAAAATGCCCAGTAAATACCGTATGCCACTACAATGCCCATACACCCTCTTCATATATATATATATATATATATGAAGAGGGTCTATGGGCGCTGTAGTGGCATACGGTATTTCCTGGGCATTTTAAGCCCGCCAGATCCCATTCCTCTCCAGGTGTGAACACAGAAAGGAACAGAATGTGAGAGAATGGAAGTGAGAAAGATATATAGCCGAAGAATCGACCGCAGTACTAGACTAGTACACTTTTATCGACATTGAAAGGATAAAAGACAAAGTTCGACTCAGCGGGATTTGAACAAAGAGGGAAGAAATTCTGTGTAAATACCACAAAGCCTTCTATCCGGTGGTCTATCGTATCTTCCAATATATACAGACATATATATATATATGTAGAAATGGTATTTTTTGCATGTTTTCTTATTGCAACTTACAGCTGTTCTCCTCTTACTTCCAGGAATATTTCTATCGTATTTGTTGATATTTAATAGTAGTTTTCTATTTGTATATTTCTTTGGCATCGGGGGTAAGTATATTCTACTTATATCTACTTCAAGATGCTGGCCTTAGAAGACTGAGGTAATTCACTTGCTCGTCTAATCTTTACAGTTCACTTAGTTTCCAATATATTATGATGAGCTAGTAATTTATAACTTAGACTTCACTGAATTGAAATTTTGATATTTGTATAATCCTCTGTGTAAGAAAATGTATTATTATATAATCCTCTGTAAGAAAATGTATTATTAACAATTATTCCTGGACGAAATCAGATGTACTATTATTTGACAAACAAGAGTTTGGAACGTAATAACATATATATTAATAGATGATGTTGAAGAATGTTCAATGTTGTATGCGTCATTTCATATATTCTCAAAACCATCGTCTTGGGTTTATGTTTGACTCAATACGGCTTCTGATGATGGACTTGGAAAAGAAGATAAGAACAAATGAAAAGGCGATGAATGCACCACCATTCAAGAGATAGATAAACAAATAAATAATAATATAGAAAAGAAAATAATTGTAGAATACATGACAATGAGATTTCAAAAGTAACTGTAATAAAATTTACAATAAAAAGCAAATAAAATTATAATTGCAGGCAGTTGCATTTTCAAACTGGAAAACACAAACTAGCAAACTGTTCCGCTATTGAAAAAAATTACCAAACATTATTAAAAACTACAAACTACTATATGTTAAATTTTGTAATGATGTTGGGGTGCGAAAGATTTAAAATATTATGGTAGAGTTTATACGGTTATACCTCTAGCACGATCAGAAAACTTAGACAGAATAAATACATCAAGTATCTTCCTATTTATTTGTGTGTGTCCAGAAGTGTGCAATATTTCATACATGCGTCTAATTATTTAAATGTTTCTTATATAGAACTAATATTTTCTTTCACTTCACGGAATGTGTTTTCAACAACAGCACAAAATATATATTTTCGGCTAACTTCTTCTTAGGCATATGAATGATGTATGTAAGACGGCATACAAACCAGGGACAGGTGCAATGTGTCCGGACACGAAGAGCCGAACTCCCACTGTCATTGCCTCCATCTCTCTCGCCCTCCCCATCTCTCAGTATTAATAGCAAATGGGGTCCGATGTGCTTGCCGCCACACAACCCTGGCGGAAAGAATGGAGAAGTTGTTTCCCCTGAGGATGGTAAGGGAGATGCGCTGGAAGAGCCATTCCACCTCGCGAGGCTCACACCTGCGGTTGGCCAGCTCAGCGCCTATGGTGGTGAGTAGGGAAGTAGCCCTAGGACCAAGCACACCAGCAGTCTCCATATACTTCACGCAAAATACTTTAAACAGCATTGAAACTTTTGCGTTATAAGCACTTTGAATATTGTCAATCTCCGTTTACTTTTAAACCTTCACAGCTCGCGTTTTAAGGTGGCTTTATATTCTGCGTATGTCATTTTAATAGCAGTTAGATTCGTAGGGCACTCTCCCAAAACTTTCACGATTGTCTGTTTCTTTCTTACTGCTTCCCCTCTCTCTGTATCTCTCACCTTCTTTTTACCCCCTCTGCCAATCACACTCTCTCTCGGCTGGTCTCTTCCTCACACATCCACTCACTCACTCTCTGCTTCTCCCCCTCTCTCACTTCCTCCCGTTTGACCTGTGTGAAATCCTTTTCTTGCTCACATATCACCCATGTCGGATGGTCTGTATCTCTCGTCCATGATTTCACCAAGCTTAAGCTTACAGATATCATGTACTTGTCTCTTCCTATCTTTCCGTTGCAATACCATCTTTGTTTGTTTACATGTCTCGCTCGTTTCACCCTATTTTACTTGTCCCAATAACTTTATTTAGTTATTGCTGGCACCAACCAGAGGTATATGATTTTAAAGCGAAGAAATACCAATGAGAGTTGGAAGATCACTGATGAAGGACTAATTTTATTCATATGTAGCCCATGTGCAACCACGCAGTACTCCAGTTTTCTAATATATATATATATATATATATATATATATATATATATATATATATATAATATTAGAGGTACTACGTACATATAAACACATATGGTACTTTAATTACTGAACAATGAAAATATTTCCGCTAGGTAGTAGACAGCTCCTGTCAGATGTTATCTCGTTATTATTTCTATTTCATTACTTTATTTATTACTTTATATATTAATTTATTTCCGTATGTTAATGTCATATATTGGTCTAACATTTATTACCATTCTACTAAACTCTCATTTGTCCCCACCGACATATGAGGCCAGATAAGTATCGATTTGTCATCATAATAGGTTTGCTTTTATATATGAAAATCGTTAACATTGGTGGTGTTCATACTTTTAAAATATAACTTAGCAAGTCACCGGATGAAACAATTTTCTCCGTCTCAAAACATGCTGTAGCCCTTTCTGCCAGTGAGCGCTACTGCACTGAGTGATTTCCCATCATCACCACTTAAGCTTCGCTGCTTAAGTGTGATTTATTTTATTGGAAGCATTTAGTGCAGGTTGCCGATGTGGGTATACCGTTCTCCTAACTTTATATCATTTCCAAAGGCTTTTAGAGGGTACAGAGGCACTGCTCTGATGTTAGTGACTAAACAGTACAAAATCAATGAGGCATCTAAAATCTAAAAGTAGCTCCTATTTTCGGACGCAGATAACAAGAACAATAAAATGAAGCGAACTATAGGGTCTGAATACATAAGGAGAGTAGGAAACTATTATAATTACATCTACATATCAGAATTGCCATAATTGCAATAAATTCCAGAGCTTTGTCTATTATTAGGTACTGTGAAAGATCGGTGGATTAACAGATCGACAGAGAGTCGGACACTCAGCTTCGTGGGAAAGAGTTGCGGACCTTTGCGTTCTGAGTTCAAATCCAGCCGATGTTAGCTTTGCCTTCATCATTACGAGGTTGATAATCTAAAGCACCAGTAATGCACTGGAGTCGATTTAATCGTGTGTTGTTGGCCTTGTGTCTGAATCAGAAGCCATTATTAAATACAGTGCAGAAATTCTTAAATCAAATGTAAACGAGCAAAAAAATACTGGATATAAAGACAAGGAAATTAATGAATACCTACGGATGTTTCATGAGATAGTGCAGTTGATAGAATGTACTAAAAGATATCTGAAGTTGGGAGAGATCTTATCATTGTGGAAGACTGTGTTCAGATGGAGAAGAGCTGTTTACACAAATGTCTCACAGAGTAACGAACCAATACTTAAGGCTGTATCGAAGTAGATAATAGACCAAGTGATGTCAAGAACGTAACGAGAAAGAGGAAGCACATCCTGAATGAAAAAGCCTTTCATAGTATTTTCTTTAAGAAAACAGAATTCAGAGAATCGCAGACATAGCACTGGTAAAAAAGGGGACCTTAAGAAAGCTAGAGGAAATGCTACTGGCTGCAACGTAGGAAACCCTTAACACGAAGTTGGTGGAACATCGTATTGACTAGGAGGATGCTAAACCACTCTATAGGATCTGTGGGGAGAGAGAGGAGACTGTGGCTCACATCATATCCGAGTGTAAACACATAGTCCCGGGTCATTTTAAAGGATTGAGGCATGATATAGGAAAATTGATCCACTGGCATTTATGCAAACTGAATAATTTACCCCATTCTGAGAAATGGATTGGGCACAAGCCAGAGTCGGTGATAGAAAACGATCGAGTGAAGGTGCTATGGGATTTCAGGATACAGACAGACAAGAAATTAAAACACAATAGACCTGATCTGGTGGTTTTTGACAAGGAAACATATCGTGTCTGATTGTAGGTTGTAGCGTGCCCCTTTGACACAAGTGTGTAAGGAAAGGAGAAAGTTAACCGATACCAGTATTTAAGGTGCGAATTAAAAAGGATTTGGGACTGTCATGAGATCAAGGTCGTTCCAATTGTCATAGGAGCAACTAGGTACTATCTCAAAGAGTTTTCAAAGATGGTTAAAGAACATTAATCCAGCTCCCTTTTTTTAGAACGCTTCAAAAAGCATGCTTGCTGGGACCAGCAAGAGCCCTCCGATACGTCCTGAATATCTGAGTCTGCAGGTAACGGCTTGATGTTCATTTCAACAAACTTTCCAGTTAAATAACATCAATGATTGAGACTCCAACAAAATAATAATAATAATAGTAATTTACCAAACGTGGATAAGTCCAGATTGACACACATAATGGATGTAGATATTTTGGTTGGAGGTGGAGGTGGAGGCGGAAGATGGTGGTATAAAAGATGAACTAATGTAAAATAAAATCAAGAAAGATTACATGTAAAGTACAGAAAAGATATTCATATCCAAACTTTATGGCTTGAATAATATCAGCACCAATTTAAGGGCAGTATCCTTAATCATAGCACATGAAAAATATAATGCATAAAGGAAGACCTTGAAATACAAAGATAGAAATACAAAGAACGTGATGTCAATATACAGAGCGTTATATCCACTGTCATATTGTGTGTTGATAGGCTGTATTTCAGCAGAATATGGCTTGTAAGAGGGCTGATAAGCGTAGAATGTTTTGTGGGGATAGAAGTAGAGAGCCTGAGGAAATATTTTGCTCAAGTGAAGAGCAAAGATACGAAATAAAAGCAAGGAAAATGTGCAATCTTCAAAACTAGAAATCAACGATATGAGAAGAAAAACTCACACAGAAACTCTACCCCCAAAACTGAAAGTTATTGAGAGGAAAATTCAGTCAAGTGGCTAGAATAGGGAGATCTGAAGAGAGAGAGAGGGGGGGGGGGAGAAAGGGTAAAAGAGATAGATTGTTACATAAATAGAGAGAGATAGAGAGAGAGAAAGAAAGAGAGATAGAGAGATAGAGAGATAGATAGAGAGAGAGACAGAGTGAGCTTAATTATAGTTGCACAAAAGGAGGCAATCAGAACGAAATATATGAAAAAATTCATAGATAAAGAAGACATCCCAGATGTAGTACAGGGTCACACAGTCAAGTGAATCAACTTCAGTACATTTATGGTAATATGTTACAAACTTCAAATGATTTAAACATTAAACTAATAATCGACGTGATTTGATTTCTTAGATAGTAAATATAATTACTTACTTCAATGCATGTATATTTTCAAAATTCGTTCATGAATAATATTTAAATTTAGGATGTAACAACATGCACTGGCATCTTCACAACTTGATTAGTACTGATTGAATATATCTTCTTCTTCTTCTTCTTCTTCTTCTTCTTCTTGAGAGGGACAATGTCCTCAAATACTTTTTTTCCAGCAGGTCCTGCCAGAAGTCGCCGTCTCCAATTGATCCCACTGGGTCCCCAAGTGAGATCAGGTGAGCTCATGGATGTTATTCAAACATCTTGCTCGGGTTCTACCCCTGGGTATCTTACCGATTGGTTTTACACGTAAAATATGTCCAGCAATTCTTGCTTGAGACACTCTAACCGCATATCCGTAATATCAGAGCTGTGATCTCTCAATTACTAATATTTGAAGTCTTCGATCAAGTATTTGATTTAAAATTTAAAACAGTGACAGGAACAACAAAAACATTGTTTTCTTCGTTCAGTGAAACGCCATGTTTCAATGATGAAGAACATTAGAATGAACGCTAATGGTATCATTGCTAGACTGAAATAAGACAAAACCAGCCGAGGAATAATTTCAACTCAAAATAATATATCCCAATAATTCTATAGATGTTCTTGAATCTATGGAATCCACTGATTAAATTTCTAATGCATTGTCTCCATGTAGATGAACGTCAAAGTTTAGATAAGGAGATTTCAATTTATAACTCGCGAGGCTTAATGTAATTGCTGTTTGATGACAAATTATTTCTATTAATAATTGTTTCTATATTTGGCACAAGGCCCAAAATTATCCCAGTGCATTACTAGTACTTTCTTTTATCGACCCCGTAAGGATGATACACAAAGTTAACCTCGGTGGGATTTGAACTAAGACCATAAAGGACCGTAACTCTTTGCTACCAACAAAACAATCTCATAAAAGTTAGTCCTGGAGGCATATACTTTGCCACGTTATGCGACTTATAATAAAAGCTGACTGCATTGAACTCATATTGTCGACACCAGAAGCTTTATCAATGAAACCATTTATTGTTCCGTCGTAAGAGATATGAAATACTAGTTAATATTATGTTAACAACTAACAATCTAAACAAAACTTACATATTCTATAGGACTGTAATATTGATTTTAAAACAAGCTAATTTTTTAACGTGCCTTATGACAATGGGAGCCAAAACGGAATGTATATTTGTTCTCGTATGTGTACAGTTGCACTTGCATTGGTGTTACGTGTTGGTGTCTGTTAGATATATTAGGAACGTAACAATGTCGTTTCGGAACGCATGTTGGATGAATTTAGTTACCATACTTGGTTATCTAGTTAGTAGGAAACTTCATTGTAGTTGATTTCTTCACTCGCAAATTATTACAATAAAGAATTTATGTGATATATAATTCATACACAGTTGTCACGATGTGAGTTATATTTGCGAGAAATGCTTGACGATCGTGTTGACTTTCGTAAAAGTATTAGGAAGAAGAAATACAATAGATTGAATGAAAATATTCTGAATACAGTTAAAGAGAAATTTGTGAAACGTGGTAGGTTAGTTCTGTATCGAAATAATGAGAACAATTTAATTATGTATATATTCATGAAGGTCTTTTCGAATTGGAAAGTTTCGAATCTGATTTGAAGTTTCCTTATGCATTATCCTATAAGGATCTTCACGAGATATTATTATATTTTGAATGTGTGCTACATCATTTAAAATGATGAACTGGATGGACACCACATCCTATGAATAGTTTAGTTCAAATTTGTGCGCTAACGAGGTATAGTGCAATAGACATGTAGATGCGGTTAGATTGGCGAGGTTATCAAGGCTGGTTTTCATAGTGATATAATGCAGTCTATTCTCTAAGCTGAAAGATGGATTATAAAGAGTAATGTAAGTAAACACCGACACACATATTAACACTCACACACACACTCACACACACATTAACACTGACACACACACATATACACACGCACACATTCACACTGACACACACACATATACACACGCGCACACATGCACACACACATTCACACTCACACACACTCACACATTCACACTGACAAACACACTCACATACACATTCACACTGACACACACACACACACACACACACACACACACACACACACACACACACACACACATATATATATATATATATATATATATATAGGAAATGGGGTAAAGTTCCATACATCGAAGATTATAGGTAAAAAGTAAAAGTGGAAAAGCACAGGATAAAAGGAAAATAAGGTACCTTTAAAAGATTCCTTGTTTTCATTTAATCCGACAGAAATATTTTTAGATTTGGTATATTAAATGAATTCAAGTTTTGTTAAATATTATAGGTTTCGATTGGTATGTCAATCTTATGAAATATTTAAAAATAATTATTCTTATATTTTGGGAGCAGTTAGAACACGTGCGGTTCTGTTGAAATCTCATAAATATTTGTTTATGATGGTATGATGGTGAGGGAAGACGTGGGTTTCAACAGGTGAGGATTCATTTGATTTAGTAAGAAATTACATTGGTAAAAATAAAAAGTTCTTTTACTATTTTGAAAACAGGCTCAGGTAGCATTTTGTTGTTCTGGTGTGTGTATCTATATATTTAAGTGGGGCGGGGTATTCCATTGTGTCAAGAGTTCAAGTTTGTAACAGATGTCTAGACGCCACCTTCTAATTACAATTGCGGCATTCATCAACAGGTTCATCCGTGGTGTCCTGGACCCTTATACCCGAGACCTCTTCTTTTCGGCCAGCCTGACCACTCTCATGAAGAAAGAGGTGGCATATGCCCTATCACTGTGGGCAATGTCTTCCGGAGGCTGGCTGCTAAGATTGTCTGCAAGTCCAAGAACTCATCCCGGTGCAACTATGGGTTGGTGTGTCTGGTGGATGTAAGGGGGCCGCACAAGCAGCTAGACAGTTCTTCAACAGCTGCCCACCGGAGCCAGGCACGTCATTGTCAAACTTGATATGAGGAATACCTTTAACTGTCTACGCCCGTGGCCATCTGCTCGGAGTCTGCCTCCGCCGAAGAAGCCCCTCTGCCAAGCCGCTGGCCTACTTGTAGTAGCACTGTGATCGAGGAACGTGAGGACGCCAGTGAGACTTGGAACCGGCTCGGACTCCTCTAAGTAATCGTCCCTCCTCCTTTTCCATCTGTATATGTATAATAGCCCATATCATATGGGATGCCATCCAGTGCGGCCTGGCCTCAGACAGGATAGCACGCCACTCGCCAACACCTCCTCGCAACCCCACAAAGGTGTCTGGCTCAATGCCTTAGCCTCCTTTTCGACTGGCACGCAGCTGGATAATGATAGCCTGCGATTCACACAAATGTCACTCGCTGCGTATCCACCGTAGGCACTTTCGTCCTCCACCTGCTGTCCTGTGCCCGCCTTCCACGCCATGCTGCTCTCAATGATATTATAAAGCATGACTTGGATGCTGCAGACCTCCGCTCCCAGCTAGAACCGGAGGGACTCTAGCAAGTTGGCGAAAAAAGGCCAGATGGATTGACCATGTTACCTTTCCGCGGTGGTGAATTCCTCATCTGTGATTTCACATGCAGTGACACTTTCTCCCGCAGCAACCTGGCGCAGTCTGCGACTAATGAAGGTTCAGCTGCTCTTCGGGCCGAGGACGGTAAATACTCAAAATATCGGCCGCTCTCCGACAAGTTTGCGGTCGAGCCTATAGCAATGGAGACTTATGGGGTTCTTGGCCCTAGGACCCTCTTCCTACTCCCCACCATCAGTACAGAGTTGGCTACCCATGGTGTGAGCCCTGCGAGCTGGAATGCCTCTTCCAACGCGTCTCCCTCACCATCATCCGTGGAAACGCCTTCTCTATTGTGTCCATCGGGGCCGCGGGTGGGCTAGCTCGTGGGCTCCCATTTGCTTATAATAGTGAGAGAATGGAAGAACGATAGAGACGGGAGCATTAATGGTTTCATATAGAGCCACAACGCCAGCAATTTTTGGTGAGAGGTTAAAGTCGAATAAATCGACCTCAGTGCATCACTGGTACTTTATTTTGTCGACCCCGTAAGGATGAAAGGCAAAGTTAACCTCGGCGGGATTCGAACTCAGATCATAAAGGGCCGTAACTCTATGCTGCAACGGATGGCGTCCGACACTCTACCGATACTGCCAATCCACCGAGACGGAGGCATTAATACTAAACGATGCTTTCTTTCCTGGCTTAGTTTCATTGATTTTGTCTCCAGATACATGAGGGTGGTTAGATTGACGCATTTAACATTTGAACTGTCTTCATTTATCTGAGTCAATAATACGAGGAATCTCAACTGAGAATTGATACAAATTTTGTGTGCATTTACCTTCACCTAGTTTTGAGTGGACACATGGCTTTAATTATCTCTATTTACTTTAAGAGAGGTCTCTAATGTACTTAAAGAGAGATTACAAAATAGCAAATATACCACTACATACCATCGTTTGATAAGTTTTACGTTCCAATAATTTATTGACGTATTCAGCTGACACATATTGAACAAATGACAACACATATTTCATCTTACTATGAATAAATTGCCTATAAAGTAATTAATGTCACGGATGACTGACCGCAACATCAATGTTTATACTCCAAAGATAGATATCAAATCATTTCTACCATTGGTAGTCTATCCGACAACCTAGAGCAGGCATGGGCATTCTTCTTCGATAAGCGGGCCGCATGAGATATGGCTCATCATCAGGTGGGCCGAAAGCGCTACATTCGTGCCCAAATTAAAAAAAAGTGGCTGTAACTCAGGTTGTTTTGATTTGTTTCTTCAGAATTCGTACACATTGTTTTCCTCGATCGTAAAAATTATAGAAAGATAAATTACGACTGAAAATTTGGAGTAAAAAAATGAGAAAGATTTCACTTAGGTTATTTAGGCGAGCCATTCAGAAAGCTTCACGGGCCGCAGGTTGCCAATAACTACCTTAGACGTTCAGCATTCTCAAACTCATAGTGTATTGAATAAGATGTTGGATGCTAACTAAACAATGATTTCCTTTTTTTTACTTTGTATTTATAACTAATTAAAATTTCACTCAATCATTTTATGATTGCTGACGTTTCGTGATATATCAAACGGATATTATATTAGATACAAAGGAAATATTTTCATTAATGTATTTTTATAGAAATTATAGAATTAAACAAAGTAAAAACGCATTAATATTTGATTGTATTCTATTTAAAAGCTTTATCAGATAGATAACTTTAATAATATCAATCACCAATAATGATGTACTCAAATCTCAACATATAGATGTCTGAATGTGAGTGTGTGTGTATTGGTGACTGAGAGAGTGTTGTGTGTGAGTGTGTGAGTGTGTGTGTGTGTGTGCGTGCGCGCATGTAATATATGTAATGTGTTACTTTGTACATAAGTTAAAGAGATTAAACCAGCGCCAATATACATTCAGTACAAAGAACATTCTATTTGAATAACACTAATATTATTTTCTTCTTCACTTCTCTCTACGTACTGACTCGCGTATACAGACATACACACACACACACTGACACACATAGACACACATACACACACACACATACACATGCACACAAACACACATATATATATATATATATATGTATATGTATATATATATATATATATATATATATATATATATACATATTCATATATATATACATACATATTCATATATATATACATACATATTCACATATATATATATATACATATTCACATATATATATACATATTCATATATATATATATATATATATGTGAATATATATATATATATATATATTCACATATATATATATATATATATTCACATATATATATATATATATATTCACATATATATATATATATATTCACATATATATATATATATATATATATTCACATATATATATATATATACATATTCACATATATATATATATATACATATTCATATATATATATATATATATATATATATATATATATATATATATATATATATATATATATATTCACACATATATATATATACATATTCACATATATATATATATATATATATATATATATATATATTCACATATATATATATATATATATTCACATATATATATATATATATTCACATATATATATATATATATTCACATATATATATATATATATATATATATATATATTCACATATATATATATATATATTCACATATATATATATATATATATATATATATTCACATATATATATACATATTCATATATATATATATATATATATATATATATATATATATATATATATATATATATATATTCACATATATATATATATATATATATTCACATATATATATATACATATTCATATATATATATATACATATTCATATATATATATATATAGATATATATATATATATATATGTATATATATATATATATAAGATTGTATGTGTGCAAGTATTCGTTGTTAAAAGGACATCTCAGAATGTTAGTGATACAGATTGTGCTTATATGTAGATGTATATATTTATAGTTATATTGCGTGATTATGTCTGTTTCCTACGGGACCATTTTTGTGGCTATGTAAAAGTTATGTATATGTGCCTGTATCAACTGCACTCATACATTTGTATGAATATGTTCATTCAAGTATATTTGAATGAATACTCTGTACATTTAATCACAGTTTCCAGGCTTTATGTAAAACTGTAGTTACATACCCAGTGCGTCTATGATACAAGTCATAAACATATATACAGCTCTAATGCTATGATACAAGTCCTAACCATATATACAGCTCTAATGCAAGAGCTGTAATTTCCTTAGTTTAAAACATATGTTCTCTGTCTCCCTGAAGATGCGGATACAATTTGGTCTAGGTATCATCTTGTTATAACCACCAGGGTAATATTTACTGCGGATATTAAATGACATCGAACATGAGATTTCGATACCAATAATCGACTACGAGTGCTCCTCATATGCCATTCTATTCAGTGGTTTTGCGCACGCATTTGGATATTTCACTGTGGTTTTCATGATTAAGAAGAAACATTTGCACATTCCATTTTGTATCTCATTTAATCATAAAGCCGCATGGTTGTGCTACGCATTAACATTTCACATTATTCTTACAAAATGACATCAGGGGATCCTGGAAAGGGTTATTTACAACCCTAATGTTATGTCCTCTCATGTTGTGATACAAACCTGCGCTTGCAAATTCTAGGTTCCTCTACTAATTTCTGCCGATTTGGAAACTTTTTACTTGCCGCGTATAGATTGTATTTAAGCGCAACTAAATGTCTCTCGCCCATGCAATTTGTAGTGCTTATCATACAGCCGCAGGTCTTAGGTTCCGAATTTGTTATACCCTTTGCATTTGACGATACTATGCGATTCTCCAGTATTTTTGCTCAGTTTACCAATGTTATATTTTATATATGCTTTTGATACGTGTTTTAGTTTAGTCTCTGTGCCGGATCATTACCGTATGCCATACAATGTGTAAAGGACGCGAGTCTCAATTTAGTCTAGACATTATTTAGCAAATTGAACGATTCTGGATCTGTTCTAATATGTCGGAATGTCTCTCGTCTTCTGTCAAAATCATGGTTTATATATATAAATATATAAATATATAAATATATATATATATAAATATATAATTATATATATATATGTAAATATATAATTATATATATATATAAATATATAAATATATATATATATAAATATATAAATATATATATATATATATATATAAATATATATATGTATAAATATATAAATATATATATATATAAATATATAAATATAAATAAATATATAAATATATATATAAATATATATATATATAAATATATAAATATATATATATAAATATATAAATATATATATAAATAAATATATATACATATATATATGTATATAAATAAATAAATATATATATATATATATATATATATATATATATATATATATATATATATATATATATATATATATATATATATATACATACACACATATCCAGCGAATGTAACTTGGAGTTACTGTAGGTGCACCCGGGTGAGCATTCGATGTTTAGGTTCTCTTCGGTGTCGAGGTGTAGAGCTAGACAGAGTGTATTATAGTGAAATAAAATAACAAGGACGATTGGTTACTCCTTCATTACGTTTATTTGTTAGTGACGCGTGTTTCGCCACTGATCAGCTCAAGGTTCGATCTGTATCGATATGACCTGACTGTGTAACCCGTGGCTCGTCAGACCCCTTGTAATGGTAATGGAAAAAAATATATAAACATATATATATATAAATATATATATATAAATATATAAATATATATATATATATATATATATATATATATAAATATATAAATAAATATATATATATATAAATATATAAATATATATATATATATATATATAAATATATATATATATATATATATATATATATTAGAAAGTGAGGTTTTTTTTTACAAAATGAAAAATAACCGAGGTGTCCTATACAAGTGAAAGTATAAAGAAAAAGAGATGAAATCGAAAATGCAACTGGAGTCTTATTTTTAAAAAAAATATATATATTTATTTGGTTCCTTTACCGGTTTCGCAGTTCTTCTGCTTTTCAAAAGGTGAGTTGAGATGGAGGGTCTGTGGTTTTTCTCACATCTGTGAGAAAAACCACAGACCCTCCATCTCAACTCATGCGAAACCGGTAAAGGAACCAAATAAATATATATATTTAAAAAAAAAAGACTTCAGTTGCATTTTCGATTTCATCTCTTTTTCTTTATATATATATATATATGTCTGTGTGTGTGTCTGTGTATGTATATAGCGATGTGTTTTCCTGATATCTCGATGAGAATTCTGATTTATGTTTTTAAGATGTCAATATGTTTATGGTATTTACAATTCTTTGTTTTTAAAATTTTACACAAATGTCATGTGGTAAGTGTCTATTGCGTAACTGATACTTATATAAGCTGTTTATTTAAAGGATTATAACCTCAGGATATGCCTCCATATTTGTCCTAATAAATGCCGGTGCAGTTGCTTCGCAGTGGGAATTGAGCAACTCAGATATATAGTTTTCACACCAGTAGTTCTTGCCAGTTACATAATTATTAATATGTTACATGAATACACCAATTTCACAGTTATAAGGATTAATATTTATGTAACTGACACGTGTTTCGTTATTATGTCAGTGATTGCATCTAGAATCGGTAATCTAATGTATGTTTTCGGACAATTCGAATTCCATTATCCTGTATCAACAGATTTACATATCAAAGTCTAACAATGTTTTTACTCATACAAGAAAATGTTTATATATATATTGTTATACTTTGGGAGGGTCATGTTGCCAATAAAAACACACCCCTGTTAGTTTTCACTTTAATTCATTATAAATTTCCTGTTGGGTGGTTGGTTTGTGCGAAAACCAGAAGGTTGTTTATGTATTGTCAAAGCTCTTTCGTCACACATTCTGTGACCTCATCAGTGACTAGGTTTTTATTTTGTGTGTCTCTCCTTTGTTCTGTCCTACACCATCTTGTTTTTATTGGCAACATGACCCTCCCAGAGTATAACAATATCTGTTTCAATATACGTTTTCAGATAAGAAATCTTGCAAAACAAATTGAAAAACGAATTATATATATATATATATATATATGTATATACATGTATATGTACACACACTTATATACATATGAATATGCGCATACACACACGTACATGTACAGAGAGAGAGAGAGAGAGAGAGAGAGAGAGAGAGAGAGAGAGAGAGAGAGAGAGAGAGAGAGAGAGAGAGAGAGAGAGAGAGAGAGAGAGGATAACTTTAGATTATATAAAGTCATAAATGTATCGAAATATCAACAGCTATATTGAGAGACAAAGATATGTAAATTTATAAAGGAGTTCCTAAGCAGAAATAACAATAATAACTATCATTACCATTGATAGCAATATCATCATCATGATTTGTTTTTCTCTCCATGAGGCAGGGCTACCATAGTTGACACAAGTGGCTGTTGATTTGTTGAATGAAGGCTAGTCATACGGCCAATGGGCAATGTCAGGATAACTTCACTGAGATTTAAAGAATCCCTTATCGAGTTAGTGGTAGTGGTAAATTATTGTGACATCTTAATATTCTTAGTGATAAGAATTTGCGCGTTTGAATCTACAAACAAGTGGTAAAGTTACATAATACCGATGAAGCCTACAATTGTTTATTTTATAATTGTGATCACCTTTCGTTGTTACTACTCTTGGCTTCGTGATTATTTACTTACCACAAAACAAATGATTGTATTACAAAACACAGTATCTATGATGAATATTATGTATTTAGGTGTTCTCTACGTCAGAACGAAATGAAAAGTCATTAAGAAAATATTTTCAGAGAAATTTAGTAGATTCCTAGTAATGCAAAACTCTAATTAAATACAGTGCGACAAAATGAAGACGCAGATATAAAATACAAAATAATAACTAAAAGAAAATGAGCTTCATAGAAAACTACAAACAATTAAATAAAATGTCAGGTCACTCTTGAATGCTACTGGTAGCATGTAACCCTGTACAACCTGTCGCATGGTCGGTCCGTCGGTGATTAAACCGGCAACACCACCAAGTTTACTTCGTGAGGATGGTGATTTTGGACAACGTGCAGGACAAAAAACAAAACCTGACAAAGGGCGGAAGAACTCACAAGAGTCAAAGACCATCTAAAAAAAAAAAGAAAATCCTGCCAAATCAATTAGTGGCAGTAGTTCCAGCTGCACTCATTGAAAGACTGGTGCATCTGTTCTGAGAACAATGCGGGTTTGAAGATGGTCAATGCAAATTGGCAATAGAAAGGAACTTACGCTCGAGTTAGAAGAGAACTATTGACCTCCAGGTGAAGCAGCGACCCCTGATTGTGTTCAGCAACCGAAACAAATATGCAGTACACCAATCCAATGCTCCTAGGGCAGCTTCTGCTTATTTGCGAGTGTAAACTCGGCCAGATTAGATTAGATTATGGTTGTCGCATATGCACAGCTTAGTGTGGCTTGTTTATAAGTGGATGTAGTGTCGTCTATTTTCAAAAAAGGTAATTCTGTATTATGTGCAATATAAATCAAATAAATATATCCATTTTATATATATATTTTATATTGTACACAAATCAGTAACATGAAAAGGGACATTACTCCCTTTTCTTACAGCAAGGAATAATATCCTCTCGGTCAAGCTATTTTTTTTCTAAATGTTATAATCCCATACCGGATATTGGTGTATTCTAATCTAATAAATAGACATGACAATAAGCAAGAACAATGTCTGAAAATGGAGAATACGTGATTGTATTACTAATGTTTATGTAACAGGTTAACGAGTGTATTACTAACACCATTTATGAAATGTATTCATCCATTTCTAATAGATATGAAATTACACTCACGTGACTATATATATATATAAAGAGAGAGAGAGAGAGAGAGAGAGAGATTGTTATAATTTGTGAGCGTCATGTTACCAATAAAAACACACGCATCTGTCGGTTTTCACTTCAATTTATTATAAATTTCCAGTTGGTTGGTTTATTCGATAACCGGAAGGTTGTTTATATATTGTCAAAGCTCTTTCGTCACACATTCTGTGACCTCCTCAGTAACTAGGTTTTTATTTTGTGTGTCTGTCTTTTGTCTACCCTACACCATCTTCAATAGTTGAAGATGATTCGTGATGGTTATTGCGTTATTGACTCTCACTGGGAATTGCAATCGTGTGAAACGAAAGCAGATATATGTTGGTATTAGCGGTATTCAAGGTATAAATACGATGTCTCCCTTACAATAACCAGTGAAGAATTTGACTTCGATAATTTAACGATATATGTAGTCCAGACCCATAAATATATCGACATATTGTACGATCTAGGTAGATACTGGTTCATTGATCCATATGATGACTGGCCGGAACCATCTCGCTATTGTGTTGCGGCATAGCGGATGGTTCCGGCCTGTTTAGATGGGATAATGAACAGTTTCTTCCTCGTCGACAATATGTCGATATATTTATGGGTCTGGCTACATATAGGGATCATTTGTGACAGATTGTTTATTGATGGCGTTCATTGTGATGTTTTTTGAACGAGGATTGTTCTTTCACACAGCGACCTGTCGTTGGAATCTTGAATTTCGAAATTGGGGAACACTTTACTGATTAAACTTTCGACGCTTTCCACAACAGTACAAAATAATTGTTTTTACTTTTGGCACAAGGCCAGCAATTATCCGGTACTTTATTTTATCGACCCCGTAAGGATGAAAGGCAAAGTTAACCTCGGCAGGATTGGAATTCAGAATGGCAAGAGCCGTAACTCTATGCGCCAAAGCATGGCGTCCGACCCTCTAGCGATACTGCCAATCCACCGCCCCAACAGTACAAAATAATTGTTTCTACTTTTGGCACAAGGCCAGCAATTACCCAGCACATTACTGGTACTTTATTTTATCGACCCCGTAAGGATGAAAGGCAAAGTTAACCTTGGAGGGATTTGAACTGAGTCCGTAAAGGGACGTAACTCTATGCTAGAAAGCTTGGCGTCCGACCCTCTACTGATACTGCCAATCCACTACAAAATAATGAAGGATCAAAACCCTCTTCAGTATCAAGGGATATTTTGCCTCCACCAAGTTTCAGAAGCTTCCGAGAAAACTCTGCAAAGACATTGTCCCCGTGAAGTTGTGTCCTCTCGCTTCCTCAATTGAGTTCGGTGTTACGAGGCTATAACGTTGTCTGTCTATTTTAGGCAGTCTCAAACAGTGAGTCTCCTTTTACATCCCAACTAAAAGTTGGTGGAAGTCCCATGGTAAAAGGACAGTGATTCCTCCAATGACTGTTGTGCCGTTCCAGATACCTTTCAGTGTTCTGTCCAAAGCCTTCAATGGGTGTCTGGCCGCCATTGTGCATTCAACCCCCAAAATTACCACGCATCTTTGCAATACTTGGACAACTTCTGAATCCGTCTTTATATGACACGCGGGCATATCATTCAAACTGAGGTTCAATTCCAATTTGAAAGCAGAATTAGATGTCCGACCTTCAGTAAAAAGTGTGGCAACAATTCCATATGAAACAACCACTAAAGTTATTTTTTGGTCTTGTCAAATTTTAGATAACAATAGGTTTATCAAGAAGGTTTTACCAGTTTTACCCAGAGCATCGAAAAAAGTAGGTCATCATTCTGTTGCGGAATTGACTCAAGTATACTATTATATATTTCTACTTGGTCATATAGTTTTCCATAAAATATGAGATGAGATATTCTACATTGCATGGAATTTCTCACAAAAATTAGTTCTATCGGTGCGACAAAAGCCTAATTTCAACTAAAGATGTGTTACAATGTTTCTATCTAAGGGTTTCTAAATTGTGCTTCGTGTGTCCTTGGACGTGTCGCTATACCTCTGCCAAGGATGGATTGGTGATGTCACAATCTGTTAATATAGTTGCGAACTAATTTTAATATTTTTGGCCGTCCGAGATAGAGACGGCTCAGCAAATGATGCCTCCCATTGATAAATTTCTTATAAGGGTGGAATATCATTCACCGTAAAAAGTTCAACAAAGACTTGAGGGCTTCTAACTTCATAAAGCAGTATCATCGCGCTGTCCTGGTTGTATTGTATAAACCATACGTAGTATTGCTGCTTTACCAATTTCACGATGGCTTTCTACTGGTCTTGCACGGTTTCGCCGGTTGCATTTTCTCTTTGTTTATCAAAGGTGTCGAAGATAGTATTTGTCCGTTTTAGTAGAGTTCTTGTAAAGTTGTCAGTTCTATAATCTTTAAAAAATGCAAGCAAAGTTGTATTTCTTGGTGCCATGGTTTATTGAGTTGCA